>JAGXJF010000198.1:0-307206 GCA_019208055.1 Stipa capillata
CAATTGATGAGCCATTACGTAAAAATAAAGTGCTTAATTCATCTATCAATAAGTCTTCCAATTGGGCAATGGGTAGAAAGAAGTGTGGATCGTTAACTAATCTACGGAATCTTTGTTGGATGTCATCAGTCAGGTGCGAAGAATATCTATTATAGAACGCACGCTCATCATTCACCTCGCAAAACAATATAATTGTAACAAATAAGTGCCTAAGCTGGTAAGAAGTTGCCCATAAAGAAGCTTCGTCAAATGCATTATACCACTCATTGTCATTGCCTAGGAGACCACGGGATGTGCAAGCCTCTTTGAAAGTACCATAAAGGACACCATCATGTGTTCGTAGGTCCTCAAAACTACGGGCCCCTCTAACAATCATAAGAAGCATCCTAAGGTAAAATCGCTCACCAGCAGATGGATGAACATAATATATGCGCGCTATTTTCTCACGGCACGATCTTGCTTTCCAGCATTTTTTATCATTTTCCCAGACCCAGTGAGATGGGAATTCACAGTATGTCAAATTACGTGCCTCTGGAAAGTTTTGGTTGGCAGTAAACCACTCTGTAAGCATTGTCTTCTGGTAATGTCGTGCATTAGCAACGATATTTTGGAGGTTGGATGATGGTTTGAAAGTTACATTGTTCATGCCAGGCAAATGGATATCTAAACGTTCAACAGCAGGCATTTTACAATGCAATGGAAATTCATAAAGGCGCCACAATGCTTCATGTGGTACCAAATGCCTACAATCTAAATATTGCTGTATTTCATCAACACCATCAGTCTCAATTACTTGACCAGCAGCTGAACTATTCTTTATGGTCTCAAATGCTATCCATGACCGGTCTTTACCCTTGCTAATATATTTGAACAGATATTTCACTACTTTAGTTTTATTACACCACTCAACATTAATATGAGCCTGGTATTTCTTTAGAAGCGACATATTATATGGTACGACATGTCTATTATCAAGCCTAGTACCGTTCTTATATATAAAATGGCTATTATCCCGACGTCGATAAACAGGGAATCCTTCCTCATTAATTGAGGTCTCACTATTGAAAGCTTTAGGATAGCGCTTTGAACAAACACCATCCTTCATACATGGACATTTTTTGTTCATCTCACCACATGGACCATGCATCATGAATTCCTCAACAAGTGCATATCCTAGAGGGTCTGTAAGGACATCAGGTATTTCAGCACTAATCAAAGAATCGATTGCTGCTAATGCTGACTTTCTGTCTAAGTTCTTTAACCAAGCCAGAGCATGTGCATGTGGGAGGCCACGTTTCTGGAACTCAGTGCTGTGCAGCACTGCACAGAAAATGACAGTATATGATTCTAAAGAAACCGGGAAGAAAGTGGATCCTAAGAAAATGGCTGTTGAAAAATAAAGTACCTGCATTAACAGGACCGAAAATTACACCAGCCTTAATATCATCAATAAATTCATCCTGCTTCATTTTATAAACTCTGTTAACAATGTCAGGCCGATCGGACGGTAACTGGCCTGATTCATAACGCAGTGCCTGACCTATTTTCTGACCATTTTGTGTTGCAAGTGAATGTTGAGAAAATATCAGGCCCACCATGTACTCGGCAAATAGCCATTGCATCTTGATAGTGCTGCGTATAGTAACGCTTAGAACCAGTATAGCTAGCTGGCAGAACAGTGCGTTGACCAATTTTATCACCTTCTATACAACCCTGTCCAACTGCATCACTTATGGTCTGAAACTGTTCAGATCTAAGCTCATCCTGTTTTCTAACAAGGTACCAAAGTCTATTTTCTTCTAAACACGCAAAGCAATCGACTTGCAATTGGAACGTAAGCCTGCCACAGCAGGTATATGGATTGTAATGACCTGGTCTGTAACGGCAGCAATAGGAGTAATAATCAAGCATTGTTATGGTCTTCTGAGTTTTCTCATGCATTAAATGAGCATCTGTATACGGAATACCTAACTGGAACCCATAATCACCAAAAGGAAACAACAGAGGATACTGTAGCGCCATCAGCGCTGGATGCAGATTGGAGATATAGTGAAGGCCATGGTCCTTATCATGTACTATTATGTCACATTTATATGTATCAGCACAAAAGTCACCCACAATCAACATAGCAAGATCATCAAAAGCAGGAACACTGTACTGCAGATCTCTATCAGATTTAGGAGCCATAATCCTAATAGCCAAGCGAGGAACAGATTGATCACATAAATGGTCTCTAGCAGACCTGAATTTTTTCACAAGTGGATTTACCTCATCAAGCATGGAAATAAGAGAGCGGACAATGCGTCGATCTAAATGGCCATCTAAATCGCCATCATCAGCCAGGGCAGATATGCGATTTTCAATTTCATTATCAGTGTCATAGACATATAATTGTGCAAATTTAGGCCTCTCACCATCCATCGGCAGTAACGTGCCTATTCTATGGTGCACCTGACCATTTATACGAAAAACATATGGACCTCCACCATCATTGATATGCTTGTCCACTTCGGCCCCAAGGGATGTGAAATTGAACAGACAATTGTACTGCCTTATATGTGCCATAAACTCACGACTATCATGTCCACCATTAAACCGCATAAGATGAGAAAGGAAAGGAGGCGGTGATCTAAAGGGACCAAGATGGATCCTGCCATTGCTGCAACAAGCAGCATACATGATCCGCCTCTTCGCCCAGCTGGAATCTCTCTGCACACGCTCAGCATACCAGAAAAGGGCACCACAGTGATGACACTTGTAACACGGACCTCCTAACCGTGATCGACCAGGAAACGTAGCTGGATAGTTTTAAGCATAGAAAAATCGAGAAACAGCACGTGAGATAGCAGGCTATTACATCTAAGTTCTAAGGACAGTGCAATATACAAAGCCTGAACAATTGAAAGTCATAGAACCTTTTAAAGCTTCCATATATGTGCCAGGCAAAGGTAGGGTTGGACGGCCATCAGCACCACACGGCAGAAGCGAGGCTGCTATCTTTTTCTGTCTTTTAAATCTAACAGCATCTGCTCTGTTTTGCGCTGCATGTGAAGGCAGAAACAAGGGGAAGAAATCATCCCCTGCATATCCGTAGAAAGCAAAATAGAAAAAAGGTAACGGAGCCGAACAATGAAAAGCAATAAAACAAGACAAGGGAGAGGATAGACGCACTGCCTCTCTTTGGCACGACGTTATGCACATCAAGCTGGCCATGCAACGCAGCTGCAGCTGGCTGAAAGCTCAGTCGCTTATCAGAAGATAGAGTACTATCGGACCGCCGATCAGCCCTAGGATCTGTATGAAAAGGCCGCCTACCCATTGTGTAGATCTAACTGGTACATGCCTAATACACGGACACCACAAAAAATCCAGAAAATAAAATAACAGACCAGATGGGCAGTTAAAGGAATAAACCAAAACAAACAAACAACAGGATGAAAAAAATTAATAATAAATGCATAGCTGGAGGAACCGACCTGTCTAGGAGCCATGGGAAGTCCAGCTAAGAGGCAGCGCCGACAGCTTGCACACACAGAAGGATGGCCACTAACAGGGCGCCTGGCAGACAAAACCTAGAAAAGGACAGACCAAATGGCAAAATAAACTGGTCAGAACTAAGCAATAATAGCAATGTCAGGAAGCAGACATTTATGACAAGCACTTAGCCTGCGAACAGAGATGCAATCCACTGAGCAGGCACGGAGACAATCCTGAGAATAGAATAAAACAAGAACAAGATAAGCATTCAATCACAGCAGACATTAACAAGGAGCAAAATAAGGCCCACAAAGAACAATACCAGACCAGGCAAAAATGCTGAAGATGGAACTCACCCAAACCTAGCTAGAGCAGAGACACTGTTAGAGCAGAGAAGCAACCAAGCTGAAGATCAAGCGACAAACACAAGAAGTGCACACAAGCAGGTCTCTACTAATTAGTACCTTACCTCACAAGCCGGGCCCGTTCGCTACAGCAGAGCAACCACGTTGGACCAATCGAAGAGAGCGGTACTCTGACAAGCGCACTCAAATGAACCTACTCGTTACTATCCACAGAATCGTCGACGCCCATCACACGAACCGGAAGGAGGCCAAGAGGCGTAATAACAGAGAGTGCTCCTGTTTACCACGGAACGCAAACCCAAACGGTACAGCCCAAGAAGCACCAAACACACGACAACATAGCGCACCCGGAAAGCAACAGGAGTCTCTAATATAGCTAGTAAGAAAACATAAAAATCTAATGTTCAGCAGCTATATAATAAACTAATAAACCAACTATTAACTTCCTCAAAAAAAAACCAACTATTAACCATAAGTATAGCACACAATACGTACACATATACTAAGCCAAACTGGAGCACACCGTGCTATTTTGCAGCCAAAAAAAAAGCCGACAATGGCTATAACCGTGTTTGCAAGGATCTTGTGATGAATTATTAATAAGTGCGGCAAGAGCAATCAACAGTCTCTATCGGCTTAGTAACAACAGCATTTTCTTTTTCAATGAGTAAATCCAGGAGAAGCAATCACTGGCCTCTACCAAGTCAGCAAGAACAAGCATGCACACTATCAACCTGTACGGTCTGAGCAAAGGAGCAGCACGAATCAACCTCTAGCTAAAACACCGACCATGTACTAACAAATGCAGAACGAGAATTAGTACGGTCAACAGCTATGAAAACCAGAACGGCAATGGTTTCTTCTCTACACTCGCAAAGAACGTGACGCAATGTCAAATCAGCAAGCGGGTTCCAACAGAACGACAAAGATAGATACAAAGCAAAACCAAAATCAAAGCACCCGCTAGAGCCGGAATCGGCAACGAAACGAATCAGTCAATATATATGAAGCAAAAAATCCACCAATCACATCTCAGACAACATCCCCAAAAGACAATAGCGACCTCCCACAATCAACATACAGCACATAAATCTCCGCAAGCCAGACAAAGCAAAATCCAACAATCAAAGTAAGGCAAGAAAGAAGCTCCACTTCCCTTCCTGTCAACAGACGAAGAGGCACACCCGCACCGAACAATACATCCGCCAGCTCAGCTGCCTCCACGCCCGCCACCAGCCGACACTGACCGAGGAACAGGCAATCAACAGCGGGAACGACACCTGGAAAGGCAAGCAGCAGGGTGCCCGCTCCCGTGGCGTCCTCCACGGCCCGACTGTGCACCACCGGTAGGATCTCCCGCGACCGCCCCCGGCACGGAACACGCTAGAAACCTACAACGAAGGAGAGCACGCAAAGCATATGGGAGAGCACACACCAACACACCTGAGAGCGCCACCTAACGAGGCACACCCCCACCGAACAATATACAGCCACCAGCTCCACTGCGTTCATGGACGCCACCAGCCCGCACTGACCCAGGACCCGCCAACCAGCAGCCTGAACGACGCCGCAAAAGGCGAGCAGGAGGACGTCCGCTCCCCCGCCCTCCTCTACGGCCCGAGTGCGCGCGACCGCTAGGATCCCGCGCGGCCGCCGCCGCCACGGAACACCCTAGAAACCTAGAAGGAAGGAGACGACACAAAACCGTATGGGAGAGCAGACACGAACACATCAGACCACCCGACCTAACGGGTCCTCACGCGCCAACCCCAGCCCGGCACCCGAACCAACAAGCGGCCAGCGATTTTGTCCCAATAAGCCACATCGCTCCCTCCGATCGCCCCATTAGCAACCTACCCGCGAACCGGTAGGGGCCGGCACGCCCGGCAAGCGGCCGCGGCCTCCGCGAGGGCACCCCGCGCGCATCTGGACCGTCCGTCCGCGATCCGACGTAATAAAATCTCAAATCGCTGAGGAGGCCCGGAGGGTGCCCGGTTTTACTGATACTAATAGGAACTGCTTTCGGTATGACCATGGTAGTGAAATAGTCTTCGGTTTCGACATTCTTCGCCCATCTTACCCGGAACATGGGGATCTTGGACACGGTGTAGTCAAGTTCCCAAATCTTTTCGAGCCTACCGTAGTATCTGTCCTTTTTCTTACCGGTTAAGGCCTCCATCGCCACCCCAGAGTTCTGGTACACACTTTTCTGGTCTTGTGCCTCCGTATAGAATGTGTATCCGTTGATATCGTATGCTTGGTATGTCCCGACATTCACCATGGGTCCCTGTGCCACGTGGAACACCGTCCATGCTACGTCATCATCTTTTGAGAAGCTATGTTCGTCAAAGTAGTTTTTTAGCCACCTGGCGAACGTAGCGTTGTGCTCTTTCGTGAGAGCCGCTTCGGTCTTTCTTGTGTCGTGCTTTGCTTTTAACATTGCCATGTGCTTCTTAACATAAGGCCGGACCACTGACAGGTGCTGTAACACTACTGTGTGCGCTCTGACGTAGTCGTCTGATCGGTTCGGTACATCACTGTGCACATGTAAATCCTTCTTTCCGCGTCGGTGACCTACGCCATCGAGCCTGCCAATGTGCCGATTAACAGGCACACCTATAGGTTTGTCGACTCTCATGTAATCCGTGCAAAACTCGACGCTCTCCTCGGTGAGAAAGCCCTGGACGATGCTCCCATCCGGATGAGACCTGTTACGAACGTATCGCTTGACGACCCCATTGAACCTTTCTAACGGGTACATGTTGTGTAGGAATACCGGACCTAGGTCGATGATCTCCGGGACGATATGGATCATGAGATGTACCATGACGTCGAAGAATGCGGGCGGAAAGTACATCTCAAGCTCGCATAGTATGACAATGATCTCCGCCTGCAGTCTCCGGCAACGCTTCTTACTGATGGACTTCTGAGAGATAATGTCGAAAAAGTTACAGAGGTCAAGCAGTGTCTTGCGGATCCATGGCTCCATTAGCCCTCTAATTGCAACCGGAAGTATCTGCGTGATCATCACGTGACAGTCATGAGACTTCATACCGATTAGTTTGTGGTTCTGCATGTCTAGAAATCTCTGTATGTTTGCCGAGTAGCCGGAAGTTACTTTGACACCTTCGAGGCACTTGAAGATTTTATCGAGCTCGTCTGTACTTAGAGTGTAACAAGCGGCAGGACAGTCTGTCTTGATTTTTGTAACATTCCTGCCCAACTTGGTCTTCTCCTCGTTGGCCCACAGCTCTCGTCTTATCCCCAGTTCCTCGTAGTCAGCTCGTGCCTTCGGCCCATCTTTTGTCTTGTCTGGCATGTGGAGCAAGAGACCGAGCACACTCTCACAGACATTTTTCTCAATATGCATGACATCTATGCAGTGACGTGTCTCGAGAAAAGGCCAGTAAGGCAAGTCCCAGAATACAGATTTCATTTTCCATACGCCTCCCAGCGGCTTTACCTTCTTCTGCTTCTTTCCCGCCTTAGGGCACTGGCCCCAAGAGTTCAACTTCTCATAGATTTCTTCCCCACTCCTCTTACGTGGCGCTCCTCGGGTCTCAACCGTATTGTCGAACTTTTCTTTTTCTTGTCTCCACGGGTCGTCCCGTTGAAGCCATCTTCGGTGGCCCATGTACACGATTTTATGAGAGCCCGGCAGGTGACGACTTGTTGTATCTTCCATGCACTTAACACATCCTTGGTATCCGTGGCAAACCTGGCCGGATTGATATCCGTAAGCGGGATAGTCTTGCACCGTTGTGATCATCATAGCTCTCATATTGAAATAGTCTCCTTCGTGAGCGTCCCAGACCCGGACCCCTGGTTCAGCCCAGAGTGTATCTAGCTCCTCCTTCAGTAGTTGGTGATACACGTTCAGATCGTTCCCTGGTTGCTGTGGCCCTTGAATTAGCATAGACAGGTGTAGATACTTCCGCTTCATGCAGAGCCACGGAGGGAGGTTGTACATCCATACGACCACGGGCCAAGTGCTGTGCCTGCTGCTCATTTTTCCAAAAGGATTGAGTCCGTCCGTACTCATTCCAATTCTGATATTCCTCGGCTCTCCTCCGAATTCGGGGTATTGGTCGTCGATTGCTTTCCACTGGCAACCATCCGCAGGGTGTCTCAGCACGGCGTCATCTTTCCTTGGCCTCTCGTCGTGCCAACGCATGAGCTTTGCCTCCTTCTTGTTTGCGAATAGATGCTTCAAACGGGGAATGAGTGCAAGGTACCATACAACCTTTGCAGGAGCACCGCTCTTCACTCCGTTCTCACCATCTGGTTGGTAGTTCTTTCCCCGCTTGAATCGGGATGCTTTGCACTCGGGACACTTGGTTAGCTCCGCGTACTGGTTCCGATATATGATGCAGTCATTCGGACACGCGTGGTATCTCGTCACCTCCATTTCAAGAGGGCACACGACCTTCTTGGCCTCATCGCAACCGCGAGGCAACACGTTCCCCTCTGGCAGAACTTTTGCAAGATACTCCAATGTCTCATCGAGGCTTGTGTCCGTGCTGTTGTGCAGTGCCTTCAGTCTTAGAAGTTCGAGCGTGACTGAGAGGCGGGTGTGCTCGGGATTGCAACCAGGATACAAGGGAGTTTTCGAGTCTTTCACCAGTGTCTCCAACTTGGCAGCCTCTCTACGAGCCGCACTATCGTTATTCGTCTCTTTCACAACCTGCTCTTGCACATGACGGTCCTGGACCATTCCGGCCAAATTGTCCCCCGTGCTTCGCGTATCCGCTTCGGCCTCTTCATGTCCTCCGGCATCTTTATAATCCAACCGTTCTGCTTCCGGCTCTCCATGTCCTGCTTCTTCATCTAACCCTTCGTCGGCAACAACCTCATCCTCCTCACCGTGACTTCTCCACCGTGTATAACCTGCCATGAAACCCCATCGCACCAGGTGCATGTGTAAAAAACCAGATTTCCTTTCGTACATCTTCAAGTTTTTACAATCACGACACGGACAGCATATCTTCGTGCCACCCTTTCGCACCATATCTCGCTCGGCGAAATCAAAGAACTCATTCAAAGATGTATAGAAACTTTGTGTGTTCCGATCGCCGTCATACATCCAACTTCGATCCATCGGTCGTTCGATCACTAAGATATACGAAAATTAATTAGTACCAACCCATAGAAAATTTTGGTATGACCTTTGCTAAAATAACTAAAATCGAGTTTGTCAAACGTTGACAAAAGGTTGACAAAGCAACATTTTGACAAAACGTTGACAACTCAAGTGTTCACAAAGAGCAACACAAACGTTGCCTCGGCTCGATGGCCGGTACCACAAGCAATATATGAACAAATTTGTCAAAACGATGGCTCGATGGCCGATCACAAACTCTTCCGCAAATATTCATCTCATACGATCGATGTCGTAGCATTACACATTTCATTTTTCATCTCATACGATCGATGTCATAACACAAATATTTCTATATATATGTATACAAAATCAACAGAATTACACATGAAGAAGCGTGATTCTGCCTCAGTGCATAAGAAACAGAATTACACATATATGAAGCAATGTACGTGCAGAATTCATCTCAGTTCATAAGAAACTAGGGTGAAATCTTGGTTCATTAGAATCTGTTGGTTCTTGGTGAAAACTAGGGAGAGAAGAGGCATGTGCGATGGGTTGATTATGCTTTGCCATCCTCTATGCAGACACAGCATCATGGTGGTAATCTATTCACTTCTGTCACACACAAAAATCCATTGCCTTTTTCACTCCAGACTAATCTCCTTTGCGTTCTTTTAATTGTTTCTTTGTTTTGGTGCTTTGCACACAACAGTATATGGAAGTAGAATACTAATTGAGACAATAATTACCCATTACAAAGCTCAGAAGTCCTGGACCAATCCACTGCTCTTGGAAAAGCTAGCTCTATCTGGCAGAGACAGATCAAAACTTGTTAATTACTCCATTATCATGCATAATGTGTGCTAATTAATCTCAGCTGTGGTCAAGTTGAAACAAAAGCAGCAATTGAGACACTACAACTCATGAGAGGGGAGAGGTTTGAGGGAGCTAGTTCATGATCGATCTAGCTAGCTCTACTAGCTAGATTTAGGAGGTAGAGAGAGAGAGCTAGGGAGGGGAGGTGGGGGAAGTTTTTGGAGGGCAGAATGAGTACCAGGGGCGCGGACGGCGGCGGCGGACGTGCAGGCCACCGGCGAGCTTGCTACTGGCCAGTGGAGGTAGGACTGGCCAGCAGCGAGCTCGCTGATGCTTTTTATAGGCCAGATTACCAGTGACGGGCACAATTAACAGCCCGCCACTGCTAAAGCACATACCAGTGACGAACGAACCGTGCGCCCGCCACTGGAAACCCGGCCCGGAGGCGGCCGTAGCAAGTTTGGCGGGAAAGTTTACCGGTGACGGGCGCTCCAACGCGCACGTCACTAGAGTACAACATTCCAGTGACGAGCACGCCTGTATGCCCGCCACTGGTAATTGCTACATTATCAGTGACGCGCCTTAATAGGTGCCCGTCACTGGTAAGAAATTACCAGTGACACGTGACAATTGACGTCCACCACTGGTAAATTTTCGGTTTACCAGTGACGTGTTTTTTTGGTGCTCGTCACTGCTAAGATGGCTTCTATAGCTGTTTCTGCAGTAGTGAACATAACGTTTTGCATATCGGTCTTTAAAATGTAATTTAGATCATTAATTTCTATTGTAATATATATATGAAACCCAACAGTTAAAATATTATGTAAGTACTTTTCGACATGAATCTATACATATGATTTTTAAATATCCACTCTAAATATTTAAAACAATATCAATAGTCAAAATTTTAAAAAGTTGATTAAAACTATATCTAAAACGTCATGTTTTATGATACCCTAAGTCTGACATGTTGGTTGGACTTGACAACTTCGACGTACGAACGGCGTTTGCTTCTTGAAGGCGTTGTTTTGGAGTACCGACATCTCTATTGGTTACCATGTCATCGCGGCGAGGAACATTTTGGTCCTTGGTGATAGGATTATGTAGACGTTGGAGAAATAGGTTGTCGCACATACTGACCTCTGGATGACGATATTTCTTTTTGTTATTTTTGTAAGCTAGTTTGTTTTGGTCCTGATGCTTTGCATCTCTTGCAATAAACTACAGCTATGTGCATTTAAGAATGTAAAAATCAGGAAGTTTGCCATCATTTTATGATGCAAAGACTATGAGGTTTGTCCTTCCATTATAAAAAAAAGGAGCCGGTTCCTCTAAAAAGCTGATTGCGGTTTAGAGCGTCATTACCACTTTATTCTTAAAAATAAAAACTAGTGTCATTAATACCATTTTTGTTTTAACATAAATCTCGAGCATGTTCTAGAAAAAGGACATTGTTTGTTGGCCGAAGCAATGGGGATCGATCTTGCCGGCCTAGCTGCCAACCATGTTGCTCTGTGGACAGCCTCTATCTCTCATGAGATGCTTATCTAGCTCACTAATCAGTCGCTTCCAAGACTAGACAAAAGAAAAGGTTTGGCAAAGACTACGTTTGATTAGTTAGTCGGTGCAATTAAAGCCACGCATGCATATCTCGATTTGGACCGGAAAAACATCATGCTTTCAGCTTCGTTTTGGGAGATATCCATGTATGTACTATCTGGTACGTAACGTGCCGCGTGATTAGGTTTTAAAAGCAGCCTGGAATTAATTGACTTTTAAGCTACTAGCTATAGTTTGGATCTCTAAATCTGTATCAGCATGACCCTGGGCTTCCGAATTCTTGGGTTTCTCCGATAACGACCAGGATTAATAGCTGAGCTATCCTGCAACAGCTCGTTTGCGTTACACGGGCTTACGGTCTGTTGCACGACGTATATGCAAGATCGTAAAACCGTACGTAGACAAATTGACACCTAAGAAAAGTTGCCTGATATTACAACTGATCTCGCTCACCCTTTTAATTTAAACTGGTAGATCAAGATATAACATATGATTCATATCTTTTTCTCTCTGTGTATATATATATATACGCCACGGTCTTATGCGCCAACGTTAGCGTGCACCCTCTAGCAAAGCTCTGCGTCTCTCATTTTATCGTCCATCTTTCCACGTCTCACTTCGCCGTCTTTTTTCTCCCTGCCTTTCTTCGTCTCCTACGACAGTTATCGCCGCCAAATCTGCCACCCTTTAAGGCGGCCTTCTCCACTGTCGGCTCTAGCCATCCCTCCGTGATGGGCACCGGTGAAACCCTCTGACACCCCTCCCCTTTTCCCGAAACAATAAGAGCATCCACAGCTGGTTCCCTAAATCTCGTTCCCTATATCTCCATATGGGGAGCTTCCCTAAAAGATTCATTCCCTATATCTCTTTACACTGCAGCAGGTTCCTAAATCTCATTCCCTATATCCCACCATCCTATATTTTATTGATTTCCTATAACTACCACCATAATTCTCAACCGCTATTTTTCCGCAACGAATATTATTTCGAACGACGCCTTTGTCCAACGGCTATTTTCCCGAACGGTAAATTTTGAACGGCTATATTCCCAACGGCTATTTTTCCGAACGGTAAATTTTGAACGGCTATATTCCGAACGGCTATATTCCCAACGGCTATTTTTTCGAACAGTAAATTTTGAACGGCTATATTCCCAATGGCTATATTCCCAACAGGTCTTTTTCCCCAACGGCTATATTCCCAACGGCTATATTTGGACCTCTATATATGCACACCTACCTGCTCATCCTGCATTCCCATTGCCATTCCCTCTTCTTTCCTTCTGAACTAGCATCAAACCATTTGCACTTCCTACCTACTCGTTTTCCACCATGAGTCACCGTACCTTTTTTATGGGAACTCTGTTAGATTCGTCGTCGTCCGATGAAGACGACCAACTTATCTTTGAGACCGTGCAAGTAGCACATGAACACCAAAGATGTTCGCAAGTTCGACGTCCTACAAGGTCCGTGATTGGTCGTCAAATGGTTCATCGCAATAGAGAAGCAGGATATTCAAGACTTTTCGAGGACTACTTCTCTGATGCTCCTATGTACGGGCCAAGATTCTTCCGGCGCAGGTTTGACACTGATTCATATTTCAGTTCATGCAACTTCGTTCAATCTTCTCTATACCGATAAATGTTCCTACTTGCGCAGGTTTAGAATGAACCGTCATCTATTTCTTCGCATTTTACACGCAGTAGAAGAGTACGATGAATATTTTGTGCAAAAAAGAAATAATGCTGGTGCTCTAGGGTTATCTTCTTTGCAGAAGATAACCGCTGCGTTCAGAATGCTTGCTTACGGAGTTGCAGCTGATGCTACGGATGATTATGTCCGCATAGGAGAAAGCACCGCTATTGAGAGCGTGAAATGGTTTGTAAGAGCTATTATTGAAATATTTGGAGATGAGTACCTGAGATCTCCAAATGAGATCGATACGGCTAAATTACTCCAGATTGGAGAGGAAAGAGGTTTTTCAGGTATGCTTGGTAGCATAGATTGCATGCACTGGAAGTGGAAGAATTGCCCTGCAGCATGGCAGGGCATGTATAGTGGACACGTGCACGAGCCCACTATAATTCTTGAAGCTGTGGCTTCACAAAATCTCTGGATTTGGCATGCATTTTTCGATCTACCGGGGTCACACAATGATATCAATGTTCTTCACCGGTCCCCCCTCTTTGCAAAGTTAGCTGAAGGACAAGATCCTCAAGTTAATTACAGTATCAATGGTCACAACTACACAATAGGATATTACCTAGCAGATGGGGATTTATCCTTCCTGGGCTACATTTGTGAAGACAATATCTTGCCCCCAAGGTAATAAGAAAAAATATTTCGCACAGGCACAAGAAGCAGCCAGAAAGGATGTGGAACGAGCATTTGGAGTTCTTCAAGCGCGTTTTGCCATTGTCAGAGGACCAGCTCGTTATTGGGACCAAGAGACGCTTCGAGACATCATGACTGCCTGTGTCATAATGCATAATATGATAATAGAAGATGAAGGGAATGAAGCCACACAAGACTTCAATTTTGAAGGAGCCGGAGAGAACGTCACCGTCTCTCATGACCATACCCCAGACCTCTTGGAGTTTATTGGAACTTATCAATCCATTAGAAATAGGCAGGCTCACTCTCAGTTGCAAGCAGATTTAGTAGAGCATATGTGGCAGGTTTTCGGAGGCAACTAATCTATGTAATCTGTAGTTCGAGCTTTGTAATATGTATTTGCTTATGTAATCTCTATCGGCTTAGGTAATATGTATTTGCTTATGTAATCTATATCGGCTTAGGTAATCTGTATTTGCTTATGTAATCTCTATCGGCTTAGGTAATCTCTATGTGCTTATGTATTCACTATCGGCTAATGTTATACATTTCATGACAGCAATACATTTCATATGAAAGGTTAACACAGCATAACATTTCATAACTAAAGTTCCCATGACATACCATATCATAATTTAAGTTCAAACAACATAAAAGTTCATAACTAAAATAAACGTAGCATAACAGTTCTTCTACAATGAGAACACAATAGGACTAGAGTTAACCAAACCCGCTGCAGCGCCTAGCAAGGATGTCATTCTGCAAAGATCTGTAGTACTGTTTCAGGGGATCGGCCATCCCTGTAGTGTCAATATTCATTATCTTTTCTTCTTCCACCATTCTCCTGAGCTCTAAGTCCTGCCTCTTTAGTTCGAGCCTCTCCTGCTCCAGAGCGTATGCTCGTTCATACCTCTCTTCTTTCTTCTTATCTCTCAGACCATCTGCCTCTGACTTCCTGGACCAAATATTATCCAAAGCTTCCATGTAAATTGATTCTGAACCATCAGAGCAGGATGAAGCTTTACCCCGCCTCAACCGTTCCTTCGCCGCCTTCTTTCCAATGGGCCTCTTCAACGAAGCATCGTCCTGACTTGGAGCCTGTCCCTCAGTACCCATAGCACAAGAGAAGCTATTGGCAGGACTTGATGCACCTGGAGATGAGTTTGAGCAAACATTCTGCTTCTTTTGTGATAGCTTCTCTGCCCACTTCGGATGGTGCTGCAGCACATTCCAGCAATGGAGAAATTGAAATGCCTTCTTCTCTTCCTCCTTGTAAAGTGCACAGGCTTGTAGAATCTGCGAATATACAAAAATTGAGTTGTCAACAATAGCCGGTAATAATAGTACTTAGGCAAAAGTGTGTTAAGGACTGACCTTATCTTTCTCTGTAACCCCACTCTGCCGCCTTCTCTCAATTCGGTCGTGACAACCACAGAATTTGTTGACATGTTCTTGAATAGCCGACCAACGATGCAAAAGGGACTTTGAGTACGGTCCGACTCCACATCTTTATTTTCATGGAAGTAAGCATGGATTCGTTTCCAGTAAGTAGCACGTGATTGTTCATTTCCTTGTGCGACGTCCATACTAATATTTAACCAAGCTGAAACTAGAAGGATGTCCTCCTTCTCACTGAAGTTCTTCGATCTCTTAGTACTTGATTTGTTGGTGGGAATGACAGGATCAGGTTGGCACGGTTGCTCCTCAAAAGGGCTACTTTCTAAGTTCTCGTCCCAACAAGCAGCGTCAGTTTCCCCAGCCAATATATTCAAGTAAAATGAATCCATGATACCCTTTCTGTGAAACATAAGCTATACTCAAGTTAACAGACATACGCATTAGAAAACATAGCACTTCATACAGAACCAGGTACATATGTAATTAAAACAGAACAATATCAAAACAAGTTGTTGTCCTTTATGATGATGCTCATTACAAAGTAGAAGCAACATAAGTTCAGTACATACAGCACGAAGCAATCCAAATACTACCTTCAGTTCTTAACTAAATATACCACATAGTTTTAACACTACAGAACCAACCAATACTAGTACATAAATAGGCAAGTGACTAGTCTGAATAAATGCTCTCGTCATCACGATACTCCCAGTCGAGGCGTCTACCGCTGTGGTCAGATTCGTAGTCGATAGGTGGACGATCTTCAAGTTCGACACAATTCTCGTTCTCTTCAGCCAACTTAGCCATACGCTCGAACTCTTGTTCTTCTAGCAATAAGTTCGAGTCAATAGAAACCTGAATAAGGTAATCGGCAAGTTCCTCTATTTCTAGCAACACATTATTCATCTCAATTTCGAGTGCACATATACCAGGATACAGATTATCATCCACTACTTTCTTAAGGTCAAGAGCTATACTCTCTACTCGTTCAATTGTCCATGACCATCCTTGGAGGTCTTTCACACCATCCTTCTCCATGCTGTTTCGATAAAAAAATCCGATTAATAGCTACATTACAGATTTTCTAATTCACAATCGTAACACAGGACTATATCTAATAGCTGATTCACTATGCATATTAATGACTATATATACCTTTCTCAGACCATTGCAAATTGAAAATAAAAAATAGCACAGGATCATTCAAATATCTAGTACCACAAGAGAATTGCCGCCACCAGTACAGCCCAATACTCAGAGAATTGACGCCAGGAGCAAATGAGTACAGAACTAACCAATACTAGTACATGAGGGAAATACTCAGATAATTGAAGCCACTAGCAATGGTGTGTATTGAGTAAATGTCGAAGATATCAGACACATCCCTTCCAGCAATGGACTACAAGGTGCACAAGCTCGAATTGGTACATGAGGATGAACTTACGTACAGACGAAATCCCCAACCAGTGTTTGATTTCAAAAGAGAACTCAGTTCTACGAAGCAGTAGCAACAAAATTAGCTTCCAATACCATTCCACAATTGATTCACAGAGCTAATCAAAGATTAACAAGACCTAAGAAATGAGGTTCAAGAGATGGATGGGGTTTTGGGGGGAGACCTGGAGAGGAGGGTGAGGACGGGGCGAGCTTGGGGACGGCGTCGGCGGAAGAGGCCGGCGAGCTTGGGGCGTGGAGGCGCGGCAGCGGCGCGGCGGGCGGCCGGCAGGGCGGAGGAGCGGCGCAGCGGGCGGGGCGGAGGAGTTGCGGAGGGGCGGCGGCCGGGGCGGAGGAGGGCCGGAGGGGCGGAGGAGGGCCGGAGGGGCGGCGGGTGGTGGGGGCGCTCCGCCAACGGGATCTACGCGCGACCGGGAGAAGGGGGAGTAGGCATGGAGGAGATCTGCGCCGACGGCATCGTGGCGAGCGGCCAAGATGGCGGGTGGTGGATGCGTTGCGCCGGCGGGATCTACGCGCGACCGGGAGATGGGGGAGCAGCCGTGGAGGGGATCTGCGCCGACGGCATCTTCGCGAGCACCTCCACGAGCTATCTGGGGGCCGGTGGCGGGGTGGACGGAGGGAGCACGATAGGGGGAGGAGGAGCGCACAACGATGGGGCGGTCGCCGGGTGGAAGGAGGGAGCAGAACGGGGAGAGGAGGAGCGCACGAGGATGGCGGGGAGGAGGCCTCCGAGGCCAGCGGTTGGGGTATGGAGAACGGCGAGATGTGTGCTAGGTTTGGAGAACCGGCGAGATGTTTTGCGGAACGAGAAGCGGACGGGAACGAGAAGCAGAACCTGCTGGGGGGAGCGTTTTCACTGTTTGAGTCAATAATAGCTATACGGACCGGTTTACAGACCCAGCTGTGGATGCTCTAACTTCTAGCCCGGCTAGGCTAGATCGGGCGTTTGCCTAAAAGGATGAAAAAGCAGTGGATGGTCAAAGAGGTTAGTCGTTGCAATATCAACTAAGATTTGAAAACATTTCAGTTGTCTAAAGAATAGCAAATCGTAATTAACTGATTAAGCTAGCTAACATACACTCCAAATTAATTGTTGCGCTTAACGGCTTGCTTAACTAGATAACGAATTCACACAGCGAGCGAGCCTTGTTAATTACTTCGTGTTGAGATTTTTGCAAATCTCAGTTGACTGAAATTTTGCAAATCTCAATCACCTAAAATTATAGTATTAAAAGTGTGCAATTTTAAAAAATTGCACACCACTTAGTCTAAAATTGTAGTATTTAAAAGTGTGCAACTTTAGTGAAAACTTAGTGCAATTTTTAGTTTGTATGTTATATATGGAGTGAGACGTGGATGAGATGGTTAGATATTGATCTAACGGTCTAAAAAGTGACTGAGATGTAAAAAAAATTCAGACAACTGATGAATAGACATTCCTAATTACTTTACACAACGAACTAAGCAAGCAAGGATGCATGCGAGGCCACCCGATCGAGTGGTGGACAACCCGCGCGCGCTTCGACTCTCCTTGCTTCCACACCACCCCCACCATCATCCTCCTCCGCCACGACGCGTGCAAGATCGATCCCATCCATCCATCCCGTCCATCCAAACCCTGTAAACACTCGCCACATGTGCACGCGCGAGCACCATCTCTTGCCTTCCGGACAAACACATCTCCCGCGCTCACGCCAGACGCCACCCTCCCCCTTCACCTAAACACCTCATCCATGGCGCCACGGCGGATGCACTCACATATATACCTGCACACACACCCATCTCTATGATCAACAGCACACGAGCAACAAGTTAAGGCTTGGCACGATTCACCCTTGATAACTGCAGTGTACGTAGTAGCTGGCTAGCTGCCCGTGGAGAGAGAAGTTACAGATGGATGGCGGTGGTGGCAGCGCCGACGTTGGCCGGTCTGTGCGGGTGGTCATCGAGGGCCAGCCAAGCGACCCTGGGGCGCCGGGGCTTTTCGCGGGGGCGACGCCCTTCGAGCTGCAGCTGTCGGACTCGCCGCCGCGCTCGAGCGTGGACGACGACGGCGGGCGCGGTGACCGCGCCCGCAACCACGAGGCGTCGTGCAGCATGCGGGACGGCGACGCCGGTGCGGCGGGGCCCGAGCGGAGGCTGACGCTGCTGGCGCTGCGGCTGGCGATCCTGGAGAAGGCGGCGAGCGGGCTGGGCGCGCTGGGGTTCATCTGGGCCACCGTCGTGCTCCTCGGCGGCTTCGCCATCACGCTCGGGCAGGAAGACTTCTGGTCTGTCACCGTCATCCTCCTCATCGAGGGCGCCCGCATCTTCAGCCGCAGCCACGAGCTCGAGTGGCAGCACCAGGCCACCTGGTCCCTCTCCTCCGCCGGCCGCTCCAGCTTCCGCCTCGTTGCGAGGTCCTTCCGCTTCGTCTTCGGCCTCGACGACGGTGCCGCCGACGCATCCGGCCGCGGCGGGGTCAGACGCAAGGTGGCCGCCGCCACCGCGCCGAGGTGGAGCTGGAAGTGGAGGAGCTGGGGCTTCCTGTCGAGGCACGTCGGGAGGGCGTTCTACTGGCTGCAGCTGGCGTCGGCGACGGCGTGCATCACGCTCTCGGCGGTGCGGCTAGTGAGGCAGGACTTCGGCGACGTGGAGGAGGCCCGGACCAACCGGCGCTCGGCGCTGGATATCTTCTACGGGCTCGCGCTCGCGGAGGCGCTGCTGTTCCTCCTGGAGAAGGCGGTGTGGGAGTGGGAGGTCAGCCACGGCCGCCTGCTCGAGCGCGTCGCCGGCGAGTGCCACCTCGCCGGCGCACCGGGGCTCCTCGCCATCCGCCGCTTCTTCTACGACGCCTACTCCCGGTGCGTCGACGGGAGCGTCTTCGACAGCCTCCGCATGGACCTCGTCTCCTTCGCTGGGGAGCTCCTCGTCGAGGGCTCCCACGACGAGCAGCGCATCGGCGTTGGCATCCTCGTCAACGTCGCGGGGAGCCCTCGGCTTGGGGACGCCGCGCTGCGGCGGGTCGGCACGTCCGCCGCCGTCATGGAGCGGCTGGTGGAGATGCTCAGCTGGAAGGGCGCCGCCGAGGCCGGCGCACGGGCGTCCGCAGCGCTCGTCGTGTCCAAGCTCGCCAGCAAGAAGCGGAACGCGCTCCGCGTGGCAGGCGTCCCCGGCGCCATCGAGTCGGTGTCGTCGCTGCTCTACGCCGCCGACGAGGAGTGCAACCTCCTCGGCCTCCTCATCATCAAGAGGCTCGCGCACGACCACGACAACTGCAGCAAGATCGGCAACGCCCGCGGCCTCCTCGACAAGATCATCGACTTCTCCGCCATCGGCGCCGGCGCGTCATCGTCGTCATCTCCGGCCAGTGTCACCATCACCCCCTCCCGCGCCAAGGCCGTGAAGCGGTCGTTGCAGGTGATCAAGATGCTCACCGACACGACGGGGAGCACCGGGAAGCTGCTCCGTCGGGAGGTGGCGGAGATTGTGTTCACGGTCAGCAACATCCGCGCCATGCTCCAGCACGCCGGCGGCCACCTCGAGCTGCAGCGGCTCGGCGCCGAGGTGCTCACACGCCTCGCTATGGACGCGGACGCGCGCGAGAAGATCGGCGGCACCGGTAGCGTCATATCCCTCCTCCTCACCATGTTTCTCCAGCCGGGCATCACCGACGAGGGCGACGCCGTGCGCGTCGAGGCTGGCGAGGCGCTCGCCGTGCTGGCGCTCGAAAGCCCGCGCAACTGCGAGCGGATACTCAAGACCGCGCCCGCCGTCATCAACCGCCTCGTCGAGGCCCTGAGAGACGAAGCCGTCGGCGTCGGCGCGGCAAGGATCCTCACCAACCTCTGCGCGTACGGCAGCGGCGGCGGCGAGTGGTTTGCGCAGCTCCGCGCCGTCACGTCCGGCGCCGCTACGGTGCTGCGCAACATCATGGCGCCCAAGAAGTCGAAGCTACTGGAGGTGTCGCTGGGCCTCGCGGCACAGATGGTGAAGCTCATGGGCCCGCACGAGCTGGCCCACCACCTCGCGCACGCTGGTGTCAGCGACGTTGACCTGGTCAACCGTCTGGTCAACGTGCTGGCGAGGTACAGCAGCCCTTCGATCAAGGTGCCGCGGATCAGACGGTTCACGGTGGAGCTCGTGATCGGCACGCTGAGGATGGACCCTTCCTCGTCGTCGCCGACGGCGGCGAGGCCGTTTTGCGGAGGTGATGGCGGCGGCAGGGATGGGGAGGGAGCTGCGTCGCGTGGCGGAGACGACGTCGGAGCTGGAGTGCTTCCACGTGTTCTCCGGCAGCGCCGGGGTGAGCCGGCACGGGGTCAGCCTCTGCGCGCTCGTCGGCACGGCGCGGGAGCTCATGGGCATGGACGACGTGGGCGGCCAGTAGCGGAGCTCCAAGTGTGACACTTGTTGCCGTTGCGTATGAACACGAGCTGAGAGCAAAGTTTGTTGTGTGCATATGATTCTTTCGTTCGTCAAATTCACACGGGTTAATGATTGAGTATAATCTATTGTTTGATTATTTCAAGCTCGGAGTTTGCATGCGATTTATCCATCGGTCAAGTTAGCGGGAGGAGTTTCTTGGCAAGAATTTTGTGTTTTGCTACAAGCAGAAGCATCCATGTGGTCTAGTTTTCCCTTCTTCTTTTTGGGTACAATTGTTTCGTGTCTTTTGCTTTTAAGTTGTCCATGCACAAATAAATGGTCCTAAATGAAACGGAGTTGCAAGACGTGCAAGGAAGAGGAAGAATTCGCTGATCATGCGTGCTCGTTTACCTTTTAGATGGGGCATTTGGTCATGGCTGGCTTTGCGGCACTTGCTTTACGAGAGATTCTCCTTGCAGAACACAGCAATGTGAACATGTGATTGCTGTGCCGCACAATTTACTCTTCCTAGCTTTATGGGCCTTTATGGGCCTTAGGGGAGTTGCTGACGGGGCACGCTTAGAAAATCCCTAACTTACGTGTAAAACGATGGCCCGATCTTTCACGTTGATGTTTGATTAGCGACTTTTCTCATCGTTCTTCCCTCGCGTAGCTGATATACGAAAAGATAATAAAGTTCTCCGGAGTATTCTCAGCATGTAGGTCTCGACGTACGATAGACCTGTCGCAACTAGATAATTTCATAGATGATGAAAATCATAAAGGAAACACACTATACTGATCGCCCCGATTTGCACGGTTTTCTAGATTTTCCATTACTCGAAATAAAAACTTGTCCGATCCGATACATGGCCGTAGCCTAGCCTTTATATGGCCATACTCACGCTTAGCAATCCAACTAAACCTGGATTCTTACTAAAAACGATTTGAAAGGTGATAAGGCGATGGCCTGATCTTTCGATGAGATGAAGGTAATTGTCGATTTGGTGGAATTTGACCTTGACGATCTGACTATACCGTACGACAATATACTTTAGCAATCGCTAAACTAACCTCCGATGATTATTGATCTTAATGTAGGCGCGATCAACCTGAACAACGAAATTTGAGTTCCTGCAAACAACCGAAGAACCAGCAAGAACTATGATAAATTGTAATATGAAATTGCGAGTATTAAATTAGCATAAGATAGAAGAAAGTGTATTAGGATTCCATTGGCGATCTAAATAAAGCGGTAGTCCTACACGACTTGTAGATGCGATAATATAGCAGTAGCTAAACAACTCAATGAAACACAAAAACTAAAGAGAGAATCTAATGGGGTATATAAAGACAAGATATGATCTGTTACAGAGGTAGTCTCGGATTGTTTTGGTAGTTATGGTCTGCTCGTAAGGAATTTGGAGATAGGGTTGGACAGGTTGGAAAGAGCACGAAATAAGCTTTCCAAAGAGTCCAAGATCATCCAAGTCGGAGTCCGTATGCTCGAGATAAAGATGTTTGAAGTCAGAGCTGTCTCAGCAATCCGAATCAGAGTTCAGATCTTATGAGACTCTATCTCTAACTCTTTTTGGACCAAAAGTGAGTCAAAAGTTTCCTTGTATAACACCAATTCATGTGGGATATGGTCATAGCCACATGAATTTCATTCTCTCCTTCTCTTGAGAGCTTAAACTTAAATTCTCGTATGTTTCTGAAGATCTTGACAGATCTCCTTTTATTCTTTATGGCTTGAGCAGCAGATTTAATTGAAATAGTAGAAGTAGAGATGAGAAGAAATCCTAAGTAACTAAAACAAACGCACGTATAGCGTTAGACCAAACTAATTAACAGGTTGCATGCATGCAACCTGGACTCCTTAGTTCATACGGATTGGTAATTGTACCAATGGTGATCCAGCGAGGAGGAGTTCTAAACCTGCGTCGCACCTCCTCTGGTTCCGGTTCCTGGCTCTTCTTAATTTGGTTGGTCTAAGCCCAACTGACCTCCTGGATTTACACATGCATAATAATCATCTTTTATGCGTGCATGTCTCTGTACAGAACCATGCAACATAGAAGACGCACGAGATATTTTCTGTACTGGCTCTATTGGGCGCACGACATCCGCCAACATCATCATTTTCCTTGTGAAGACGTCCGACACGTGTTTTTATTCCTCGCAATGGTCCACGCACAAAAAACCCGCCTCACGCTATGGTTCTTGCTCTCCTACTTGGCCTGCCGCCCTCTCCTCTCAAATTCTGGACACAAGCCGAGCCAAGCCAGCTCGGCTCAATTAAGGTCGTGAAAACACGAGCCGAGTGAGGCTTGGCTCGCTACCTATAGCAAACTTAAAAACCGGCTCAGCTCAGGCTCGCTAGGCTCGCGAGCCAACTCGATGCGGCTCACGAGTCAGACCTCCTCCTCATAGACCGATCCGCACACAGGGATGCACATGGCTCTGTCTCAACTACCGCCTGCTTCTCTCTCCTACCGACCGCCATTGGACTAGGGCTAGGACGCATCGCCGTTAGCCTGCCGCTCTTCCGACCGCTAGACACTCTTGCCGCTTTCCACCCGGACGCCCTTGTGTTGCTTTGCCCCAGCGGTGTGACATAGTTTTTTTTTGTGCTTTTGGATGTTGAATTGTTAATGTCCAGCGTTTCAAACTTTATATTTGAACCTTGTTGAACTCGGTGCATGTATGAATATTTTTGTTGAGAACTCGAGACTTGAGACTAGTTGACATGTTGAGTACATGAATTTTTTATTTCTTACGTACTTATGAATTGTATAATTGTTCTATATATACTTCTTAGTTGTATAATTGTTGCATATACGTTTGTGAATTGTCAAATTTTTTACAAAGATCATACCAAATTTTTTATATAATGAGCCCAAACAAACCTACGAGTAACTCGCAAGCTTTTTGGCTCGCCTCACCGAATTTTACAAACCGAGTAGGAGGCTCGGGCTCGGATTTCATGAGACACTAACAAGAGTACGTCCAAGGTTTAGTACTCATAGTATCATTCACATATTATTATTCTAATGACGATAAAAAAATTATTATTATTGTTCGGTGGCTTATTAATATGGTACCATTCATATTATGTTCACTTGCTAATTGCCTTTGGTTTAGTACTCATAGTATTATTAATTCTAATGACCTTGGACGTACTCTTGTTAGTGTCTCACGAAATCTATATGATGCCTCACATACCAGATCGGGAAAAATAGGATATAGGGTTAACACTGAATTTTAGAAAACATCCAAAATGGAAGAAAAATTAGAAACTAGCTTAGGTCACTCTATATATATATATACAAGTGCTGGCTGTGGGGTTCGAACCCACGCGCACTTCTGTGCAGAAGATCTTAAGTCTTCCCCCTTAACCACTCGGGCAAACCAGCTCTTTGACTTTTCATTAATTATCGGAACAGATCATCTATACCTGAACACCTAAGAAACCATGCCTTTGCATAATGTAAACATGCTAGCAAAGTTCAGCCTACAATGCATCCCCAAAAATAGAGTTTTTTCTTCTTAATTTCTCAAAGTATATTTATTTACGGCATGGTGCCTATTCCGAGGGTTCTAGGCGACAAACATTCACCGGTAACTCCCTTGTGAACACTTGGAGAGGGACAATTTTCTTTTATGATTACAAGGGAAACACGCACACATATAGCACAGTCATACACCCACCTGAGCACGCTTTCAAAGTACACATTTAGAGTTAACGAAAAGTCAGAGGCTAATCTACGAATCCCACTAATTAAGCTCATATATGGAGGCATACCCGTGCGTACATGGATATAAGTATAAGAGATTTGAACCTAGTGGATGGAGTATCACCTCATCAAGAGGTGGCTCTCCCTCGGATGAACGCTTGATCAACGATTCATGCAAAGGAGATAACATCAACACGACGTCATGCCATCTATCAAATCCTCTTTCTTTGCTGGAAATGAATCACTCATATGTCCTGTTCTTCATAACAATTTAGTGTTAAACAATCTTTGATGCATTGTTATATTTTCTAGCAGTTTTATCAGTTTCGGCTTCCTCCAAGGATTGTACAGGGGTCGAGCAACCCATCCAACGTAGCCACCCGAACCAGCCCATCCAAACCCGCTCAAAGCCATTAAGGCCCTGTTTGGAAGGCCGGTTTTGAGGCCCAAACCGGTGTAATTCATGGCCCTGTAAAAATTTCCGTGCTAGGCCGGTTTGGGCTGTTTGGATGGGTAGTTTTTGTTTAGAATTCGGCCCGGTTTACACAGTTACACCCGAAAATTAAAACACTGCTCCGTGGTAGTGTTTTATTTTTCGATGCCGGCTCCTCCGTGCTCCCTCTGTTCCTCCGTGCTTGACTGCGAGAAGAGGCGCGCCGTCGGCTCCTCCGTGCGGTTTCAACAGCATCACCTCCGTGCCTGTGATTCCGTGCGAGTCCTCCGCGCAACAGCCACCAAGGCCAAGCTCCCCCGACGGTGACACCTTCTCCTCGACGTCTCTCAGATCCGTCGCCGTCCTCCACTGCCGCTTGTTCCATTGCTCAGATCTGCCGCCGCCACCTCCTCCGGTCGCTGGCCCGAGCCGCTGCCGACTTGCTCTCGCCTCCCCCGTGGATCTGGCCACCGAAGCGGGATCACCACCTCTCACCACCCACCGCAAGCGGTCATTGGCGATGGGAAGTCAGAGAAGCCCATGGCCACCTCTCCTCGCTCTGCCCTCAACTGCAATGGTGGCTACGACCGGGGAGGCCATGGGCGCCGCGGCGGCTCTCCTCGCTCCTGGGACCACAGCGTAGAGGTGGGACGGGGTGACGAGGCAGCGGGAGGCGAAGGAGAGCGAAGGGGAGGAGAGGACGAAGAGCTTGCCGGCGGCGGCGGCCGAGGAGAGGGTGGAGAGGGATGCGGCGTTGGCCACGGAGGCGATATGTTCGATGAAATGCTGCCTCACAGAGCGGCGGAGGAGGACGGCGACAAGACGCTGACAGAGGTGCTGGGTGCGTGAGCACCACCGCTAGCAAGCTTGATGCGGGTGGGCGAGGCGCGCTTACTCAGGTGCGCGGGTGCGCGGGTGGGCGAGGTCAGTCCAGTGCAAGATTTCCTCCTCATCCAAACATCAGTTAACAACCTGAAAAAAATCCGCTTGTATTCAACGGTTTTATCGGTGCTTAGTAAAACACTCTGGTGTGTTGATTACAAGTGTAAAATTTTACTAAACTCCTAAACGGGGCCTAAGGACCCGCTTGGGAGAGGTATTATTTTACACATGTAAATAAATTACACTTGTAATTTACTTATCACCATAAAACCTAGTGGAATACACTGGTAATTTATTTCCTCTGTAATGCCCTGTTTGGAAGCTTTGTATAATGTTCACCGGTATGTCCTTCACCGAAACATGAGGAAATGGTTGAATTAGAAGAGCCATTTCTGAAATAAACTAAGCACTAGCACTTCAGGTATTAAAAAAAAACTCCTCGAAGAACTGAGCCTGGCAAATATTCATATGTACAACGGAGATCTGTAACACTGAGATGAAATGTTCATGACACTGGGCACTAGTAGTTCCATGTTAAAACAATACATGATAAAACTAAACATGGTGTAAAGCTAAAGAAGACATCTTTCAGTTCCATGTTCGCACAAACAGAGACTTGAACTCATGAGCTGAGAAGCGCTTGAAGTTTGCAAAGTCTGGTCAGCTTACAGCATTCCTGCAGTATACACATATAACAAACTCATTAAAATCTCAGTTCTGTCAACTGCCAACCAATGCATTGATGCAAACGAGAGCTAAACCAAAGTGATAAAGAGCTTATGCGTTTGCAATTGATAATCTCATCTCGTTGTCTACCGAAACTAATCCAAAGTTACATGTTTCCTCCAAAAATCAAGAGCCAACTAAAATAAACTAGTGAACACAACAAATAAGAAATTGAATTCCTCATGGCAGCAAGCTTGTAAGAACACACATGTTTATTGTGAGCAAGCCTATATGAACAAGGATAACAAATATTTTTAGTTGTAATCCTCAGTTGCGATTATCCAGGAGCAAACCGTAATCATCTTAGGTGACCATATTGTAAGTATTACTTGGAGACCATGAACAGCTTGCTTACCAGACCCGATCCAACTCGAACAAATTTTCTACGTACGTTCATGGCAAAGATTCTTGGAAGCATAAAAAAAATACAAATGTGTAGTGAGGTATTTACTGGATGCAACCAAAGAAGTTCAGTTAGCATAAGCAGTGAACAATTCAGTAGTGAGATGTTCACTCCAAACAAAGAGAAGACCAAAAGCTACAAAAATAAGATCTGACCATGCACCGATGAGAGTGTGATTGGTTTCACACTTGGTAATAAAGGCTAAGTACCACTTGTGGGTAAAATAGCGCACCTCTGCAGAGTATATTGAAGTATGGCATTGTCACTTCCAATTCTGGATATAAACTGCGATCATGGTGGAAATGAACCATTGGAGGTTCTAACAAACCATGAAACCTTCTGAACGTAAAATATTACTTAAAACTTGACTTTTGTTCCACAAATGGTATTGAAAAAAATGCATATTCCTTGAGGACAAATTTCCTAGTAGATATAATCATATTAAATACTTTTTGCTATTAATAAACTTGTTGAGTACCTTCTGTACTTATCCTCTATATAAAATCTCCTTTGTTAGACTCTGAGTTGGTAGAGTTTAGGTGTGAAGAAACTGAAGTCTAGGAAGGGAAAGAGGAGTTGGATCTGTCCAGAGGGATTGAGGGAGTGGATTACTACCTCGACTACGGAGAACAAGACGATGTGGAGATAGATCAAGAGTAGAATAATATAGGAAATACAAATAATCATAGTAGAAATAAAACCTTATTCATATGGCTTTAAGGGGGTGTTTGGTTGGGCTTTTAAACAGCTTTTCACTGGAAAAAGCTGCAGCCCAACCAAACGGTCAGCTTTTCAGCAGCTTTTGCCAACGGTAGCTGTGGGCTTTATAGTGCAAATTCAGCTGTTTACAAAAACTGCTTTCTGCCAGCTTTTTGCAATGTGTTGAACCTTCTGTGCTCATGTTTCAAAATGCTATAGATAGTTTGGATAAACCAAAAGCTATATGTTCACTTTCCCACAGCTACAACAACTTTTCCAGACAGCTAGCCAATAGCTGCTTTATCAACAGCCACAGCCTAACCAAACAGGCCCTAAGTCTTTACCATTAGTTATATATTTCAGTCATTACTTTTAACCAAATGTATTTTATTGTACTTCCGTTGAGTTGGAAACTCTTGTATATTAAAGCTTATAATAGTATAGTTGTTGAGCAATCATGTTTCTGTTGTACTATTCTGATAGACGTAGTAGTAATGAGACGATGTTTCATTGTATTAAATCGAAGACTAGAACACTACACTATGCAATGGTGTGCGGGGTCGCTTCACCTAAATACGAAATAATCTTAATGTATTTTGGTTTTGGGTTTTATCGAAATTAGTTCAAATACTTTTGAATTAATTTAGTGTATAGAGAGAGTCATATTTAATTCTCAGTATTTATTATTTATATTACTATTTTTCTTTCTACTTTTTCTTAAATTGAAAATCCTTTTAATTCCCTCCCTGGCCGATGGGCCGAAATCTGGCCCGCCTCCTCCTGCAGCAATCTGCTTGGCCCAGGCTGCAACTGTGCACGGCAGCGCGCATGCCTGTGCAGATTGTGGCTGCGGTGGATGCAGCCGCTGGCGCCACGACGCCGGTCACGCTCCCACGTTCAAGTGGTGTCACGAAGTCATTTGATTAGTGTGAGCAGCCACGGCGCTGCCTGGCTTGCTGCTTTGTTCGGTTGCAACCAACCTAAGTGCACACTGCTAGTGTGAAGAGAAGTGAGAAGGATGTAATTCTCTGTTTTCCGTATCGTCGCGAGCCAGGAGTCTTTCATTTTCTCCGATAAAAGCATCCCACGCTCCAACTCCTCGTCGTCTCCGAATCACTGGTGCTGTTGCTGGGCCTTCCTTCCTCCAGGTTAGCAGCTCGCCGCTGTATCCCATCCCCTCTATAATGCTTATCTCTGATCTCATCTCCAGATCATGAAAAAAATACTTATTTAGAACCTATATGTGAAATATCTAGTCTCCTTCTAAATTTCCTAAATGTCTAGAAGCTTCAAAGTATGTATTGCTTATTTCTCAACACTCTCTCTCAATGCATACTTACTGGATGAATCTTATCCTTTCTGTTGTCCTTGTGCTTCTTCACCTCCAATTGACGTAGATAAAGCTGTTGGTTTTAGTGGTGGACCTAATATCCACTATGAAGACCTACACACTACATCAACTGGGAGACCATACTAACTCAAGAGGGATAATTGTGGAGTACCTAGTTTTAAGGACCAGATAAACCCTTGTATTTATCGTACTAGTCTCATGATCAGTAGCCAGTATACACAATTTACCTTGAATACCATAGTTATACAATGATACAGAGGCTGATACATTAAGTGTACTGCCTTTTTTAGGGTTTTATACCACCCTTGTACCGTGTTTCCTTATAACTTTCAGATTGTACTGCGTTCTTTCGTAGTACCTCGCTGCAAAGAGTTGTACTGCTCTTTTCGTGCTAGTGTATTGCATTTTCGTTAAAAAGGTGTACTGCTCTTTTGCTGCTCATTTCGTCTAAGAGTTGTACTGCAATTTTTTTTGTGTTTTTTCAAGTTATCATCTTTTGTTTGATTTTTGTACTGCTCTTTGTGCCACTGGTGTACTTCAGTTGATTGGTTCTCCGGAAGACCGGAACCAAACAAGGCCTGAAGGAGTTCGTGAGCGTCAACGCCTCTGAGTCGCAACTGGGAATGCATGCTACTTTTCTGTTCGGGGTAATGCTTGTGAGCATTGAGAAGGTGAAAGTAACGTACTATACATAAGATAGATCAATAATAATTCGCCTTAATTTCACTATATTTTATTCGAAGCAGCGGTCCGCTAATCGATTATACATCACATCCCTCATGGATCGATCCATGGTGGTTTACTAATTATTCGATGAATCTGACGCTCACGACGCACACCCGAGCGAATCGCACGTCACTCGAGGAACGGGTAGTCAGTGTAGCCAACGACAGGGTCGGAGGTGTAGAAGGTCATCCGGTCATATTTGTTTCAGTTCCGCGCCGAGCTCGAACCTCCTCGGCAGGTCCGGGTTCGCCAGAAACAGCCTCCCGAACGCGACGAGGTCGGCGTACCCGTCGGCGACCACCTTGTCCCCCTCCTCGCGGTCATACCCGCCGTTGGCGATGAAGGTGCCCCTGAACGCCTCCCTGTATGGCAGCAGCCGCTTCGGCACCACCCGCCGGCCCTCGACGATGGCCATCCTCGGCTCGATCATGTGGAGGTACAGCACGCCGTGGTCGTTGAGCTTGGTGGACATGTGGAGCGCGAGAGCGTGCGGGTCGGAATCGTGGCAGTCCATGTAGTCCGTGAAGGGCGAGAGGCGGATGCCCACGCGGTGGCCGCCGACCTCCTTCACGACGGCGTCGACCACCTCCAGCGCGAAGCGGCACCGGTTCTCGAGGCTGCCGCCGTACTCGTCGTCCCGGTCGTTGGCGCTGTCCTTGAGGAACTGCTCGATGATGTACCCGTTCGCGCCGTGAATCTCCACGCCGTCGAACCCTGCACGCCATGGATGCCATTGATGATCAAGAGAGCAGAGCAGAGTAATCAATGGTGATTAGAGCAGAGGAGCTCGTCGTTGTACGTACCGGCGTCAATGGCGTTCCTGGCGGCCTTCCTGAAGTCGTCGACGATGAGGGGGATCTCCTCCACAGTGAGCCTCCTCGGCGGCGAGAACTCCTCGAGGCGCCCGTCGAAGCTCATCTGCGGGCTCACCTTCCTCTCCGTGCTCGACACCGGCGCCTGCCCGTTTGGCTGGTACTCGTAAGTGGACACGCGGCCGACGTGCCAGATCTGGCAGAAGATCACGGCGCCCTTGGCGTGCACGGCGTCCACGATGGGCTTCCACGCCTCGACGTGCTCCTCCGTCCAGACCCCCGGGGTGTCCCGGTACCCCTGCGCGGTGTCGGAGACCCCCGTCGCCTCCGTGATCAGCAGCCCGCCGGGGGTGGCGCGCTGGGAGTAGTACACGGCGGCGTGTGGCTGCGGCACGTTGCCGTAGGACCGCTGCCTCGTGAGCGGCGCCAGCACGACCCTGTGGGCGAGGTCGAGCTGGGCCCCCATCTTGTACGGAGTGAGCAGAGGGATGGGCTCCATTGTTGAGCTCTGATCAACGGCACTTGTGATTTGCAGGAAGAAGAAGGAGATGAGTGGGTAGTGGAGGTGAGGTGATGGGATCCATTTATAGATGATGTGCAATAATGTCGGAAATGATATGATATTAGAATTAATTAAGATGAGGTGACGCCCAGATGAAGAAGAAGATGAGAGGCAGCTGCCTGCGACTGCTGCTCCGGCTGCTAAGCGCTTCTCTGGTCAAAACAAGTACACATCATACGTGAGGTAAGCATGAGCAAAAGGAAAGAAACCATCACATTTGTCACCGCCGACGCAGCAACAATTAGTTTCACAGTTCACGACAAAGCAGTTACTTAGGAGTTCCGCGTATTATCCCAGCTATTCAAATGATCCAAGATTTGTGAGATACATTTTGCTCAAATATTTTACACTTAATATTCTTTTTGGTTTACGTTTATATCCATCGTCTCCTCTTAGCTCTTATCTCTCTTCCTAACTGTTCTCTCTCCTCGCTATTCAATTTTTTTCACGCTCAAAGAATATGTATAATATTTTGTATTGTTGTCCTCGAGACAACACTAAGAGGAGGTGTCAATAGCTCGATGGTTATATCACGATATTAATGGACTATGTACGGTAACCTTACTAAATCGCCGTACCCTCGATAGACACATTGATATTTTTAAATAGATTCGACCGTCTCGTGCAGCACGGCTGTCGGAGGTGGAGGTTCCTACAAGACTCGAGTATTTCTATGGAAATAAGGAGCATTTTGCAACATAGCAGGGTCTACACAATAAGAAATATACATGGTAGAGGGTGTGTTTTGTAAAGTGTAAATATAAATATATCATGGGTGGCTATCATAGCACGTAGACCCATATATGTGAGTGGACGGATAAATGGCATAAATAGCCGCCCGACCGCGGTCAATAGCAAAATTAGCCCGGCGATGAACGCAAAGCGAAAAATGACCCCGCGACGGGCTCGACAGGCGGCACGTGTTGATCGTCACGCTCACCGGCCGCGACGATTTGCTGTCGTGCTGGGCCGGTGCGAAAGGCCGCGAAAGCCAACGTCGCACACGCGGGCCGCGACACGGGCGGGAAATTTTTTAAAAAATTGGACCGTCGCTTCGGCCGGGCGCGACAGGCCCAAATTTAAAAAAACTAAGAACTATACGGACATTTCCCCGATTTTTAAAAATGACTTATAAGTTCCAAAAAAATCTGAAAAAAATTCATACCGGTTTATAATGGAATGAAGCATACACAGGTAAATTTTCGTAAAATAATATGACTATTTGTGACTTGTGTAAAAAAAGTAAATCAAATCAAATAAAAAAAGAACTACAGTGTACCGTCGTGCTACAGTACCATGACAGGTACACTGTAGCAGCACTGTAGCAACTATCGCGGCAGTGCAACGCGACGATACACTGTAGTTTTGTTTTTTGTTTTCTTTGATTTGTTTTTTTTTACACAGGTCACAAATAGTTATATTATTTTACGAAAATTTACCTGTGTATACTTTATTCCATTATAAACCGGTATGAATTTTTTTAGATTTTTTTGAAATTTATAAGTCATTTTAAAAAATCGGGGAATGTCCGTATAGTTCTCAGTTTATTTAAATTTGGGCCTGTCGCGCCCGGCCGAAGCGACGGTCCAATTTTTTTAAAATTTCCCGTCCATGTCGCGGCCCGCGTGCACGACGCTGGCTTCGCGGCCTTTTGCACCGGCCCAGCGCGACAGCAGATTGTCGCGGCTGGTGAGCGCGACGATCGACACGTGCCGCCTGTCGAGCCCGTCGCGGGGTCATTTTTGGCTTTGCATTCGTTGCCGGGCTAATTTTACCATTGACCGCGATCGAGGGGCTATTTATGCCATTTTTCCTTGAGTGGACTAGCATTTTCCCAGTTCACAACGACGACGACCCATCGAGTTCTGTGTTTTTGACTTTGGTAGAGAGAGACAGCAACCAAGTGCTCGTCCATCACTCCCGAGCTAGCTGCGTACATTTTGCTAAGTCTGGAATGATCTATTGGAATTTTGCTTGATTTGGTTGAATTGAAATCAAGCTTGATATAATCTCCAGAAATCAGAATGATCTATATATACATCTATGAATACTAGCTAGTTGTCCAATCCGCCCTCGATCGTCACCTCGATTTATCAGCAAGATCATCTTCTCAATTAGTTCTACACTGTCGCAGGCTAGCTCGATCGCTGCTAGATCGATCGATGGCCCAATAAATGGAGGAGGCGGCGGCGCCCATCCCTCTGCTGAGGCCGTACAAGATGGGAGAGTCGTTCGAGCTGTCGCACAGGGTGGTGCTGGCGCCGCTCACCCGGCAGCGCTCCCCGCACAACGTCCCGTAGCCGCGCGCCGCCATCTACTACTCCCAAGGTGCCACCGCGGCGGGCTCCTCATCACGGAGGCCACGGGGGTCTTCGGCACGGCGCAGGGGCACAGGGCCACCCCAGGAGTCTGGACAGAGGGGCACGTCGCGGCGTGGAGGCCCGTCGTCGACGCGGTGCACGCCAAGGGTGCCGTGTTCTTCTGCCAGCCCTGGCACGTCGGCCGCATTGTGGGGGGGCCGGGCGGGCAGGCCGCGCCGGTTTCCAGCCACTGGCGAAGCCACGTTTGGGCTGTGGGGTCAGCTGACCCCACAGCTTTTTGGTAAAATATAAAACCCTAGCTATGTGTATACATTTTGCACCCACAGATTATAGCTATTGACCCCACTGTCATTCACTCAAGCAGTAAAGCTTTTGATCTTGACCCCATAGAGTTTTCTTCCTGGCGCCGCCACTGTGTCCAGCACTGACAAGGGGATCCCCCCGCAGATGCACGACGACGTCGCCGAGGAGTTCGCGCTGCGCGAGGAGGCTGGCGACAGAGGAGATCCCTCTCATTGTCGACGACTTCAGGAAAGCGTGAGGAATGCCATCGAAGTAGGTACGTACGGGGACGAGCTCTCCTCTGCTGTGCTCGCCATTAATAATACTTCACTTGCTCGCCATGCATGTTAATGCTCTCTGCTTTGCTCTGTCCATGGCGTGCGTGCTTGCAGGGTTCGACCGAGCCTCCATGGGAGCAGCTGCCAATGAAGCGCTGAGCCGTCGTGGAGGGCGGAGAGTCAAAGACGGTGGCGGCTGAAGCATGATGTGGGAGGGGGGAGGGGGAAGTTGTGCTGCATTCCCATGGGAGGCTCAGTACTCATTTTTCTGAAAATGCTACGTGTATGTAGATATTTCTTAAAGAAAATATTTGTTGTCCTTTTTAATAGCTTTTAACGGTACGAAAATTGTAGTATGTTCCATAGTTAGAGCATTTTCAAGTGCATAATATGAGAAATTTTCAGCATCATAACTTATCATTTCAACACAGAATCATAATCATCACGAGAAAATTTCATGAAACCTCATTTTAGCAACATATTGAGTTGGCAAGTGAAAATTGTAGCAAGGGCATTTTGATCAATAAATAGAAAAAACTGACAAGATTTTGAGTATTTTAGTCAGTCCATTAACAATTAAACTAACGGTAGTGGTATATATGGAATGGTGCAAAGCTTGAGTGGTATATTTGGAATGGAGATTTTTTAAGTGGTATGATTTGACCAAATTCTTAGTGGTATATATAGAACTCTCTCTTGATCACTTGCCAAGGTGACGAGTCTAGAATTAATGGGCTAGGCCCAAACTAGTTCTGCATTTATTTCTAGATAAATCCTAAAGGCCTACTCATGCATGGCAAGGGCTAGTGATTTTAGTCCCATATTGCTAATGGAAGTGGAGGGAGACCACCTTATAAGGGTTGGTGCTCCATACCTCTCCAAAGCAATGTGAGGTGAGAAAGAGAAATACCACACGTGCGCGCTTGCTCGCCTCGCCGGGTATGGCGTGACGTGGCGATCCAAACGGAGTTCGGATCATGCACTATAATCGTGTTCGGAACGTGCGCCGTACTCGCGTCCAAATCGGATCCAGAACCATGGCGGCTCGTCTATAAGAAGCCTTCGCTCTTCTAGACGAAACACAAGCCATCAATCTGTTCTCTGCTTTTTCAAACGCACTGCGCCGCCCCGAAGTCTTCTCCATCTCGTTCCTCGGCATGCACCGAGAGATGGGAGAGCAGGTCTCCGGAACCCTTCGTTCCTGAGATCCTTTACGGGAGAGAGCGAATAAGGTTTTTGGGAAGCGCCTTCGCGACTGCTCGCTGCTGTTCGGTCTGCTGCACTGCGTCGACCTCTTCTCGGCATCGACTTCATCCCTGCATCAAGTCGCGCTACATCGACTTCTTCGCTGCGGCAAGTTTCACTGCAACGCTTCTTCACATCTCCGGTAATACTCTGTTTCCATAGATGGAATTGATGACGATGTTGCTCACTGTGCTGGTGTTATTCTGTGATCTAGATATTTGCTGTGATGTAGTTCCTATACTATTGATGATGTCTAGATTTAATTCACTATTTCTGGTCATGTTATGTCTTCAGATTAGTTTTATTATATTGCCTAATTATCCAACAGAGTCTCTAGATCATGTATCCCTAAAGTTGATTGTCTGATTTATAATTTCTCCTCACTTGGCTCTCAAATGACAATGGATCGAGAAAATTAAAATAGTTAATAAATCATTTCAATCAACACAACACAAACATCTTGGAGAGTCCCAAGTAAAAGAACAACATTTTAACACTACTTCATTTTATATCTGAATCACTCTGAAAGGTCATCTAGGCCCCTAGTTGGTTTTGATGGTTAATGGTAACTCAAACTGGAATATAATATTTACAATGAGTGTAAGCAGGATTAATAGATTCCAGAAAGAAGTGTCATCAAGGAAAGGACGACCACCCAAAAAGTACAAAGGTGGTTTCCAGGACAAGGGGATGGCTGTGCTAGGTAGCTGTGCCACAGCTGTGAAGAAGCCGGTGCTGTGCAAGGAGTTGCAAGCAAGGTGATGGTGACTTGATACGTCAAGGGCCGTGACTGCAGCTGGTGGCAGGTAAAGCCTAGATTTGCCAGTTTCCTTGAGTCCATAGGAAACACCCGTACTATCAAGAGGGATGAAGCAATAATGATCTATGGAGGTTCTTTTGCTCAATGCTCAGAGTGTTTGGACAGTGGCACTGATGCCTTGAGGTCAGGTTTGTGCTAGCACTCTGTAGTGCTAGCAGTAGAAAAACCCTAGAGCCTAGAATCACCTGTGTGACACAGCTGTGTCACAGGTGGTCTACCGCTCTATGACTCAGGTACATCTCTGTATCAGGGGAGAGCTTGTAAATGCTAAGGGACCTACACTGCAATAGTTTGTCTGCTGAGTCAGAAGACTGTTGGAGGTTCTCTCCTTATTAGGGATCAGAGTTAGTTGTGCACTGAGGACATGTAATGTGTCAAGATCGGGCTGAGTAGTTAGGCTACGTCAGTTAAGGGTTCACCTGTGTGTGCCTCCGGTGACACATGTGTCGATATGCCTGAGTCGGTTACCGTTGTGCGTTGTGATTGGCTGTGTCACCAGTGTTTGTCACCAGTGACCCACTTAATCCTACGTGGCATGAGTGTAACGGTCAGGTACCTGTGAATCCTATAAATAGGGGACCAGGGGAGGTCTTCGACCTCAACCTTGCTCAACCCAGTGAATCATATTCGACCGTTGCAAGCCTCTCATCCTCTGAACAAAAGCCAAACTTCCTAAGAGTTAATTCAAGAGAGTTAGAGCCTTTGAGCAAAGAGCATTGGTTCCTCTAAGAGTTGTTGCTGCTAAATCTGGTACTCTTGGAGTGTCTACTCCTAGACGGACGTAGGAGTTGCTGGTATCACCCAAGCTTCCAGTAGTTTGTGAAGGTGATCTGAAGTCTACCTGCTGCAAAGCTAAAGGATTTTCACAAGCAAAACAAGAGGCCTGATTACTCAGGTACTCGGAGAACAAGCACGATTCAGTGCCGGTGATCTCTTTGGAGTAGCCTCTCCAACGGAGACGTATCTCTCTGAAAAGAGTAGGGAACTTCGGTGAAAAACACCTTGTCTCTCTGAGTACTTCTTATATTATCTTTTAGTTACTCACTAGATCTGCATGCTTGTGTGTTCTTAGATATACATTGTTTATCTGTGATAGATCACTTTTCACCTGTGTTAGTGTAGCTGTGCCTCAGTTGCTGTATATCATATCTCTTACCTGTGTCAGCTACCTGTTACACAGCTATCTGTCTTGCTTATCTGTTTTTGAGTCATTAGCTCACCTGTGTTACATACCTGTGTGACAGCTACGTGTTAATTTACATAACATATATTGCTGCCGTTCACCTGTCACACAACTAGCTTAACCTTACAATCTGCTAAGACTTAATTAGATAACCTAAGCTAAAAGAAGTGAATTTAGTTAGCCTCCTATTCACCCCCCTCTAGTCGGCTCCTTCGGTCCTTTCACACTTCAATAGGAATCAAATAGAACCAAGCTCTTTAAGAAATTGTTGATGCTGTAGACTCCGGAGCTAGATATCATGGGCAGTAAGTTAGTAAAATATGTAGCTAATCATGTGCAGAGACCAGCTAGAGAGTCCAGAATTGTTGCCAGGCTTCAATACTCGCAGCATGCAAGGCGTCTTAAGTGGGCTATATATTGATGACGTCTTGATTCTTGATCTGTGGTACTATGTCAGAGTCCAAACGTTCTGTGGTGTTATGTCAAAATCCAAGTGTTGTGCCACATGTGGAGTTATGTTAGAAGCCATGTGCGGTGCCACTTCATGATAGCTCTTGTCTTCAAGAAGACCTCCATTGCCTCTTGTAGTTAGATCACAAGAAAAACATATACTAACACCATTTTGTCAGGAAGATTGACTGGAACATATATGAACATAAGAAATTACTGTCAGATTTAACACCGTTGGTTCCAATGATTTTCCTTTAAGAGTGGCTCTTGAGCATGTAGGCTCATGCCCTAGCGCTTTCAGCTTCAGGATTGAAACATACATGCTAATCAGATTGGTTCTTAAAGTGTAATGAACAATGAAAATTATCTCAAGATTTTTGCAAAGATCAAGAACTGCGAAATTATCCTGTTCCTTTGGAGATTAAGCGTTGAAATCTACACCCTCCATTCTCAAATGTAGATCGTTTTAAACTAGAGCACAAGAATTAATAAGTGAGCTCAAATAACCATTGTACCCTTCTCTTACTCGAAGAGCACCAAGTATTCTCTTACTCCAATGTACTGTCTCTCCCTCTCTCTAAGTAATCAGATCATAATTAGCTCATGCGTGCATATGCATTAAAGGAGAAGCATTGGGAAGAAGGCTCCCTCATTGATGAGAGTAATAGTGATGATAGTAGAATTGGAAAAGTGAGTGCCTAGAGTGTAGAGAGAGATAGCGAGAGAGAGAGACAACATACACCACTATATTCATCTTTACCAGAGGTATTTATACAAAGTACATGTGTTATTGAAGTCCAAACGTGGAGTAACTGCTGGCCTATGTGTGTGCTAATAGACCAGATAAACCGGGTCATAGGCTAGCTACAAGGGTGGGTAGTTGGTGCATGTAGAACGGCAAAAAATCGTGGTTGACTATGTTCTTCAACACCCCCCGGGCGCAGTCACGGCGTTGGTATTGACAATGCAGAGGTTGGACCAAAAACCTTCGAATGGTGCCATCGGGATCCCTTTGGCCATGACGTCGGCAAATTGTTGGTCTGTCGGTACATGAAACACTCGGATGTCGCCGAACGCCATCTTGTCCCGCACGAAGTGAATGTCCAACTTGATGTACTTGGTCCGGGGATGGTGGACAGGGTTGACGGCGAAGTAGATGGTGGGGACATTGTCGTAGTAGACTATAGTGGCCTTTGGTACAGGGCACTGCATCTCGTGAAGCAGCTGGCGCAACCATGATGGCTTGGCGGCAGCATTGGCAACCGTCCGGTACTTAGCCTCCTCGCATGACTTAGACACCGTGGGTTGTCATTTCGAGGACTAGGACACTAGCGAATCACCAAGGTAGACGCAGTACCCAGAGGTAGAGTGGCGAGTGTTAGGGCACCTTGCCCAGTTGGTGTCGGAATAGGTGATGATGTTCGTCAAGCCGTGGCCGACGATATGAAGGTCGTGGCGAAGCGTGCCGTAGATGTACCATAGGATGTGCTTCACAAGAACCTGGTGGACGTCGCGCGAGGCATGCATGTGAAGTTAAACTTGTTGCACCATGTATTTGATGTCCAACTGCGTGAGCGTTAGGTATTGTAGGGTGCCCATAGTGCTGTGGTAGAAGGAAGTGTCGTGGTAGATAGTTTAGGTTTTGTGTCCACCAGCATCGGGGCCACCTTGCAGTTTGCCATGTCAGCACACTCAAGTAGGTCGTGCGCATAGTGTAAAACTTGCGCATCTCATCAGACCTGGATCCCGAGGAAGAAGTTTAGCGGTCCAAGGTCCATCATGACAAACTCTTGCCGAAGCTTGGTTATGAGGCGCGAGAGGAATGTCGTAGTCAATGCCAAGATGACAATGTTGTTGACGTAGAAAAACAAAAAGGCCATATCCGATCCTTGCCAAAGAAAAAAGAGGGAGGAGTCCGACCGTATCACGATGAACGCGAGCGAGCCGAGGAACATAGCAAAGCGGTGGTACTAGGCATGAAGTGCTTGCTTCAGTTCATAGAGGGACTTGCTGAGGAGGCAGACGAAGTCGGGGTGATTGTCATCGATGAAGCCAGCGAGGTTGGTGGCAGTAGACACGCTCGGCGTGGTTGCCATTGAGAAAGGCATTCATGAAGTCTAGTTGATGTGCAAGCTAGACGTGTGCAGCAGCGAGATGCAGAACTATGTGTATCATCACGGGCTTGACAACGGTTGCGATTGTGCCAGAGAAATCCACACCAGGATGCTGGGAGAAGCTGCATACAACCCAATGCACTTTATATCTGTCGACAGTGCCATTGGGCTTCACTTTATGTTGGAAGATCCAGTTTCTAGTGATAACGTTGGCACCGGTGGGTCAAGGCACGAGAGTCCATGTGCCATTCTTGGTGAGCACCACGTGCTCAGCCTGTATGGTAGCAAGCCAGTTGTTGTCCTGCAAGGCTGCACGCACTGAGGTGGGCACCAGTGAGATGGCCGTAGTCGAGGAGACGTGCGCGTAGCACGGGTTCAGCGTGCCGATGTCAGCCTGAGCCATATGACCATTGGATGACGCGCAGGAGGTGGCGACGCTGGATCTGTATGGGGCGACATAGAGGGCGCGGATGAATGAGTTGAGGCAGTCGTGGTCGACATGAAAGAAGGTGGGGCCGGAGACACCATAGCCTGGATGTTGGGCGAACTCGCAGGTGCATCAGCTAAACTGATGTGGGTGGAGGAGGCCACGACAGCCGTGCGAATGGGTCAGGGAGGACATGCGAGGCAATGTAACAGGTACAACGTCATGCATGGGGGCACGTGGTGAGCATGAGTTGGTCCGTGCCATGCTTGTAGGGATAGAGGGTGAAGACGTGTGAGGCGGCATAACGGGTGCAGTTGCATGTTTGGGGGGCGTGTGATGAGAGCGAGTTGGCCTGCACCATGCACGTAGGGGCGATGAGCAAAGACGTCTCCACTGCGGAGGGCACCGAATGGACCGGTTGCAGGGCCGCACCATCAGTCACTTGAAATGGAAAAATAGACTCGTCCAAAAAGACATGCCTGGAAGTTAGTCTATGAAGTGTCGATGGGTCGTAACAACGATATTCTATGGTGTGGCTGGGATAACCAAGGAAGATGCAATGAACAGAGCGTGACTCAATTTTATGGGATGAGGTGGCCATCATGTTACGATAACATAAGCAACCAAAAACACGCAAATGATCATAAGATGGTGGTGAACTGAACAGAACCTCATGAGGAGTAGTGAGCTGACGGACACAACAAGGTCGTAGGTTGAGTAAGTGTGTAGAGGTCGCTAGGGCATCCGGCTAGAAACGAGGAGGCATGGAGGTGTGAAAAAGCAACGTGCGAAGACCATCATTGAGAGTATAAAGAACTCATTCGACGCGTCCATTTTGAGGTGATTTATATGGGTAGGAGAGACGAAGGACGATACCATGAGATGTGTAGAACGCGCGAGTGGCATGGTTATCAAATTCCTTCCTGTTATCGGTCTGGATGTGCTGAATGGGTCGGGCAAAGTGAGTATGAACATATGAGTGAAACAAAATGAGCGTAGGTAAGATATCGGACTTACGACAAAAAGGGAAAGTCCATATGTAGTGTGAATAGTCATCAAGAACAACTAAATAGTATTGATAGCCTGAGTTGCTAAGTGCAGGAGAGGTTCAAATATCACAATGAATAATGTGAAATGGAACAGTAGAAATAGACCTAGAGGAAGAAAATAGGAGGTACACACATTTGCCAATTTTGCATGCATGACAGGTGTGGGCATCTGACTTATTGCATGAGTAAGAGAGACTTTGTAGGATCTAGGACTGAGAACCACCTCCGTCCTAGGGTAGAGGTCACCTGTGATGTCACTTCATAGGAGACTGCCTAAGTGTGAAGATCCTTTATGGAGAAGCCAAACGGATCAAATTCCACAGAGATAATGAATAATGTAAGTGCAAAGTAGAGGAAGAAGTAGGGAAGGAAGTGTGCCTAGTGTGTGCGATAGGCATGGTGGCGTCATTTTTGATGATGATGTGAGATGGTGTAGGAGAGGACAAGGGAGAAGAGAAGCTACCAGGATTGGAAGTCATGTGAGAGGTGGCGCCTGTGTCAAGGAACCAGTTACCGCCACTAAAGTAGCTGGAGTCGGTGTTGACGGTCTAAAGCGCGTGGTAGAGCGTCCCAGTGGACAGGCAACGGAGCCGGAGCAGCGGAGGGGTTGGTGTGAAGTAACCTGGGACGTAGGCCGCCATGAGTCCAAGCTGTGGTGCGCGAAGTGGACGAGGTCCAAGCAGGCCCGAGCCTGGTACGTGCCATTGCGGCACATGCCAGGCATGAATGAGGCCGGTCCAGGGAGGATGGGGCAGGCCTAAGGAGTAGCTAGGGTGTGAGTGTTGTTGTTGGGCCCCCGGTTGGGTCCATTAGCGGCTTGTTTCTTCTGGGCCGAGGGTTGGAGCTACCGGTCGGCTGTCCATTCCTCCCGCTAGGGCCGCGAGGAGTGGATCGGCCGTTGGAGCTTTGGCCACCCAAGCCACTATCGAGGAGAGCCATGGCAGCCTCCATTTTGGTCGTATGGGTGATGCGACGTTCCTCGAGGAGCAGGTGACAATGACCTTGTTGGAAGGTCGATGGTGGCATCAGTAAGGTGATGTTGGACGCAGCGTTGCCGATCTCGTGGCTGAGGCCGCGAAGGCAGTAGAACAACAAGGATGAGTTGGGAACAAGCGCGTTGACGTCACAGTAGAATAACAAGGATGAGTTGGGAACAAGCGCGTTGATGTCACGAAGGCTGTCGGCGAGCGTCTTCAGTCTGCTGCAATAGGCAGTAATGGACATATCACCTTGGTACAGACTATAAAAGTCCTATTGAAGATAGAGGTCGTGATGAAGGCAATTGTCGAGGAAGAGGTTGCCGATGGCCATCCTGACGGTGTAGGTCATGGCGTCAAGGTGAAGCATGATGTCGAGGATCTCCTTGGAGACAATGGTGTAGAGCCACGACACGAGGTAGATGTTGATCTATGTCCACTCGGAGTCGTGGCGCCAGAGGTACACGTCGAGGTGGTCGTGGTTGCCGAACTGACAGAAGATGATGTCGAAGAAGGCGCTCCATGAAGTGTAGTTCGATTTCTATAGATTTAGGACCACCGACACGTAGACACGGATGTTGATATGCTGGATGGAATCCCCAATCACTGGTGCCAGTTCGGGGTAAGAAATGGGTTGGAGTGAGAGGTAGAAGAAGACCCGCTAGGGCTCATCATGACCAGCAAGGCAGGTCAAGGGTGAAAGCGTGAGGATTGATCTCACAAAGGGAACAATGCGACTGATATTACGTAGAGAGATATAGCGAGAGAGACAACACACATCATTGTATTCATCTTTACTAGAGGTATTTATATAGAGTACATATGTTATTGAAGCCCAAACGTGGAGCAAGTATTGGCCTATGTGTGTGCTAATGACCAGATAAACCGGGTCATAGGCTAGCTACAAGGGCGAGTAGTTAGTACATGTACAACGTATATAAGCAAATGAGAATATAAAGGAGTGTAAAATAACATATATTTATCAGCAAATTTTGAAATTAAAACAAATTTGAGAACAGAAAAGTAACAGATTTAGGGCGGGGATTATTGGAAGAGGGGAACGTTGAACCAAAATACGTAAAACTCAGGCCGGAGACGAACCACAATGTCGTAGCCTAAACTCGAAGGCGTACTTCCTTCGCGTACTGAGCCTGTAGTCTTCCCCGCTGGCCCCTCCGACCATTCCATCCAAGAAACGAGCACCAAGACCGCGACCACCGCCCGGCCGCACTCCGGCGAGCCATGTCCGGCGGCGGATGCAGCATCCGCGCAATCTGGATCGTCACGCCGCACGACGCGGTCGCTTTCTCCAGGTACGTACGACTTCGCTGCCCCTCGCGAACCCTGGAGAAAAATCCCAAGCTTCTCGCGCCTAGATTCGGGCCCTTCTGGTCCCAGCCACCCAGGAAAATCACCCTTTCCTCCCCCCTCCTATCAGGCGGTTCGCGGTGGTGGAGAAGCGGTGGCGGGTCGCGTGGGAGGCGGAGGGGACCGGGAGGAGCGTGGAGATGCCGCTGCCGGAGGACTACGAGGTCGCCGTCGCCTTTGCCGAGCGCCGGAGAAGGTTTGGCGTGGGTTTCTTGGCTCTTGGACTAGCTTGCTTTGGTTGGTTAATTGGTGTGGTTGTGTAAAAATCAGATACTAAATTACTCGTGTGTGGAAGTGAACTATGTGTTAAGAACTTAACATTTGATTTAGGCCAATACATGGATACAAAATTACAATGTTTATTTCTTTTGAACAAATCATAAGAGGAAGTGCCGAGTAGACTAGCACATCGAGTGGAACAACCTCAAAATACAGCCTATATAATATAGGTACTTCTGTTACAGTCGTAGTTCATCCACTGAAACCATAACTCCACAAGCACATGTTGTTGTATATTCATGATTTAGAATCAGATGTGATAGGCGCTTGAATATGGCATTGTGCAGGCAAGGCACGGCACGTGGTTCTAGTATCCGTACAAGCATATCATCTGTGGGATCAGATTCTTGGGTCGATGATCCAATCACTCGCCACATTATAACCCTTCATATCGACAAAGAGGAAGGGGATGGGTTCATCCTGTGGCCAGTGGTTCTACAGAAACGTGGAGGCTATTATGTCCTTGTGCTGCCTCTGGTGGATCCCCAGTCGTTTAAAGCGTTTGAAAGCCTCTTGAAAAGATCTGATTGTGGGAGTTCGGCCAAGGAGAATGGCAATCTTTCTTCCATTCTGCTCAATCTTCCGTGCATAACAGGGTAATGTAAGTTTGCTTACCTGTTATCAATGTGTGTTTGTTTGATGTTCATTCTTTATGGTAGCAACCTCATCGTCAATGCATACATTGTATGAAATTATTTGTGAGTACTTGGCTGATATCTTAATCAATCAATTACTGATCATGTTCATTACTTGCACTCTTATACTTCATGTTTCATGATAGGGCATTTATGGTTGCAAATGTTATTGGGGACATAATTACTGGTGAGGTTGCTGAACCAGAGGTGATTGTTAGTTCTGGCACCTCTGTTGGTGGACTGTTAGATTCATTGACTGGAAGTATAGGTATTTCAGCCCGATCAAACCTATCGCTGCACCTGTTGCAGCCCCAGTTGCATCAGTCTCCTTGCCTGTCGGTGCTGCTCAGTCAGAGTCTTTAAAAGGTGGTGTAAGACCTTTTGACAAGGATTTACTACGGAACTTCATCATCAGTGCCATGCCTTTTGGTGAGTATCAATAGAGGCTCCTGTTATGGAGTATATCATTTCATGTTGTTGTATCATCTAGCTTCTTCATGGATCTATTTGTTGATTAGCAACTGAGTACCAACATGTTTTCACAGGCACACCTCAGGATCTTAATTATAGCAATGTTACTTCGATTAGAACAACTGGATTTTCAGCTGATCCTCTCCCAACAGACCAGAAGCAACCTGCCTGGAAGCCTTACCTATACAAAGGGAGGCAAAGGATTCTATTCTCCAGCCTTGAGACTATAAATGCTGCACTATATGACCGTGATGATGTGCCAGATTTCCTTTCTATTTCGGGACAAGTTACCTGCAGGGCTGAACTAGAAGGATTGCCTGATGTTTCTTTGCCACTGACTGGGTTAAAAGCTGCTCGTGTGGAGGTATCATCATTCCATCACTGTGTTCAAGCTTCAGAGCCTACTAGTGATAAGCAATCTCTGATATTTCAACCACCGCTAGGAAATTTTGTTTTGATGCACTATCAAGCTCCATGCAACATTGATCCACCTATTAAAGGGTTCTACCAGTTGTCTATGGTATCTGAGAACGAAGGTGCTTTTCTATTTAAGCTAAGATTGATGGAGGGTTACAAATCTCCCTTTCTTATGGAATTCTGCATGGTTATAATGCCATTTCCTCGAAGAAGAGTTGCATCATATGACGGAAATCCGTCAGTCGGGACGGTTTCAATGACGGAACATTCAATTGAATGGAGAATTGTTTCAAGCAGCCGGGGCCTCAGTGGTAGGGGCATTGAGGCTACCTTCTCTGGTACTGTTAGATTTCATCCTAGAACAACACAGCGAACAAATTCATCATTTTGGTCAGTTTCAACCACCTCGTTTGCTGAAGATAGTGATTGTGAGCAAGATAACACCAAGAATGGTGCCAACTTGGATGACTACCTCATGGAAAAAATGAACAAGGACCTTCAAGCAGTTGATTTGGAAGAGCCACTGTCTTGGCACGCTTATAATTATGCTAAGGTTTTTCTCTACCAAAGCATGATGTAGTTGAAAATTTTCAGTAGCCATCCTGTAAAGTTGTTTGTTTTGAATATGAGATCACCAGGAACAATCCTATCTGGTCATTGTATTAATGGCATGTTTGATCACCCTTGGTCATGTTGTCTTCTCAGCTTAGTAGCTTGGAGTTATTTTGTTGGTTCATATAGGATCATGAAGCTGTTGAGTGTTGCATGGCATTATTTTTTAATATAATATTTATACATGGGACCAGATAGTATAATCTAGAACCACCACTGTATCCTATTCCTCTACGTTCTTTCTTTTGTACACCCATGAAGTCTTTTAATATTCATACAGCAGCACACACATGCATTTTAGTTCTTATTTAGACATGTGTCTTCAATATTAATTGATTATGGAACATTTTTCCAGGTTTCTTTTAAGATAGTTGGAGGCACGCTGTCTGGTCTTATAATCGATCCAAGATCTGTAAGTTACTCATGACTTTCTTGATCACCTATGATGGTTATGCTTTGTTCCATCTTCTGTTAATCAGTCAAGCAGCTCAGTGTTGTTATGCAGTGGTTGATCCGTAGATCTGATATACAAACTATGTTCATAATTTTAGTCCCTGCACACACAGATGCACTCGATCCCTGCACACTCGACTCCCACTGAAAACTAAGCAGCCAGGTTGAAGTACTGTGGTAGTAGATCATTTCTTTAATCTCACTGTTTTTTCACAATTTCAAGTCAGGGAGGATATCTGTCCACAGACTTAGGGTGCACTGTATGCCAGGCTGATGGTGTGTAATTGGTAACCTGTGAGGCGATGGCTGTCATGCTAAAGTTCCATTACCACCATGCCTAAGGGCTAAGAGATAGCTCAAGAATTGCTCCCTTACATTCTTGATTTCTATTATCAAATGGTTGTTTTTGTGATTTGTCAAGTATGGTGATATTGTACTGCTGCCTAGCTTTGCTTCTGTAGTGTTATCAGATGATATCTTTTGTTCTTTTATATGAAATTATTTCTCCAATGCTTTATTCAAAATATGAATCATGATTGTACTTCATCTTTTTGACACCGTAACAACCTTCTGCAGGTAACCATTTACCCTTCTGTCAAAGCCCCTGTTGAATACTCAATGCAGGTGAATTTTTTTATCAGCTATAATATTTGTTCTTTTAAATAGTCAATGCACTGAAACAGATAGGTACCTTGACAACATTTCAATAGTTAGCCTTAGAGAACTGTAAAACAACATAAGGAACAGTAAGCCTTAGAGAACTGTAAAACAACATAAGGAACAGTACACAATCTACAGCGATTTGCAGATGCGAACATATGAACTTGTATGTTAGTACTGAACTAACTATAAACATTTTGATCTGCTGCGAAGCAGCTTCCTAACTTCTCTTCCAAACGCAGCTATTTCTAAAGTGGACACAGGAGAAATTTAAATTTACTTACAAACTTTGGTTGAAAAACTGTCTCAAGCAGCTGAAGAAAATCTTGTAAAGGAGAGCATCTTGCTTTGTGAAAATTAATTATACACGAAAAAACAACACAAAGAAAAATAGTCAAATGCCACGTCAACTTGCTCTGTCCCCCATCCAAAACGACAAGTTGATGCTTAGTTGCCTATTTCTACTGCCCCCTGTTTCCCTTCTTAGTCGTCTCTTCCTCCAAAACAACTTGATGTTTTCATCCATAAAATCTATGCCTTCAGCTAAAACTTAACCAACGCAAAACTGGCGTTGTGAAAGATTTGCTCCCTAAACAAACTTCTTCCTCTTTATCTAAACAGATAAATTTTACATGCATTACTATATTATTGCTAATTGGTTATGAGACCCTGGTGCTGAAAGGCAAAATTCTATCAGTAAGATATTGTCTTCGATGACTTGATTGATGTGAGAATTCTTCTCCTTTGACAGGCCTCTTCTGGAGATTACATACTATGGAATACCTTAGGAAAATGCCCTTCCGCTGCTATGCCTAAAGAATTATGACTGCCAATGTTCTTCGCTGGGCACGCTCCCCAATGGTTTTCTGGTCCTACCAGAGCCGCACCAGAAGTTTTTTGATCCTTATTCAGGAATTATTGTTTCAAGTGGGTACTTCCCAAATCTGCACATACTTTTGTCACTGTTCAATACACTGAGCTTAGATGTTATGGCTCGATGGAATCTTGAGGCCATGATCTTAAGAGCAGGTGTCCATCTAAGTATCACGAATGGTGATATTGATGGATCTTACAGGCGAGAGTTTGGTGCATCAACGAGATAAATCCAGTTCACCGTGTTCAAATTGAGATAAATCCAGTCCACCGTGTACAAATTGAGATAAATTCAGTTCACTATGTTCAGATTTTGTTGCTTGTTGTAATGCCTTTTTATGAGTACCACCACAATGTGCGCCGTGTTGAGAATCCGGGAGCCGGTCCAAACAAGGCCCAAGTATTTTCGTCTCATCGGAGAGGTTACCGTTGCAAAGAAGCCTAATCTTTCCCTCTGCTATCATTACCATGGTGGGGTATTATTACAGTGTGCAGTATCATGCATGTTTCAGGTCCATTGATCGAGACACCTTTTTCCTTTTGCCATGTCATGCATGATGCCACTGAGATGGAATCGAGTATTCGGAATTGCCTTATTGACAAGACAAAAACAAAAGCTACACTAACCCATAATAAAGGCGAACATTGAAATGCTTTTTTTTTCTCAAGAGACATTTTTTTATGCCAAATATCTTTTTTCTATGAGTCTTTAAAAATCCCTCTTGTTAAAAATGCGCAATGGGAGCATCTAAGAGCAAGTCCAGCAGACCCGCCATCCCACCCTCCATACCTATTTTGGCGGTTCACGAGCGAAAATCGGTCTCCAGCAGACCCGCCATCCCACCCGCCATATTTGGAGGCCATCCATCGCGGCCGCTCGGGACGCCAAATATGGCGTGAAGCTGAGACACGCCATTTGGGCAACTGCTTCCTCGGACTCTTCCCTCCCGCCAGGCCGCCTCCTGCGCCTCCGCCCCGACGAGGTGAGCCTCTCCAGCGCCGGTGAGGGGAGGAGACCAGAGCGGGTCAGTGAGGGAAGGAAGGTGCGAGGAAAGGGGAGGGGAGGGGAGGGAGCCACGTGCGGACCACCTGGAGGCAGCCGCCGGCCCGCCGCCACGCTTCTCCAGCAGGCCGCCGCCCGCACGGTTCCCGCAGGCCGCCGCCGCAACCCCCCCGCAGCCTGGCCGCTCCACCTCCCGTAGCCTGGCCGCTCCAGATCTGGGAGCCGCGGCGCAGCCCGAGCCGCTCCAGATCCGGGAGCGGCGGCGCGTGGCGAGGCCGGTCCCTCCCCTCGCCTCCGACCCCCAAATCCGGCAGCGCCGGTGATGAGAGGGGAGGAGACGGTGCTTGGTCCGTGGGGGGAGGGCCGCGCCGGGTTGCTGGAGGGGAGGGGAGGGGAGGGGAGGTGAGGGGAGGGAAGGGAGGTGGCGCCGGTGAGGGGAGGGAGAGATGGCGCCGGTGAGGGGAGGGACCGATGGGGCGCCGGTGGGGAGTGAGGATGGGAGCCCTCTGGAATTAGAGAAAATGAGGGTGAGGGATTGAGGGAATTAGAGAAAATGAGGGTGAGGAATTGAGGGAATTAGGGTATGAGGTATATGGGGGATTTGGGGATTTTGAGAGAGATTTTGAGGGAGATTTTGAGGCAAATTAGCATGATATATTAATAATATGAGTTGTTAGTATTTCTGAAAATACTAATCTGTTTGTCTGTGCTATTGTAATGTTATAGATTGAGCTAATTGCGTTATACGGCATTCTAACTACTGGAATTTTGGAGAAGATATTAAGGTGAGTTTCAACAACTTTCTATATGTTCTAAACACAAACATGCTGATGTATATGATGATAAAAGTGCATTATGTTCCTAGTATAAGATTGGTAGTAGATTATTATTTTCAAGAACAAATGTAGCTCTAAATTGATATAAACATTTGATCATGTGTTATATTACTACAATGCAATCTAAATTAGTAGTAGCATGCTCATACTGTTTTTTGCTAGGGTAGTGATGGACGAGGATTCGCGAAAAATTAGCGAAGGTTGGGCATGGACTAGTTCCTGATGAAGACGATATCGACCCTGTATGATTCTGATGAGTGATGGCTAGTTCTAGCTATTTGTATGCTGTGGACTTCATGTAGCAATCAATTTATTAGCTATCTGTGTGTTGTATGGAGTATGACTTTATGTAGTAAATAATGTACTAGAATTGAATGTTATAGACTATATGTGGTTCGAACTGAAGTATTAGATTGTGTCGTGATGGACCACGTTCATTCTATCAAGTTCTATAGGATTGTGTTGTGATGGATCACGTTCATTCTATTAAGTTCGATATGATTGTGTTGCAACTTAATATGCACATGGTGTTGGTCATGTTAAAACAGGTGGTCCAATGGATGATGGTTTTTATTCTAACTTGTTGAGTGGTGGATTGGATGGCGCAAGTTGGGAAGAAAGTCAATATTTTAGCCCAATTGGAGAGCAACCTTCGCAAGTTGGAGAACCTGTCATCTCCACTAGACCCAATAACAAGAGATCGAAGAATTTCACCGAGGAAGAAGACGATTTGCTGGTGCAAGCATGGCTTACTACAAGTTTGGACGCAGCTACTGGCAACGAACAATCTCGGGATTCCTACTGGGCAAGGATTCATCAGTACTACCATGATAACAGGCAATTCGAGTCTGTTCGCAACCAGAACTCCCTGTCGAACCGTTGGGCAACTATTCAAGAACAAGTTAACAAGTTTTGTGGATGTTATGACCGGATTCAGAATAGAAGGCAAAGCGGGATGACAGCTCAAGACAGGGTATACAACTTTCTCTTGACTTTGTTTGTAGCTTCTTATACGTTGCGAGTTATGTAGTAACTCATATTCAATTGCAGATTGTGCAAGCATGTACTTTGTTCCAGGCAGAAGATAGCAAAAGGAGATCATTTGGATTGCTGCATTGCTGGAAAGTCCTAGAGCACCATCCGAAGTGGACTTCGCGGTTATCTCAGAAAAAACATAAGACAGCTTCCAACTCAAGTCCGGGTTCTTCTCCGAGTGGAACCTCCAATGATGAAGAATTTGAGGCTTCTACTCGTGAGCATGATCCCTTGCATAGACCAACTGGTAAGAAGGCCGAGAAAGAGCGAGTTCGACGAGGTAATAGTTCTTCTAGTACAAATACTAGTACTGTCATGCTAGCACTGGACAAAGTTTGGTCAAAGAAGGTAGAGAGAGAAGAGAAGAAAGATGCGGTGAAAGAAGCTCGATATGAGCGAGCAATGACAATAGAAGAGAAGATGCTTGCACTAGAAGAAAGAAAGCAGGAAAATGAAGCAAGAAAGATGGCAATAGAAGAGAAGAAGTTAGAACAACAAGCAAGGACGGAGGAAGAGAGGATTATGAGCATGGATATTAGCGGTATGACTGGACACAACAACAGTACTACATGAGCTTACAGGGTGAGATCATTGCTCGACGGTACAACAGTACGACATGAGGTACTACGTGCATGCAATTTTATTGTATGACCTACTATTTATGTGAACTTTTATTGTAGGACCTACTATTCGTGTGAACTTCTATTGTAGGACCTACTATTCGTGCAAACTTTTTATTGTACGAGCTACTATTTGTGTGAACTTTTTATGTTATGACAGAGGTCGTGGAAGGTATCGAAAGAAAATGCATATATTAATTAGAAAAGGACTGCGAACATCAAGACCATACATAATTTAGAAACAAGATGATAGCTACGACTACATTATTCGAACTGCATACATTATTAGAACTACGACGCTGCATACACTTGCCACAGGTGCTCGACTAGATCATTTTGAAGCTGAGAGTGAGCAGCTCTGTTTCTTATATCATGGTTACTTTGAAGAAACTCCATGAACTGAGAAATCTCAGGAGTGAGCTCATGAGAAACTGTTACCCTTTCTCCCACATGTTTATAATTGTAGTCTTCTGGTCCTTCGCGCTCATCTTCAATTATCATGTTATGCAAAATGACACACGCTGTCATGATTTGTCCGAGTGTCTCTTGGTCCCAAAACCTTGCAGGACCACGGACAATGGCAAAACGTGCTTGCAAAACACCAAATGCTCGTTCAACATCCTTCCTAGCAGCTTCTTGGGCTCATGAGAAAAGTTTTTTCTTATTCCCTTGTGGAGATGGTATTGTCTTCACGAATGTTGCCCATGGTGGATATATGCCATCTGCAAGGTAATAGCCCATTGTGTAGTTGTGACCGTTGATGGTGTAATTCACTTCGGGAGCCTGTCCTTCAGCAAGCTTTGCAAATAGAGGGGACCGGTGCAGGACATTAATATCATTGTGAGAACCCGGTAAACCAAAGAATGCATGCCAAATCCAAAGATCCTGGGAAGCAACGGCTTCCAGAATTATTGTGGGCTCGTGCACATGGCCCGTATACATTCCTTGCCATGCTGCAGGACAATTTTTCCACTTCCAATGCATGCAATCTATGCTCCCTAACATTCCTCGAAAACCTCTTGCTTCTCCTATTGCAAGTAAGCTAGCAGTATCAGCATTATTTGGGGATCTCAGATACTCATCTCCAAAGACTTCTACAATAGCTTTAACAAACCTTCGAAGACTCTCTAGGACAGTACTTTTTTCAATCCTAATAAATTCATCAGTAGCATCCGCTGGTACTCCATAGGTTATCATTCTAAATGCAGCGGTAATCTTCTGCAAAGGAGATAACCCTAGAATCCCGGCACTATTTCTCCTTTGCACAAAGTAGCTATCGTGCTCCACTACAGCTTGCACTATACGAAAAAACAGAGGACGAGCCATTCTAAACCTGCCAAGATATAAAGAAGGAATTGAGAGGGGAGAATCAACCAGAATTGCCAAACAAAACATATTCACTAATTTCAAACCTGCGCCGAAAGATAGTTGGGCCGTAGGTAGGAGTCTCTGAAAAATAGTCTTGATATAGTCTAGCATGGCCGGCTTGTCTGTCGCGATTAATTACCCGACGTCCTGGCACGGAACCGCCATGGTGTCGAGCATTCAACTGTTGATCATCATCGTCCACTATAAATGCTGTAGCAACTACGAGTTCGTCATTGTCTGATGAGGACGATGATGAATCCATGAGCATTTGCTTGACAAGATTGTGACGCCTCATTGCGCTGTGGGAGAGGAGAGAAATATGTGTGGGAGAGGAGATAGGGATATGGGAGAGCACACACTGCCAGGAGTGGCAATTGGGGTTCCATATATAGAGGTGGAAATATAGCCGTTGGAAAAGTAGCCGTTGGAAAAATAGCCGTTGGAAAAATAGCCGTTGAAAAAATAGCCGTTGGAAATATAGCCGTTGCAAATAGTAGCCGTTGGAAATAAATTCGCTACTGCAAAAATAACCAATAAACAAATTACCGTTTCAATTATAGCCGTTACACATATAACAAATATAAATAGATTGGTAGTTATAGGATATTATTAAAATATAGGAAAGAGAATATGGAGGGTGAGATATGGATGTTCTGTTGGAGTGGTGGGATAATATGGATGAGGAATATTTATGGAGGGCTATGCATATGGAGATATGGAGGGTGAATTATGGAGGCTCTGCTGGACTTGCTCTAAGCCAAAAGCATTTACATGCTTCCCCGATCCACGAATGTAAAGCGTTTTATTTCTTTATTTTTCATAGCATCTGATGCAAAGACTTCATTCATGATTATCAATCATAATATGCTAGCAATAAACAATATAAAAGTATTTTCGTATAGTCAATCTATATAAATAATATTATTTCATATAGTAAGTCTATAATTCCACGTATGTTAGTGATCAAAGCTTTGAAACCTACACCAGGAAACGAAGGGAGTATGTCATATCCAACAACATGGAAACTGAATTTCACCGAAAACATAACCTATGCATCTTTTTTTGTTCTTAACAGCCTAGCACTATAGTAGCACACTAGATTGGTTTGATTTCTTCATAGTCTAATTTCGGCATAATTTACCAATTTTCAAGAGAAAGTTTAAATTGAAAGAAACTGAAAATAAATCTTTTGTGGATTTTATAAGTGGAAGATTTAGTCCCTGTTTGTTTAGGCTTTTTTTGGCTTCTGGAAAGTTATTTAAATCTTTTAAAATTGTTTCAAAGTTGTTTCAGGCTTTTCGAAGCCAAAAGCCAAAAGCAGGTAAATAGGTGCTTTTCTGGCTTCGAAGCCAAAGTCCAAAAAACCAAAAGTCTGCCAAACAAACAGGCCCTTAAGCCCCCTTCTAAGCAGCTGCGGCTTGTGTATAAGCCGGCTTAAACTTAACAGTGTGAGGAAGCCCTGATAATCTCTCATTCCTTCTAAACAGCTTCTCAGAATTGAGCTTATGGCCTGAGGTGGATTGTACAAAGTCTGCAATACCCTTTGAGTAATTTGTTTGTTGTTTGAATAATAATAACGTTATTTTTATTTTTTTTTACGTAGCTTAGCATAGAAATGAGTTATGAAAATAGTAAGCACACGGATAAAAATTGTTCAGCTCCCATAAAAAAAAGCAAATGCAAGCATCCAGTTCACAATCATATATGTTTATGTTATTCGACAAGTCAAAGCACTTGTTAATTGTCCAACAAAAAATATACAAAGTACGAATAGCACCGTGTCATGTAGATATTCGCTCTCACGCTACCAAGCCCGTAGCAATTCCATCGCGTATTTGCCCCATAGGGCCATCAACTACAAGTGCAGCATTTGCTACCCCATTTGGAGGTGGCCCATCTTGTAGAACAGACTCCTCTCGTTCAATCCTCTCGAAATGCTCGTCACATAGAGCACTATCATGAATGAAATTATGCAAACAAATGCAAGCGGAAGTTATCATCTTCTGCTTCTCAACTGGATAGCTTGGTATGCTCCCGAGAATACGACATTTCATCTTGAGAACACCAAATGACCTTTCGATGATATTCCTTAGTGATGTATGGCGATGGTTGAAGATCTTCCTCATACCAACAGGAGTTGCCTGATGAAATTCAGGCACATGGTACCGTTGTCCCTTGTATGATGCTAGATAGCCAATTCGGTTTGGATATCCCGAGTCAACAAGATAGTACTTTTCTATAGTTCAAGAAAAAATAAGATTAATTTATAAGTAACCAAAGAAAATTGAACATACAAATTGTATACAAAAGTGAGTTACCTCTTGGATGGTATGGATAGTTAGCATATTCAACCAAGGCATCTGGCCATACACGTGTGTCATGAACAGATCTTGGTCATCCAGTAACAACAAATGTGAAACTCATGTCGAAATCACATATAGCCATGACATTCTGACTAGTATAACCATGTCTATTCATGTGATTGACTTTTAAATGTGCTGGCATTGTCACACGAATATGTGTTCCATCAATTGCCCCAATTGAATTATTGAAATGAGGGGAGAACATTGGTTTTTGAAGTCTATGATGAACTTCAGCGAAAGTAGGATCGCTAGGTTTTATGTAATCACCAGCCATGTGGTCTATGCATTACAAGAGCACATGAGTTTTCAAAATTTTGTTTGATTACTAATGAACAAGTAGAGATGATATAAAAACATGCATACCTTAATCTCTACATCTCACCAATCATCGCTAGCCTCAATGGTATCTGTGAGAGGATCTCTTCCTAGATCAGACACATGTTAGTTCAATGTCTTCCATATGTTACGGTCCTTTTGATTGTCTCCCATCTATTCTTCATTTGCTTGCGCTTATACTTTTTTTTGGTGTGCTCATTGAATTTGGTTATCAAATTGACATACCCAAAATTGTTCAAACATTGGGTTGGCTGATTGTTCGCTTGCACTTCCTACACACAAATACCAAGAAAACCCTATGAGCAATGGCATCCCATGCTGCTTTCCCGGCTTTTGCTTTATTCATCTATGAACACAACATGGAGATGAGGTAGGTAACAACTCAAACGCCTAGCAGCAGGTATGCATAATAACTATCATGCAAATATATGACATCAAGCTCTCAACCCTTACATGTGAATGGCATTCATGCATCTAATAGCTGCTAATCCGAAACATGTAGCAATTCTCAAATGTAAGGTCATATTTGTTAACTTCATCTAATTCATGCAAATCATATTTCTTTATAATTGTTAACTTTACATAATAGCAAATAGGAGAATAATCAACAAATCTAGCATACACATTATCACACACACGAAGATAACAAAAAATTCATCTTCATATCATACAATACACATCTTGCATCACATCCATCATATATGAATTTACAAAAGATTTCTTCATATCATACAACCAGCATGGCATCACATTGAAAAAAGAAAGAACAAGGAATTTTACTTTCGGGAGGCGGGCGGTTAAATTGGTGGAGCACGGCGGCACTGGTCACAGTGGTGGAGGACGGCGACGCTAGTCGGGGCGGTGGAGGAAGCCAGCGCTGGTCAGGATGCACTGGCCACTGGTCAGGAGGCGCTGGTTGGGGAGGCGCTGGTCGGGGAGGGCAGCCGCTCACCTCGGGACGGCGAGCAGAGGGCCGGCGGGAGGCCGGGTTGGCTGCTGCTCAGGGAGGCATTGCCGGGGCAGAGGACGAGGGCGCCGGCCGACACAAGATGAGGGGTGGTGGGCAGAGGACGAGGGGTCAGTGGGAGGCGGGGTCAACCAGTGGGAGGGGCGGTGGAGGACCCCGACTCGCGGGATGCCGGAGGGAGGGGCGGCGGGATGTCGGAGACAACGAGCGGCGAGACTGGATTTGGGTGGATCCGGGTGAGGGTGGCGCAGCTAGGGGGATTCCAGGCAAGAGCAGCATGTTCAAGATGGATCTGGATGGCGGCGGGGAAGGGAGCGACGCATGTGAGGGAGAAGGCAGGCGCGTAAGGGAGAAGGCGCGTGGGGGCGGAGGAGAAAACGGTTCAGTAAGGGTAATGGCAATTTCGCTGTCAATTTTCAAACACTGAGGGCAAACTCGTAACAGGTTCATGTATAAGCTCGAGAAGTCAGGGAAATTGTGCTTCTAGCAATACACATGGAATTGGAGGGGTTTATCTCCACAGCTCCGATGCTCCTAGTCCTTCTAGACGGCTTATGGCTTCCACCCAAGAAGCTATCTAGAAGAGGGCCAAAACTTGGTTGGTTTCAGGCTTATCAGCCCTGATCAGAATTTCTCCTGAAATTATTTTTAAAATTTTGATCCATCTAGTTCCTTACGATTCTATTCGGAAAAATTACTGCACAAATGCATAGGTGAGAAAATTGAAAAGAACCACCATTAATCTGTTCTATTGCTGGCTCGACCTGATGTTCATAGTGCTCCGCTGGATATCCTCACATCAGAGTAGACTGCTTTCACCCCACACACAAAAAAAAGTAGACTGCTTTCTTTTTTACTATAGATCAGAGACAATACTCTCACTAATTATTACATCCAAGAACAGCTTAACACACATGAGTTAGGAGCTGCCTCCTACCCTTTAATCACGTTCAAGTTCAATTCGATCAAATTAGCCGTGAGATCGTAGGTTTAGCATGAAGAGTTGGGAGTTCTGTTCAAGAATCAACATGAAGTCTGATTGGTGAACACTTCAACATAGAGGGAGATCAGCGATGCTTGCAGTCTGGAATATGGTGGGATGCAAATTTTGGAAATAGTGTACAGTGGCTCATATTGCATAAGCTCTCAAGTACATAAGCCGTGAGAAAAATGTTGTTCGGCAAGAAAGCACATTACAGACCTGCGCATTAGGGAGCAGGCAATGGTGTTACAGGAGCAAGTGTGGATCACAGTTCATCAGTACCTTGAATGAAGCCGATGCACTGCCATAAACACTTTCGAACCTACAGTTCATCTTTAGGTGCTGGTAAGCAGTCAGCATCCCAGACGAAGGGGAACTTCAGTTTCGCTGCTGTATGAGGCATACTCCAATCGTCATACATAAATCTGCAACAAGCAACAATTTGAAGTCAGCAAACACTATTTAACACTCATGCATGAATTGCTCATATGCAATCTATATATCTATAAACAACAGTGGAATTCAAGGCACCACATTCGTTTTGAGGATAAAATCTCACATTAATCCGAAAATCTATGTGAGAATCAAGAGAAAAAGAAAAGAAAATCTACACCGTTTATTTGATGGGACCAGATTATAACGGTGTAGATTAGTCTTATACTATAAAGTTCCTTTTCCAGAGATTTAGAAAGGGCTATCACGTGATTTAGAGAAGGCCAACACGTATACTCACGATTTCTTGTCTTAGAGATCACGTGAATTAGAGTTAAGGAAGGCCACGATATTCTAATGAAAAAGAACGAAAGAAAAGCCATGAGGTTCAAAATGAAAAGGTTATAACAACATACACTTACCTATCTAACCAGGTTTGAGTAGAGGGAAAGAAGAAGAATAATCCTATTGGTCGGCCATCTCAAGTACGTAAATTTCACATCACCGAGTAAAATTGCATTCCAGAAAGTGTAATTTTAGCAAAACTTTAGTGCAACTTTTAGTCTGTAGTTCATACATAGTGTGAGATAGCCATGAGGATGGTTGGACATTAATTCAAAGGCTTCAAAATATGATTGAGATTTAAGAAAATTTCCGACAGCTTAGAAATAGACAATCCCATTCTTCTTCCCTTCAGCAAAATTAAATTCCAGATGTAACAACAAGAAACAGTGTGAAACACAAGGGATATTGTAAAGCAAGATAAAATAGAAGACATTGAAACTATTAAATCAACGGACTTCTAGCTTCAAGCAGGAAAAATCAATAATATATAGCTTTAGCTGGTACATTGGGGATTATATATTGATGTTTGGTAAAATTACATCCGTACAATAGATTCCATTGCAAAACTTCACTTCATTTTGGTCCATAGTTCATAGATAGAGTGAGGTAGGCATGAGGATGGTTGGATGTTAATTCAAAGGCTTAGAAACGTGACTGAGATTTAAGAAAATTTCTGAAGCTTAGAAATACACAATCCCATTCGTCTTCCCTTTAGTAAAATTAAATTCCAGAAGTAATAGCAAGAAATAAACGGCATGAACCTGCCCTACACAAGGGATATTATAAATCTAAGAGAGAAAAAATAGACATTGAACTATTAAATCAATGGACTTCTAGCTTCAAGCGGGAAAAAATCGATAACATATAAGTTTAGGTGGTATATTGGAGGTTACATATTGATGTTTGGTGAAATTAAATGCATACAATATATTACATCTTGATGCTACTTTTTATGCCAAACTAATTGAACTTCGGATATAGCAATTAGAGGTCTTTTTATCTTAGGGCAAAATATATTTGTAACAGAATACCATTATGTCAAGACTAGCTTGCGCCATTGTGTATGTATATATTAAGAGAGATATAAATCATATTTTCTGTGATCAAGAAACTGAAAAGAAAACTTTGTAGGGAAAAATCAAACCGGAAATTCATAAGAAGTTTCACACGACAATGAAACATCAGTCCGGGAAGAGTCATATACGAACAAACTCCAAAATATGATATAGAAGATAATGTGCGGGCCACTCCGCTAGTTATACGTAAATGTGTGACAATGGACACGACATCAGGTATAGTCGTCGGGAGCACAACTACCATCTAGCGATAATGTTTCATATTCATTTTAAGAATAGAAATTTCCATATGGACATGTCCTTCAAAAATTCGAAAGAAGATGCTGGTATTTTTTTTTATATTGTACATGTTGGATGCCACCTTATCACTTTACCATCAATTTTGACCAAGTAAAACTTTTAGATTAAATAAGACACTTGATACTAGAAAACTTACTGCACGCTATGAGGTAATGTACATTGATAACAATGGTATCACTGTATATATGTACATCCATGATTTTTGGAAAACAAGAGAAAACAGGCCGTTTTTTCCAGTCAAACCAGCTCTATAGGTTGATTTAGGCGTACCTAATGGTACCCTCAATCCTGATCCCCATTTTCGGAGGACTATAAGTAGTGCTTCTTAGATTTATTTAAAACTTCAAATATTGTATTTGAAGAAGAAAAAATTCGACAGCGTAAGTAAAAATATAAAATAAAAACTAGGTTGTTTTTCCCCATTGGGAACTTGGTATTTTTAGAACTACAAAGGCATCAGTTTTGGGGTCGACATGGTCTTGAGAACATTGTGTGTATCACACTGTAAAGTGATCAGTATGAACTCAATCCAGTTAAAGTTGTCGACTACAGAAGAAAACATTCATGATAGGTATACATACATCTTGACAGGTGGGCGTGATATGATCACAAGCACTTGCAAATCTTCGTGCTCATCAGAATTCCAAACCTGCCATCAAGAGAAACATGGTGTAAACACCAACATGCTTATCGATTCGTCATCTCACCAAAGATAGCTCAACATAATCTTGAAATCCTGACATGGTTCCGTGAAATAAATTCAGCAGAGCCATGCAAATTAGGATCAGGAGTCACCACATGCAGTTAATAACATCATCACGACTCTCCTCTTTACCTGGTGTGGATCATTTACAGGAACAGTGAACGTGCTATTCTGAAAGACAGGAATCTCCTGAGGCGTCCCTGGGTACGGCAGTGAGGTCGAACCCAGCAAGAGTGTGCCTCTCCCTTTGAGGACAACAAAGACCTCCTCGCACGAGTGCCTATGGATCGGAGTCCTTTGGCCCGCAGCAAGTGTCTGAAGCCACACCTCCACCTAGTGGAAAACATTTCACATATAAGCAAGAAAGAACAGCTCCATCTAAATCGACATATTGTCCAATACAAATTGACCAAAGAAACCATATCTATACATGAGAAACATCCAAGTAAGGTCTGCATAAGTCAATATCAACACTGATTGGGAAAACTCAAATATACAGTTGGGTTCTTGGATTCATTCCTCACCTCCTTCATCCCATGAGCTAGCGCGCCGGCGACGGTTATATGCGAGAATCCTTTCACTCCATAGTCGCTTTGGTGCATTTGGTTTATGTCTTTCACCACTGAATTGTCTGGATACAACACTAGATACAGTAAGCACTAAGCACTTGCTAGAACCTGAGATTAGTTTGGCTGGTTACACCAGATACAGTTAGTTAGCACTTGCTAGAACTGAGATGTCTACTGTCCAGTACTTGCTAGATAAAAATAAGACACTTAGATCTGGTGCTGAATTTACTCGGGACTGACTCAAATCTCATTGCTATGTTAAAAATTACTATGAGCCTTATGCATTACTCGGATTTGTACATATGTTCTTGGCAAGTAATGCGAAGTATTAATCAAGTATGGAAGTTCCAAGAAACTCTAGAAGGAAATGGAAAGGGAAAGGGAAGGGGAGAAGAGCATAGGAGAGAAGGACCTCGCGGGCAAGACGGCTCGGCAACGGGGAGGAAGGCGGCGGCGGCGGCGGCGGCGAGGAGGAGGGCGAGGAGGAGGGCGCCGCGGCGGCCGGCGCCGGCGAAGTCAGCAGCAGCCATCATCTCTCTAGCGTTTCTCGCTTCTAGATTGTTGCCGATTCTGAATTTGTTTCTAGACAAAGAACTTACTAGTAGTAGTTTGAAGATCCTGTTACAGATTGTGGGGTCATGTGAAGTTGTGAGTGAACCCAACGTGACAGATCTCAAATCAAAGGATCGCGTGAGGTCACGTGGGAATAGGATCACGGTTGGCGGAGTGTGAACAACGTGCAAATTTGAAGTTCTGAGCTTGTTTAACATTCTGCACGTTCATGTGGAATCCCGGTTGGTAGATTGTGATCAACGTGCAAAGATTATGTTCTTCTGCCTGTTCAATATTCTGTCAGTTAGCATTTTTCTTCTTTTTCTTTGTCCGAAGGAAAGAAGGCAGAGGCATCTCAATATGTATACAAATATATAACAATTATATATATAAGCATCTCAATGCTATACATACATAATCTGATTCTAATACTTTATAGCACGTGTTTTCGTCATATGAAAAATATTTTTTCATCAGTACAATAAAATGTTTCTATCGTATGGATTTTGGTACATGAGAACATTTTGGAAAATAATTGTTCTATAACATAATTCTTGTGTTTCATATGTAGAAACATAATATTATAATAGTTGCATTATTATGTTTTTCCGGTAATATGATTTTATTAAAACGTCAGATTACTGATCCCTAGACATTCCTTATCCTACAACTTCATTGTAGCCCAAGCGGCGAATAGTACGAAGTATATAGTTTCTATATAGGCTTTAGTAGAATGGTGTTGTCACATCCCGCTTTTCCAAAACCGGAAAATTAGGGCCAACAAAAACTTTTTGCGTTAATAATGGTAATCGTTTAGTCGAACCTAGTTAACGCCCCGTCGTCTCACTCGTATCTCTAGCATCAATTGGTTCATCCTTCCCTCCCCGACGCGTGCCCACCTCTCCGCCGATCCCAATCCTATGACCCCTGATATAATACGGCACCGCCTCTCCCTTCCCTGTCGGACCACCGTTAAAACTTTTCACGCGTATATACCGACGCATGTATGTGTATACGCCCGCCCATCAACCAATTGCCTCTGTGTAGCCGCATGCATCGCCCCAGGTGCGCATGCACGGTATCTATGTGCATGTACCCCGCAAGCACTCTTACCACCTTTCCTCTCTCCTGTCATCATACTTAACCAAATTAGCAAATAATTTCTGAACCATCGGTCTGAATCTTTCAAACTAACCCCAAATATCCGTTTAAGCTGACTGCGAGATCAAGATGTTTTCCTTCAATTCCAACCTTCCTAAATTCTTCAATTTTGTGGATCATCTTCAACATATTATTGATCCATTTTCCCAATAATACGCTGCTACCACTGCGTGTCTTCTCTCTCAAAGAATTCCCTGAGGACCAGTCAAAACAGCTCTCCGTGATATTCTTCCTCCCTTTTTGCTAAAGCCACCAGCTATGTACCAACCGAAATCCCTTGCTTAGTCTTACACGTGGACCCCAGCCTCCTTACTCAGCTTCTTCTCCATGTCCTCTTCCTCCTCGGTTTCCATCCTCTGACCAGTGCACTGCTCCTTACGAACACGTAGCGCCTCTTCACCTTGACCACCCGCGCCGTCCGTCGTCAAGCGACAGCGCCCCCTGCAGTCATCACCGCAAGACCCGCCATGGTCTCCGTCGACACGCACACCCGGCCATGTGCCCCCATTCATCCTCTCTGTTGAAGCCAAGCCTCCCCCATTTCTACCTTCCCCAAGCCGAGCTCCTCTGTCGATTCTCTTCTTCACCCGCATCCTCCTGCTCTGCTCCTCACCGGAGCTCTCTACCAGCTCCTCTTCCTACACACCCGAGTCCTCCATGGCCCTTCCCCGAGCAGCCCCTTTCCATCTGGCCTTGAGCTCCCGCACGCACCCAGGTCCTGAGCTCCACCTCCCCTGGTGCTGTCCCCTTCCCGATGTTCTTCTTCCTCAGGCCACCCCACCCCACCGCTCCAGCACATCGGTACCAGAGCCGCCGGCCGTGATCTCCCTCCTCTCCAAACTACGGCCAGAGCTTCTTCACCTGCGCCGCTCCGGGCGTCGCCGGCGCCGCTGAAGCCCCGCGCCTACAGCTCCTCAAGCCATGGCTAGCTAAGCTAACTCCTCTGTTCCACGCTTCAATCCCCAAATCCCAAGCCATGCCGAGCAACCAAAGCAGTAGCTGCCGCTAAGCCAAGCTCCTCCACAGCCCCAGTAGCTGGAATCAGTGGCCGACCACCCCAACCGCCAAGCACCGGAGCCCAACTGACTCCAACTTCCTCTGCCGTGCCCAGGTCCAAGCAAAGCCGCCGCCGAGTAAGCTGGCCAGTGCATGCGCCGCTGCCCCTTCTTCTTTTATTTCTATTCTGCTCATGGAGTGAGCTGCCGGTTTGCACTATTGCATGTTTGTCTATTTAGCTCATTAAATCAGTTGATGGTCCTGTAGCATGTGTAGGCATTTTATCCATTTTCCTTCAGCGCATTAGTTGAGCTGCTGGTCCTGTAGCATGTGTAGGCATTTTATCCATTCTCCTTCAGCACGTGGAGTAGCTATTGGTCCTGTAGCATGTTTGAGTATTTTTCTTCTTTTTCCCCAGCTCGCCGGCCACTAAACACCAGTAGCCCCTTAATGCACTAACATAATTCTTGCTAAGCCGCAACCAGCAAACCATATGAGTATTAACTAGGTAGTTAATTAACTAGTCAGTTAGCGCGCTAATTAGTTAATTAATTAGTTAGTTAGTTAGTGGGTTAGCTAGTTAGTGAGTTAGTTAAGTAGTTAATTAGTTAGCTATTTAGTTAGTTAGTAATTAGCTGGCTGTAGTGATGAGCCTAACGTGACTTCTGGACTAAATTGTTGATTAGTTCCTGTCATGCCACCCGACCTCGCTAGGAAACAGATAAGCTATTGCTTAAGTATAGCAGCTAGTTTTTTTTCGATCAGCCTTTAACCTAATACGCTCGTGAATATACTGTTCCAATGGCGAAGATGCTACTCAGTGGGTTAATCCATGCGCTAACACCCAGTAGACATTACCGCTAAGTCAAGCCCTTATATATATACTCGTACCAAGATTAGTCCCAAACCAGCTCCCGAGCTCTGCTTCTCCTGCCGTGGCAGCTCACGACAGCCGACGCTAACCCATCTCTCCCGCCGCGGCAACTGCCACTAAGCTTTTCTTCCGCCATGGCAGCTCACAACAGCTGCCACCGCCGCCTCCTCCTGCCGCGACAGCTCGCGACAACTATCCCTGCCGCCTTGTTCCTGCCGCGGCAAGCCATTATTGCCACTACCCTACTCCGCCGCGGCAAGCCGCTCCTGCCGCGGCAAGCTACCGCCCTTGCCGTCTTGCTGCTACCGCGGCAAGCTATTACCACAGTCACCGCTCCCCGCCGCGACAAACCCTTCTCTGCCGCGACAAACAGTTCTCTGCCGCGACAAGCCAGTCCTCCGCCGTGGCAAGCTATGCCCCCACCGTGGCAGTGCCACGACAGCCTCTCTCCCGCCGCGGCAACTGCCATTTTCATTTTCCTCTGCCACGGCAAGCCTCTACCGTCGCCGCATTGTCTCTACCGCAGCGAGACCTTGTCGCTGCTGCCTAACTCCTGCCGTATCGAGCCATCGTCGCCTGCTACCTTGCTCCTACCGCGGCAGCGAGCCATCTCCGCACCCCTTTCCAATTCCTTCAGCTCTTTAGAACCAAATAGCTAGTTAAGCGCATTATGATTTCATGTGTTGAAGTTTTTGATTCAATGTTATTTGGTTCTTTCTTGCATCGTTGATTTATTCGCCGTTCCTTCGACGTGTAGATACCGACGTTAGGAGTTACCGCGCGAAGGATTCGGGCAATCATCGAATCAAGCTCAAGCTCGAGACTCAGACAGTATCGCCAGGCAAGCATTCCCACCTTGACCATGTTGAAATCCTATATTTGTGACGATAATTATTTTGTTTATGAAATTGCATGCTATGTGGGTAAAATCATTATTTTATGTAGACCTAGTTATTCCTATTAGCTGCACGGCTTAGGCCGATAAACCCTATCCTTGTAACCCTAGTATTAAGTGCTGATCATTGAACGATCGGCAATTTTAGTTAGGAGTATAGGCGATAGCCTCGCTTAGCCCTGCTGTAGTAAAAACTAAGCTTTATCAGCGCGATGGGATTAGGATCAAAACCCTCGGTGTGTAAATGCATACCGAGGTGCCATTTACAAAGAAATGTTTATTAAAAACCCTGAATGAGATGATGGAGGATTTGGATTCGGGCAGGAATGCTAAGGGAGGTTGGAGGTGGTAAAGTAGCCGGTCGCTACATGAGAAATTAGATTTGCCGGGTAGTCGGTTGCTACCCGAGGAGATGGTTGGATCAGGAGTCCTGCTCGAATCAGTTAAGGACCGAACCTAAGTGCCGCTGAATCAGTTCCCCCACCATACGTCCACATGTCCTTTATGGGAAGGACTGGATCTGGTACCCCGTCTAATACCGGAGCCCGGAATCGTGGGAAGTTAGGTTGAAGTGCTAGTGGATCCGTAGAATCCCTAGAGGATCTCCACGGGACTGAATAGGGGAAAAGCTCTTCATGGGTCTCACCGTATTGTGAGGGTAAAGCTCAGTAGGGTCCTACGAGGTACGTGGAACATGGTCCGACACAAAGGGGGAGAGTCCCATTTCTGTCAATTGAGAGGCAGAGGGTCGGGTAGTCCTCCTAGCGAGTCCGGCTCTGGTGTGAACACGGGGGAAGGGTCTCGTTGTAATATCCCTGTCAGTATACGTCGCGAAGTATACCCAGGGGTGACTTACATCTTGTGGGTAAAGCCGTACCACCTCTGCAGAGGGTTAAAACTATTCGAATAGCCGCGTCCTCGGTTATGGACATGAACTGGTAAGGCCACACACTGGTTAGACTGTGTTTTGTTTGTGAAAGTTGGGAAATGGGATTAAGGACGTGGGCATGATGTGCCCACAGGGAGCAGTTTAAGCTACAGGCTGGTAGTGAGGAACTGCAGAAGAGAAAACCTAGCCCGGGCCGTGTGGAGGTAGCGCGGGTAGGTTGTAAGGATTGTTTGAGGCGGTAGGCGGAAATACCGACCTCTGGTAACGAGTGTTCTGCTGGATTGTCCAGCACCGGATGCTGTCTCGACAGAGACGAATTGGATTTCGAAAATGCTTTTGAATCTACTATCCTGTATTTCGAACAAGAATTGGCATTTCCGCACAACTACAACTTAGGGTAGAGCTATCCCTTGATCTATTCCCTGCATGAAATATTGCCGTATATTTCCTCCTGTGGGAATAGCTTGCGAGTACATTCCATGTACTCACCTGGCTTGTTGATTTGGCCAGACGAAGGAGACGTCAAGTCTGAAGAAGCTTACGATCGCGAAAGCTAGGGCGTAACCCCAGTCAGTTGCCTGTCGGGTATGGCATATTGATGGGCCACATTCCGCTGGATTCTCCGCTGCAAGTTTATAGCCGTTGGGCTACAGGTATCAGATCATCGACCTTATCGGTCTATTTAATTATTTACGCATGTATGACAATGATATACAGGTTAACTCGTGTGTATCGGCTACTGATCCAGGGACCGATACAGTAAACACGAGGGAGTTCCCGGCCTTAAAACCGGGGACGCCACAGCTTGGTATCAGAGCCATACTGACTGTAGGTTAACCCTAGTTAGCACGGACGTTAGATACAAACCCTAGGTGAAAACAATATCTTCAGAAAATATATCTAAACTTACGATAAGTGTGGGTTCTATTCTCTTACCCTTCTTAGTATCCCCTCTTACCTCTGTTGCTTTACAAGAAATCAGGAGTTTTCTCTATTTTCTCGTCTACTTCAAAAATTTTAGACTATGCTAGCAAAGTAAGCAACGAGACCCTACAAGTGGAACGCAGATGATCGTCAATCCCACCGAGAATCAAGATGGACTACATCGATGCAAGATTCGAGAAGACCCGTCGAGACCCGCGACAACCAGGTCAAAACCCACCGCATGACCTTTCAAGCCATGACGTCAAGGATGAGGAATTCAAGAAGAAGACATCCCATCAAATGGAAAGGATTCATCGGCAAGTGACGCTCTCATCGGGAACAAGAGGCCAGCAATACTGAAGAGTATCGCGTCAACGCAACGACACCAGAAATCGGCCACGTGGACTAAACCTATAAGGTTAGGATATTAGGATTCGCCTACTGTGAGTAGCGAGATAGGTACCCCTCCTAATACGAGTTAGACGTTCTTTGCGGTACATAATACGTCTTACGATATTATTTTCTTTTGTGACACATTCGTTGTTTCATGTTTTTCTTGTTGCTTGAAATATGTGACCTGCACATATGTCTTCCGACGCATGTAGCAGTCACATCCACTGTTGAGTAGTCAATAGGCCCTATCTCATCTTCCAACTAAACAAGTCATGCCGTCCCATCCGTCAAACCCTCTTTCCCTGGATTCTCTCCGAAATCACCTCTTACTGTCAGCCTGATGTTGATTTCCTCTGACAACTTTGACCTCGCTTCGCCTGTAAGCCACCGACCGGATAGGACGTGAGCCTCCGTCCTATCCCGAGGCAACCCTTTCTTGAAACTCCCGTTGACCTCCACGTCTCCAAGCGGCTATTTAAAGCCCTATCCTTCCCCTTGCAATGCACACCAGTGCTATTTCATCTGGTCCAAACTTTTTCCTCTACCAGAAGAGTTCTTAGCCTCTAGCGCCCATTTCCCCTCGCTCCCAATGGACGCAATGCCTCCTGGCACCCTTCACCAGGAAACTACGGCTGAAGAGCTCACTGGATTCCCAAGTATTCTGTGGACCGTAGTTCGACAAACCCTCAAGTCGACGCAACGCCCTAAGTATTTTGTGTACTTAGGGAGTGCCTTCTGTTCCTCGAAGGAATTTTGGGCTAGAGTTCATGTCTACCCAGCCGACGTCGATCAAGGTTTTCCCCTCCATTTCATCGGGAAGATCATGCCTACTTCAGCAATGGCTATCCAAATAGCCGCGTGGGAAGCCATCTCTTGTCTCCTCCATTTGGCTCCCGCCATGAACCAACGTTCCTTCCTCCTCTATCCCAGATGCACCATTGAAGGAGACGCCGTGCTTGCAGACACCCGTCAGGAAGAAGATGCAGCAGTGATCCACGCCAACTACTACATCACCGCCCAACACAACCTGCTCATTCAGCTGGCAGAAACCTGGATCGTGCCGCTCAGACCTCTCGATTCCCCATCCTCCTCCGACGACTCTTCAGCAGCGCCCGTAGGCGGTCCCGAAGTCAACAAGCAGCTTCCAACAAGATCGGCATCAGTCGGACAAAGCATCCGTCACCGCAGGAACACCGTCACCTCACCAAGAACCCCTCCGTCTCCAGGGGATGAAAGACCTCGTAGCAGAATGACTCCGTCTCAAGCTGCCCGCCTAGTTATGGATCGACTAGTCGAGGCACCCCGAAGCTGGAACAGTCCCCTCCGTGTCGCTAGTCTGGTGTGTATGTTCGTTGTTTTGGTGTTTGTCCTAGCAGTTTACTTCCTGCCTCTCGGCACTAAGGTACACCTGTTCGATACGCTCTTAGGCGTATGGATAGGTTTCATGTTGTTTTTCTCGTCGTTTTACTGGCTTTCTGATCGGGCCCTCCGGCTCGTGTAATGTTATTTGCATGTCCCAGTTATGCACGGTGTGAGCTGCACAACCCTCCTAGAACGTGTGTGACAGCCACACCCGTACGTTAAATAAAAGTCCTATCGTGTTCCCGATCTAGAGGATGTTAGACCAATTCCCTCTCTCATGATCTACCCTGTTTGCCCCGCCCCAATACCCTTCCGTATTAGTGGCGACCCATCACACCTTTTCAATCTACCATTTATTATTGCCCCAATACCTTCCTGTATTAACAGCAGCTACCCATACTACCTCACGTCACCGTCTACTGTTGCCCTCTGATATCCCTTCGTTGTTGCTGCCTATATGCCTACTTTGATTCAACAGTCTTGATTCCCCTCACGAGAGGCCACCAAACTAGCAAAAGTAGTAGAATTGTGTCTTGTCCAAGGCCGCACGCGTGCGCTCTTCCACCGAGCTGCCAAACGGCTATATGATGCCTGGCCTCGTCTTGTACTTTGTCCCATGCCCTCTTACTTCTCTGGCCAAACACCTTCCTCGCCGAATGAGCCTTTCGCTCTCGGCGTTTCCCTCTCCCTACTCACTCCTCCCTCTCGTGCAACCTCTGTTCGCTCTCAGCAACTCCCTGGCAATGTCCACTCACGATTCGGGAATGGAAGCGCATCATAGACCAAGGACACCGACGGCCGAAGATGGTATCCGTCGACGCAGACGCAACGCCGCTTTCAGCGCACTCCAACTATGACAGAGGGACAACACCATCAGGAAGAGATCGCCCCACATCAAGCCCCTAACCCAGAACTAGGTGAAGCCGGTAATACACGCCGAGGTTGGATTATCCAACTCAGTGCCTCCGCTTGTTTGTGCGTTTATGTTGTATTGATTTTCGCTGTTGGTTTCAGCCTGATGCCTCCCGGCAATCCGACTGGCCTATTTGATGCACTTGTAAACGCATGGCTGCGTGTCATGCTAATTCTTGTGTTGTTTTACTGGAGTTTCCAATGGGTCATGCGACCCTAACGCTGTTATTGAGTGCTATTTGTTCTTGTTGTGTGCACTAATAAAAACCTGGGGTTCGATTTCCCTCTCCTCTAATTGCTATTTCCCTCTTCTCCCTGCTGATGCTAAGCAACTGCCCAACCGTGATGCCAATTCTCCACTCAAGAGACGATCATTTCACCCGCAGCACGTCGTACCTCCTTTGCAAACCGCCAGCACTCAAGACGGGCACGAGATGCTCATGACACCGGACCCCTACTCAGACAATGGCCGACCAATGCCAATCACCTGCACTCGCCTCAGCGCCCGAGAAGATATGCATCCAGGACGAAGAGCAAATGGACAATGCCTCATCAAGACGACAAGACAACACTAACAACGTAAGGGAATAATGACCACCGAGGAACAAGAAAGAGATCAATACTTCAAGTTGACGTATATAAACCTCCTAAATTTTAAGGGGGGTAGTTCCGAGAGTTTGAATGAAGAACCTGCATTGGAGCTATGAAGATACTTTGCAACAGAAGACCCTGCGACCCTGCCCCTGTTCTCCTCCTAATCTATCTGAATCTCGGGGACGAGATTCCTTTTAAGGGGGGTAGGTTTGTCACATCCCGCTTTTCCAAAACCGGAAAATTAGGGCCAACAAAAACTTTTTGCGTTAATAATGGTAATCGTTTAGTCGAACCTAGTTAACGCCCCGTCGTCTCACTCGTATCTCTAGCATCAATTGGTTCATCCTTCCCTCCCCGACGCGTGCCCACCTCTCCGCCGATCCCAATCCTATGACCCCTGATATAATACGGCACCGCCTCTCCCTTCCCTGTCGGACCACCGTTAAAACTTTTCACGCGTATATACCGACGCATGTATGTGTATACGCCCGCCCATCAACCAATTGCCTCTGTGTAGCCGCATGCATCGCCCCAGGTGCGCATGCACGGTATCTATGTGCATGTACCCCGCAAGCACTCTTACCACCTTTCCTCTCTCCTGTCATCATACTTAACCAAATTAGCAAATAATTTCTGAACCATCGGTCTGAATCTTTCAAACTAACCCCAAATATCCGTTTAAGCTGACTGCGAGATCAAGATGTTTTCCTTCAATTCCAACCTTCCTAAATTCTTCAATTTTGTGGATCATCTTCAACATATTATTGATCCATTTTCCCAATAATACGCTGCTACCACTGCGTGTCTTCTCTCTCAAAGAATTCCCTGAGGACCAGTCAAAACAGCTCTCCGTGATATTCTTCCTCCCTTTTTGCTAAAGCCACCAGCTATGTACCAACCGAAATCCCTTGCTTAGTCTTACACGTGGACCCCAGCCTCCTACTCAGCTTCTTCTCCATGTCCTCTTCCTCCTCGGTTTCCATCCTCTGACCAGTGCACTGCTCCTTACGAACACGTAGCGCCTCTTCACCTTGACCACCCGCGCCGTCCGTCGTCAAGCGACAGCGCCCCCTGCAGTCATCACCGCAAGACCCGCCATGGTCTCCGTCGACACGCACACCCGGCCATGTGCCCCATTCATCCTCTCTGTTGAAGCCAAGCCTCCCCCATTTCTACCTTCCCCAAGCCGAGCTCCTCTGTCGATTCTCTTCTTCACCCGCATCCTCCTGCTCTGCTCCTCACCGGAGCTCTCTACCAGCTCCTCTTCCTACACACCCGAGTCCTCCATGGCCCTTCCCCGAGCAGCCCCTTTCCATCTGGCCTTGAGCTCCCGCACGCACCCAGGTCCTGAGCTCCACCTCCCCTGGTGCTGTCCCCTTCCCGATGTTCTTCTTCCTCAGGCCACCCCACCCCACCGCTCCAGCACATCGGTACCAGAGCCGCCGGCCGTGATCTCCCTCCTCTCCAAACTACGGCCAGAGCTTCTTCACCTGCGCCGCTCCGGGCGTCGCCGGCGCCGCTGAAGCCCCGCGCCTACAGCTCCTCAAGCCATGGCTAGCTAAGCTAACTCCTCTGTTCCACGCTTCAATCCCCAAATCCCAAGCCATGCCGAGCAACCAAAGCAGTAGCTGCCGCTAAGCCAAGCTCCTCCACAGCCCCAGTAGCTGGAATCAGTGGCCGACCACCCCAACCGCCAAGCACCGGAGCCCAACTGACTCCAACTTCCTCTGCCGTGCCCAGGTCCAAGCAAAGCCGCCGCCGAGTAAGCTGGCCAGTGCATGCGCCGCTGCCCCTTCTTCTTTTATTTCTATTCTGCTCATGGAGTGAGCTGCCGGTTTGCACTATTGCATGTTTGTCTATTTAGCTCATTAAATCAGTTGATGGTCCTGTAGCATGTGTAGGCATTTTATCCATTTTCCTTCAGCGCATTAGTTGAGCTGCTGGTCCTGTAGCATGTGTAGGCATTTTATCCATTCTCCTTCAGCACGTGGAGTAGCTATTGGTCCTGTAGCATGTTTGAGTATTTTCTTCTTTTTCCCCAGCTCGCCGGCCACTAAACACCAGTAGCCCCTTAATGCACTAACATAATTCTTGCTAAGCCGCAACCAGCAAACCATATGAGTATTAACTAGGTAGTTAATTAACTAGTCAGTTAGCGCGCTAATTAGTTAATTAATTAGTTAGTTAGTTAGTGGGTTAGCTAGTTAGTGAGTTAGTTAAGTAGTTAATTAGTTAGCTATTTAGTTAGTTAGTAATTAGCTGGCTGTAGTGATGAGCCTAACGTGACTTCTGGACTAAATTGTTGATTAGTTCCTGTCATGCCACCCGACCTCGCTAGGAAACAGATAAGCTATTGCTTAAGTATAGCAGCTAGTTTTTTTTCGATCAGCCTTTAACCTAATACGCTCGTGAATATACTGTTCCAATGGCGAAGATGCTACTCAGTGGGTTAATCCATGCGCTAACACCCAGTAGACATTACCGCTAAGTCAAGCCCTTATATATATACTCGTACCAAGATTAGTCCCAAACCAGCTCCCGAGCTCTGCTTCTCCTGCCGTGGCAGCTCACGACAGCCGACGCTAACCCATCTCTCCCGCCGCGGCAACTGCCACTAAGCTTTTCTTCCGCCATGGCAGCTCACAACAGCTGCCACCGCCGCCTCCTCCTGCCGCGACAGCTCGCGACAACTATCCCTGCCGCCTTGTTCCTGCCGCGGCAAGCCATTATTGCCACTACCCTACTCCGCCGCGGCAAGCCGCTCCTGCCGCGGCAAGCTACCGCCCTTGCCGTCTTGCTGCTACCGCGGCAAGCTATTACCACAGTCACCGCTCCCCGCCGCGACAAACCCTTCTCTGCCGCGACAAACAGTTCTCTGCCGCGACAAGCCAGTCCTCCGCCGTGGCAAGCTATGCCCCCACCGTGGCAGTGCCACGACAGCCTCTCTCCCGCCGCGGCAACTGCCATTTTCATTTTCCTCTGCCACGGCAAGCCTCTACCGTCGCCGCATTGTCTCTACCGCAGCGAGACCTTGTCGCTGCTGCCTAACTCCTGCCGTATCGAGCCATCGTCGCCTGCTACCTTGCTCCTACCGCGGCAGCGAGCCATCTCCGCACCCCTTTCCAATTCCTTCAGCTCTTTAGAACCAAATAGCTAGTTAAGCGCATTATGATTTCATGTGTTGAAGTTTTTGATTCAATGTTATTTGGTTCTTTCTTGCATCGTTGATTTATTCGCCGTTCCTTCGACGTGTAGATACCGACGTTAGGAGTTACCGCGCGAAGGATTCGGGCAATCATCGAATCAAGCTCAAGCTCGAGACTCAGACAGTATCGCCAGGCAAGCATTCCCACCTTGACCATGTTGAAATCCTATATTTGTGACGATAATTATTTTGTTTATGAAATTGCATGCTATGTGGGTAAAATCATTATTTTATGTAGACCTAGTTATTCCTATTAGCTGCACGGCTTAGGCCGATAAACCCTATCCTTGTAACCCTAGTATTAAGTGCTGATCATTGAACGATCGGCAATTTTAGTTAGGAGTATAGGCGATAGCCTCGCTTAGCCCTGCTGTAGTAAAAACTAAGCTTTATCAGCGCGATGGGATTGGGATCAAACCCTCGGTGTGTAAATGCATACCGAGGTGCCATTTACAAAGAAATGTTTATTAAAAACCCTGAATGAGATGATGGAGGATTGGATTCGGGCAGGAATGCTAAGGGAGGTTGGAGGTGGTAAAGTAGCCGGTCGCTACATGAGAAATTAGATTTGCCGGGTAGTCGGTTGCTACCCGAGGAGATGGTTGGATCAGGAGTCCTGCTCGAATCAGTTAAGGATCCGAACCTAAGTGCCGCTGAATCAGTTCCCCCACCATACGTCCACATGTCCTTTATGGGAAGGACTGGATCTGGTACCCCGTCTAATACCGGAGCCGGAATCGTGGGAAGTTAGGTTGAAGTGCTAGTGGATCCGTAGAATCCCTAGAGGATCTCCACGGGACTGAATAGGGGAAAAGCTCTTCATGGGTCTCACCGTATTGTGAGGGTAAAGCTCAGTAGGGTCCTACGAGGTACGTGGAACATGGTCCGACACAAAGGGGGAGAGTCCCATTTCTGTCATTGAGAGGCAGAGGGTCGGGTAGTCCTCCTAGCGAGTCCGGCTCTGGTGTGAACACGGGGGAAGGGTCTCGTTGTAATATCCCTGTCAGTATACGTCGCGAAGTATACCCAGGGTGACTTACATCTTGTGGGTAAAGCCGTACCACCTCTGCAGAGGGTTTAAAACTATTCGAATAGCCGCGTCCTCGGTTATGGACATGAACTGGTAAGGCCACACACTGGTTAGACTGTGTTTTGTTTGTGAAAGTTGGGAAATGGGATTAAGGACGTGGGCATGATGTGCCCACAGGGAGCAGTTTAAGCTACAGGCTGGTAGTGAGGAACTGCAGAAGAGAAAACCTAGCCCGGGCCGTGTGGAGGTAGCGCGGGTAGGTTGTAAGGATTGTTTGAGGCGGTAGGCGGAAATACCGACCTCTGGTAACGAGTGTTCTGCTGGATTGTCCAGCACCGGATGCTGTCTCGACAGAGACGAATTGGATTTCGAAAATGCTTTGAATCTACTATCCTGTATTTCGAACAAGAATTGGCATTTCCGCACAACTACAACTTAGGGTAGAGCTATCCCTTGATCTATTCCCTGCATGAAATATTGCCGTATATTTCCTCCTGTGGGAATAGCTTGCGAGTACATTCCATGTACTCACCTGGCTTGTTGATTTGGCCAGACGAGGAGACGTCAAGTCTGAAGAAGCTTACGATCGCGAAAGCTAGGGCGTAACCCCAGTCAGTTGCCTGTCGGGTATGGCATATTGATGGGCCACATTCCGCTGGATTCTCCGCTGCAAGTTATAGCCGTTGGGCTACAGGTATCAGATCATCGACCTATCGGTCTATTTAATTATTTACGCATGTATGACAATGATATACAGGTTAACTCGTGTGTATCGGCTACTGATCCAGGGACCGATACAGTAAACACGAGGGAGTTCCCGGCCTTAAAACCGGGGGCGCCACAGGTGTGTGGCCTTAGAGCAGCACGGAGTTTGTAGCCTTGTATATAGGTTTTAGTACAATGGTGTGTGGCCTTAGGGACACTTCAGTGATTATATATATAGCTTGTACTTATGAGAAAATGCATTAAATATATGTATAAAATTTTAGATACAACCTTCCTAATTGATACGAACCTATATTGATTTATCTTTCCATGTCGAGTGTTGAGACCAGTAGAAGTCCACAAAAATTTAAATTTCTCTTGATTTTTTCAACTTGATGGTATTTTGCACGAGCTATTTAACTATCCCTTCATCTTAACTTTTATCCTATGTGGCATGATATAGATATTACATATGTGGGCTATTGGTAATGTCCTTAGGGCACTTTCAATGGGATGATGTCAACCGTATCTATAATGTGTCAACTAAGCAAAATCCGATGTAGAGTGTAATTAAAGAAGAGAGAGTGTGGTTGTATCTTATGCAAGATAAAACCTTTTTGAGAAAACCAGAAAATTTTAATTCATTAGGATGGAGATCTAGATAGAGAGAAATGAGAAAATAAACTAATTAATTAGATCTAATTGCTAAATACTATGTGTTGGGATTTCTTTTAGATACATGTGGTTCACGGAGCCTAAATTGCTTGTAGTCTACTAACTACTGAAATTGTTTCCTTAAGAAAGACTATGGAATTTGTTTTGCGCAACCATGAATGTCGTCACTGCCTTTTGTAGGCCTAGTCAGCCAGGTTTTCAGTTCATCCGTGATGCTGAACAGAGATGGAACCTCTTAGTGGAGGTAGCGTTAGAGACTCTTGTGTTCCTAGCTTGCCAAAGCTGTACAGCACATGGGGCAAAGCTAACTGACCATCATCTTGTCGTGTCATTACTCTGCATATGCGAATATCAGCCCGAAGAACCTGCTTGATTTGTAGCCAAAAGTTGGCTAGTCAATTTTCAGGCAAGCAAATCAAATTTGTAGGGCAAAGCTAACTGACAACCCTCTTGTCGTGTCATTACTTTGCATATCCGAAACATGCTTCACCATTGTTATTGGATACCGTCGGCCCGAGTCCAAATCAATTGGTAGCCAACGTTGCTTTGCCAAAAAATTAGCACCAACCAATTGGTAGTCCAAATTGATTTGCCAATGGTTGGCATGACAATTGACTGTCAACCAGTTGTCAAATGCTATCAAGTTTTGACATTGCCAAAAATTGACTTGCCAAAACATTGGCATTGACAACAAAGTTTTCCTAATTTACGAATGTGCACTATCTGAGAAGGTAGCGATGCCTTGTCATATCTATGTTAGAATGAGAGCATCGTAAGCTCATGTTTGACCAAGCCCATAGCCCCCTTATGTCACCCCTTCCACTCCTCCTCTTTGGACCTTTCCCTCTATCTCCGGTGACGGCACCAACACTGGCAAGCGGCATCGCCACGGTCAAAGTCAACGACAAACAGAAAAAAATCAACTTTCAACTCCTTATGGAAAAATTTCAACTTGCAGAATTTCAACCCGGTGACATACAACTTTTAAGTGTACCATAACAACTTTAACTGGCTAACCAAAACTTTTAATAAATTTAGATTAACTTTCAACTTAATGTAGTCAAGCTTTTAACTGCACGATCCAAATCTTTCAACTAATCAATAGCAACTTTCAACTACAACAAATCCACTTTCTAGCTCAAGAAATGGAAATTTCAACTCAATCAAAACAATTTTTCAAACTCACTAACTATTGGACTTGAACTCAAAAAAAATCAAAGAAAAGATAGTGAAAAGAAAAAACAAATCAAAAACTATAGGTCCAGCCACTGGCCTTCCCTTGCCCCGAGGAGGCAATAACAGCTCCTGGTGGCATGGCAACACGTGACGTGGCGAGCCACCGCAGGTGCAGAAGGCGTCATCACCAGGAAAGCCGAGGAGACATGCCCGCCGGCGACGGGGATAACAAATCTTGGGGTGTGGTGTAGGGGAGGACGTGCAGGAGTAGCATTAGGGTAACTGCAGCATGAGACGGTGGCTCAAACCCCGGCGACACAAAAACGTGGGCTTGTAGGTGGAAGAAGAAGTTGTGGTGGAGATTGAAGGGGAAAAGTTGGAAAGAAAAAATAGGAGGTGGATACCAGACGTGGTGTATGTATAAGACAGTGAGGAGTGGGGGACCGTTCGGTTTACTTTTTCTGTGTGTGCGTTCGTGACGTGCATAGCTGACATAGGATCGCTTGTTAGACTTTTTGTTGACAACTTGGGGCTGCAAACTAAACAGCTTTTTGTGCCTGTTGCTATTAGTTTAGTTGCTTCCACACCCATTGTGTGTTCCGATAATGAAGCAAGATGTGTTGTATTGTCTTTCGTGTTAAGCCATCCACGGCAAGCCAACTAAAGGTAGATTCTTAATCTAAAGTGTGCTTCAAAATTTAGGTCACGTTTGACATTGTGGTGTATTATGATAATACCATATGGTCGAACTTTATATCCATGTTTTGCCATTTGGTTAGTTGATTTTGGTATAATCTGTAGAAAAAGAGTTTAGAATTGTGTCCTAACTAATAGAAAACAGAAGCTATATATCCATTTTTATAGTGAGTGTGCTACTTTTATTTTGGTATAAAGTTTAGAATTTAGTTAAGCTACAATCAAAACAAAAACATTTATATAGCATTTTGTAAAATAAATCTAGTGCAATACAGCCATCAATCAACCAAGCCTTCACAAACTGAAGGAGTACTTGGCGCCTTTCTGTTGGAATTATGTAATCTAAGGATGCAATTTGCGAGAACGGCCGACACATTCTCTAGGATGCGTGGCCGACGGGGATTTTTGACTTGGAGCCGTGGGAAGTTGCTGACGCATTCTCTAGGATGCGTGGCCGATGGGGATTTTTGACTTGGAGCCATGGGAAGTTGCACAAAAGGTGGAGGAATGATCCCTTGAAAAAAAGAAAACGGTAGAATGATTACAAATTCAAAAATAATTGGTAGAACTAGCGTCTCCATTTGAAGATAAACCGACCGTTACATGACCTCATCGGTTTTTGAAACATCTGACCCTTCGATTTGCCTCGAGCTGATCTTGGTTTAAGGCCCTGTTTGTTTGGGCTTTTTCTAGCTTCTGGACTTTGGCTTCGAAGCCAGAAAAGCACCTATTTACCTGCTTTTGGCTTTTGACTTCAAAAAGCCTGAAATAACTTTTAAAGTTGTTTAAGGCTTTTCGAAGCCAAAAGCCAAAAGCACCTAAATAGGTGTTTTTCTGGCTTCGAAGCCAAAGCGCAGAAGCCAGAAAAAGCCCAAACAAACAGGGCCTAAGTCTGGCCAGTCTCTTGGCTCGAGAAATGTACACTGGTCGGCACCGTGGTTGTGTTGACTCATCACATACTCCCTCCATTCCTTAATACATCTCATTAACATTTAAATTTTCTCTCTAAACAGTTTTAAAAAACTTTACACCAATTTTTCTTAGAAAAGACTAGAAATCGGTAGTTGATCCTTGTATAGGATCAAACTACCGTAAAAATATAATAATTCAACTATCACAATATTATATTTCTACATATGCAACTGTACTATGAAAACACCAGTTGATGACTCATTGTTATCAAGTGATCTCTAAAATATATAGACGAATCAAAAACGCTATTTTTCTTCATCAAAATCTCTAGACTCTCGGAGTGTAAGTGAAAGTAACTATTTTTAAGTTGGCAGGAGCTAGACGTCAGTTGTCCGATCCCTCCAATTCACTCGTCTCACACCCAGTGCGCCCATGTCTCACGGTCGTGTGCCCACGCACTACTAAGCCTGGACACTCATTTTTGTCCCTCTCTCATATCTTCTTCTCCATGTCCTTCTTCTTCACCTACACCAAGTCCGTTCATGGTCATAAAATTCTTCACCCACCCCAAATCCACGCATGGATATAAAAATTACAAGCTGCAATAAACAGGAAACACAACCTGCAACATCAAAAAATTGCTTGGTGCAACATACGGAATCAATAAACCGCAACATCCAACAATGTTTACTGCAACATGCAGAAACAATAAACTGTAACACCCACAATTTGTTTGGTGCAACACCGATGTAAACAAACTTCAGCAGAGGAAGTACATTGCAACACCAGAATCAAACTGTTGCAACACAAAAATCTTAATACTACAACATCGAAAAACTGTTCGGTGCAATACGGGTGTTAATTGCTAGAAACTAGCTGCAACAAATAGGAATGTATTCTGCAACATAGAAAGAGAAATTGGTGCAACATTGATTTCTTAGCATTGCAGCATCATGAAAATTGCAACTAGTTCAAGCAATACGCAACATTCGGAAAAACATTCACTCCAAAAAGACAATCTCAAGCATTGAGCGTAGTGTCTCGTCGGTGGAGATGAGATGACGCATCATGCCGTCATGCCTCGTCGATGGAGGAGCCAAGATGCTAGTATCAGGTCCCGCGCCATCGTGCCCCAGCACATCACCAACACCAGGATGCACCACACCTCAGCAATGGAGGAGGTTAGACGATTGCTGGTAGTAAGACGGCTCTCGTCTCTCTCTTAGCTACTCATGTGCTTCTACTAGCTGTATGCTTAGGTCTCGAAAGAGAAAGCAAGGTGTGTGAAACAGAGGAATATATAACGAGGCATTTTATCAAGGGTTAAATTAAGACGGGTATTTGAACAAAAAAAATTGCGGGACCTTTTACTCTCTCTCAAAAAACAAAAGGGAAAAATTAAAGACATGTTTTAGTTTCCTTTTAGAGGCAAAAGGAGATTTTAGTCTGCTAGCGCAGCCGGCCAGTTTTTCTTGTTGCCTCCGCTGCCGCCGCAAATTCAACCCCACGGATCCGGTGAGCAATTCCCTGTCCTGAATTCACTCGAGAGCACAACTCCCCAGCTGGCACCATGCTGGTCTCCACCCCCTGCTTCCCTCTCCACCACGGCATCCTACCCTTCCCTGCCACCGCCAAGATTTGCTCCTCGACGCACGCCCAAGGGAGAAGGCTGAGCCTCACAGCTGGTCCTGTCGCCGCGGTAACAGACGCGGTCCTGGTGGTTGATGCCGCCGCTGCCGTCGACAGGAGGAGGTTCCCGTCGCGCCCACGTCCCCTCTTGCAATGGAGTCGCCCGGTTACCAATTTGCTATGCTTAATATTTCCATCCAATGGCCATACTAATTACTCACTCCGTCTACAAATATAAGGTTCTAAAATTTATCGTTGACTAAAAATTTGTTCAATATCAATTTTGTATCATGTAACCCACATATTATTGAACAAATTCTTGGTCAAAGATGAAGTTTGAGAAACATACATGTCTTATATTTGTGGATAGAGAAAGTATTCCAACTAGTTTCAACCATAAAGAAATGTGTTGTTACCTAGTAATAGGTAGTTGCGTTTGATTTGTTTAACCCAACGCTTTAGTAATGAGGTCGAATGAATAATTATTGTTTCAGCACAAACGTCATTCTGCGTTCACAAGGTAACTGAAGACAATTATGTGCCGTAGAAGTGTAGCCGTTTTAGTGGAGCTTCATTTGCTGCAACAGGTGCCTACTTAATTGGAGCTATGAGCATTGTAGTACCATATATATAGCGAATTTTCATTGCTCGTATGGCGTTCCTCGTGGTGATGACACCTCCCTGTATTCAACAGTTGTGAATGCTTTGATCTCCACCAGCAGATAGTTCCTTTTTGCTGAATCATGGGCTTGGCAGCAGTCCGTTGTTACGAGGAGGAAAGGGTTGGTAGGCAGACACAAAGATCATTCGGACACCTTAGTCACTCTGCAACATCCACCGGTTTATAAGTTGGGCACCGACAGCAGGGAGTACCTCCATTTCAATGTAGAAGATGCTCCTTTTGAGATTCATCATATTGACCGTGGACAAAATAAATTACCTTGACCTAGGACAAAATAAAGTTAACATTTGTACTAAAGACATGTCGGAACCTCTTATTGGATACCAGGAGTTACAAAAGCAGTATGTAGTAGAAACTTGCAATAACTGGTCTACTAGAGAAGTAATGCTCGCGGATAATTTGTTCATGGTAAACCCCAAAGCTGGTCTCCTTAAAACCTGGTGTAGCAACAATCTCAATTCAAAGAATCTCCCACGACCCACTATCTGGCTGCACTCCACATCCACAATCCCTTTGCTACTCTTGGCACTCTCATCAGATCCATCACTCATCTTACCATGACATGGTCACCGTTCTCATGACCCTCAAAACACTTGTCGCTAATTATTACCCACGTTGACCTCATTGTGTTATAGATTACACGAGATATAATAGAATTTGTTATGATTTAATCTTATCTTTAGAAACTTTTTGTACTCCAAATCTTGTACTTTATATATACTCGTTATTGTGGCTCGATACATTCGTTCAACGTATTACATCATATCCATCCTCTTACATGGTATCAGAGGGTTTTGTTCCTCAATCTAGCCTCTAACACGCTTCTGCACTACCCTGCTCCCGGGAGATCAAAGTCCATAATCTCACCCCAAGGCAGCGCAACTCATAGTTAGGGTTTCACATTGCCGATCGACGCAATCGGTCGTCCTAGAGAGTCATGTTTTGATCATGTTTGATCAGGTTTTTCTCTCTCGCCGATCGCTTGATTGTTTTTTTTAATTTATCAATTATAGATCGGTTTATGTCACCCACCCTAGTCGTAATCATGGCCTCTAGTCCGACATCAGCATGGACTCTCTCTAGGCTGTACCTTCTTCCTTGACGTCACGATGGACACCAGGCACGCCGACCTTGAGACGCCTTCAAGAGTTGCTACCTAGCTACTTCGTCCGCACGTCACCTCCATGTCAGATCGTTATCGTCATCACCGAGTATGCGCGCTACATCTCGAGCACCGGAAAGCAACTGTGTTCGCCCTCTCGGGCTGCAACACCGCCACCCATGGTCATCACCATCTGGCTGCTGTGGCATCGCCGCTAGTGGCTCCCGCAGCTACGTCACGACCACCGTCGCACTATGTCGACTCCTTAAGCTACCGCTACGCTACCTCCCTCGATACAGCATCATCGTCCATCAACGCGTGTGCATGGTCATTATCACGTTGTTCGGGTTCCTTTTTGTCTACTCTGAGTTAGATGATCATGGGCAACCCGTCCAAGTGACCCGACCTAAAAAATTTGGGCCCCAGGCTTGTGCTTCAGACTGGTCTCGGGCCTCACATTCCAACCCAAGCCGTGTTTCAGGCTGGGCTCGGGATTTTAAATACAACCCTAGAAAACCCACGCGGCCTAACTTTGTATTCTCTCGTGCCCCTCCCCAGGGTCCATGGGCCATTGCCCATGTATTCCACGTTCTGCACTCCCTAGTCTCCATTGAAACCCTGGCCGCACCTCTCCCCATCCTAGATTCCTCACTCCCCATCAAAACCCTCTTTGCTCTTCTCACCAGGCAGCCCTCTCGCGCAGCTGCATCGAGGCCGCCACCATCCCCTGCGTCGAGGCCTCCGGCTGCTACCACTTTGTTCTACCGATTCCAATGCTCCACCGGCTAATCGGTTCTTGATTTGTAGCTGTGAATCAACCTACTTGTTTCAGTTCGGCATATGTCCCTAGCATACAAATTTTGGATACGTAGATGTGAATGTTTTGGTTGACTTTTATGTTAGTTGTTAATGGATCTTGTCTCCATAGCAGATCGGGAACCGGTTCCTATGTTCTTTATGTATATCTGTGAATGGATCGTGTCTATAGCAGATCGGGAATTGATTTGTCAGCTCTGTATCGTGCAGGTGTTAATGGACTTTGGCTTGAATGGTTCTGTACACCTTTGGTAGCAGTTTTTCAGTTTCAGTACTAGGATTTTCGGGCTTCAGGCCAAGCTTCTTGACTTCGGGGTTTCATGTCGGGCCGGGATTTTGGGCTTCGATCTTTCTTGTCAGGCCAGGCTCGGACCTACCAAATGCGAAATTTTTGGGCTTTGGGCCAGGCTTGGGCTTGTTTCTAGTACATTGGGCTTTTCCAAGACTGGCCCAAAACCCGGTCCGGCCTGAGGTATGATCAGGTTTATTCTGAGTCTGGTCGCTACATCATCACCTCTTTCTCGCCTATCATTCCTCGTCTAGTCCAATATGTACATGTTTACGGTGTTGTCATTTGGTTTTTATTTGCAAGCATTCATTCACCTTCTATTTTTCATCTTCCTAATTCCTTCCGTGTAGGAAGAATGGAGTGCAGAAAGCTGCATAGTGGGTACGCGAAAACATATAACTAGCGACTGCGCTTGGGTTGCTCATGTTTTTCCTCTTTGCACACGGCCGACCAAGCCCATTGCCTTGATCTCTCTCTTCTACTATCTGTCCCACAACATCTCTCTTTTACTCATGATCTCTTTCTTCCCCAAATTTCCTCCTCCACCGCAACGGGGCTTTTGCTCACCCATGGACTCTGACTATGCCACCGCCATCAGCACTCACGCCCCTCCGCCCCGTGGGCTAACTTTGTCTTGTCGAGCGACGCCTTGGGGCCGCCATTATCGCCTCCTTGGTAGTCGTGGTCTCCATTGGTGCAAGACTCCTCTGCCACTCATATCCTTTGGAGCCGCTAGCATCATTCCTCTTTGTCGGTGTTGAAGAAGGTGGGGAGTCTCATTTTTCCCCAAGATTTTTCATAAAAGAATTGGTGAATGCCGATTTGTCTCGAATTAATAGTTTATTTCCTAGGGTTTGAATGCTACATTTTGTTGGGGTTGAAAGTTGATTCCCTAGATTTGAAAGCCTTCAAAAAAAATTAGGTGAAAGTTGGTATAGATAAATTTGAAAAGGTAATATTCATCTAGTAGAAAGTTGGTGTTCGTCCAAACCAAAAATGATTTTCCTAGGTTTAGAAAGTTGTACTTTGTTTGGGTTAAATGTGATGTTTATCTATTGAAAAGTTGCTGTTGATGTAATTGGATTGACTTTCTGCAATTTGTATGGGTCAAAAGGTGATGTACATCTAGTAGAAAGTTGGTCTTAACCCAACCAAAATTGATTTCCCACATTGTGTTTTGATTGAAAGGTAATATCCATCTAGTAGAAAGTTAGGTTTGATTCAACAGAATGATGTAAAAACTTAACACCTAGTGAAGCGAGAGCCTTCTGAGAGGGGAAAAGGGATGTGATGTTGTCGAAATCAATTGTATGAAGCGCCACAGTCATCCACCAATTAGGGGTGCCCATTGCTACATATCCAGAAGCTTTGACACTTGCGTTGGGATCTATCTGAGACTTCAACAGTGTGTATCGTTGTAGGTATGCCACTTGTCTAGGTGCACATCACATAGGCATGGCAAAGGCAAAGCTTATGCTATTCTCATGGAGCTCACTTTGTGTGGCACAATTGCCACTCTCTATGTGCGATGGTATATCATGTACCGTAGTTGTGCCAACGGTGTAGTGAGTGAAAGTGTCACCTAGTTGATTGTTTCATATTACTAGTAACGCAATATATATCACATAAAATTTGTATTGACATATGCAACCGAGAGCACCATATGCAACAGCATAGTTACAAACAGAACAAGGAGAATATGATGGGATGTGAAAACATCAAGCAAATATAAGAGAAATTATTAGGTTACAATTAAAAGAGTAATTGAGTAAGTCAGTGAGTAATTTGTGCCTGAGTGATAATAAGTTATGATATTTTAACTTATTTTCTCGTTATTGGATTAATTTATTTCGGATGATTTAGATTAAATGGATTAAACATAACTCATGCTTTTTATGTTGGTATAGATCTAGTTTTGAAGTTGGCATGCAAGTGAATAATCAGCTATTAGAACTCTTGAAACATGATGCGTTCGAAGTGTCAGCGAGGGAAATATTTCGGTGAGGTTGAGTTTGGCCCATGGGATAAACGGGCAAATTTTAATTGGTCAAAATTACCCAATGTAGTAGCCCAGCTTCTTTCAATTACTTTTGGGCCTCCAATCTATGCTACTTATTTAGTGAAATCCAGACGATCTTAATTATCCATATAATTAGACCTAATGGTCTATTAATTAAATTGAACTCTTGTAAATTATCTCATAATTACATATTTTAAGAGAGAATTAAGAAAAATTAATTGTTATATAATTCTCTGTTCTATTTTTCTCTCTCCACAAATTCCTCACGTGAATAACTAATAAAGACAACACACTTCGGTGAATATTCAAATTGTACATAGGTCGTGTAATAAATTTATGAAACGTGCACTACATGTGCTAAATTACTAGTTCCAGTAAAGTGCGAGTCTTGGAGCAATATTTTTTTTATTTTTTATTTCTCAGAAAAAAGACGTGTTTTATTGAAAAAGAAAGAAAAATGACGAATGGCTGGGATACCATACATGTGACATGTACAACCTCAATATTCTTGTTATCTATACTAATTTGTTACGTCTATACCCAGACAAAAGTTTAAGATATCCAAAACAGCATCTTTTCACAAGTCAAAACGGAAGTTGTGAGATGTATCATGTAATTATCTTGAAACATGTAAAATTTCGATCTTTTCATAATTTAACTACTCTCTTTGTTCAGAAATATAAGATATATTTTAATTAATTAAGATAAAAAATTTAATATGTAAATTATTTGATGTGAAATTAATATCATTAGATTTGTATTCAAAAATATTTTCTTATGATTATAATTTTGTATCACATAAACCACATATTAATAAAGTAATTATTAATTAAAATTTTATTTTAATCAATTAAAATACGTCTTACATTTCTAGATGGAGGGAATATATTACATAAAATTTCTGTTCTAGATGTTGATGATATGTAACCCCAGCTCTAGCAAGTCACCGGGGTGCCAATTTTGCCAAACTATGCTCGAACCCGATGATTTCTTTTACAAAATTACAGCTCTCTCCTCAATTACCTCGTCCATAAAATTTTTAAAAAATGAACTATTTATTTTATAAAATTATAATCCCTAGCCGCAAAAAGATGAGTATTTCAGCCATAATTTTACCTAAGCACCGGATGGCATGTCGGAGATTCGCATCTCACAATGCGCGCGCACACACACCGGGCACCTTCGCTGTGGACGTACGTACTTCCTAATCTCCGATTTATTGCGGCGCAGGACGCGATAAGCCTACGGCGCATCTCAGCCGTCCGTCCATTTCCATTTCAAATTCCCTCGCCCACCCAACGGTCGCCTCGTATCACCCCACACCAACCACAATTTCAGTCACTGGCCTGTGGGCCAGGAGTAGGGGCGATCCCACTGGTCAGCGGGACGCTTCCGCTGCATAAATCCGCGCCGGATCCCGTGTCATCTCAGCCACACGCGAACCCTAGGATAGCCATGGCCAGGAAGAAGTCCTCCCACGCCGCCGCCGCCGCCACCAACGGCAACGGCCACCACGCCGACGCAGCCGCCAATGGCAACGCCGCACCGGCGCCGGGGATGGCAGGGGACTACGCGGGACCGGAGGAGAGGCGGGACTCGTCGCCGGAGCGGGACCGGAAGGCGGAGCAGCTCAAGACGCTCAACTCCATGCTCCTCAAGGAGGCGGTGGAGCGGCGCGGCCAGTTGGCGGCGCTCACGGTGCGTGTCGAGGAGGTCTCCGCTGAAGGGGACGCGCTCGCCGCCGCCGAGCGCGCCGTCGCGCGGGCCGCACTCGCCGTGCCCCTCCGCGCCGCCGCTGACGAGGCCTCCGCGCTCCGCGCCCGCCTCGACGCCGTCCAGGGCTCCCTACGGCTCGCGGAGTCGAGGGCCGCGCTCGAGGCGGGCGCCAAGGACGAGGCCGACGCGCGCCTCGAGGCGGCCGCCGGAGAGAAGGCCCGGTTCCTGAAGCTTCTCCAGGCGAAGGAGGCGGAAGTGGCGTCCATATCCAACAAGGTCTCGACCCTGGCGGCCATGATGGCGGAATTGGAGGGCAACAATTCTGAGCTGTTCAGTCAGAATGGCGAACTCATGAAGCAGTTGGAGGAGACTAAGGAGGCGGTTCGGGTGGTCTCGGGCCAGAAGGAGGAGGTGGACAGAAGCTTCCAGGAATTCAAAAAATCAGCGGAGGCATACCGGGTCGAAATGGAGGGGAAGGTGAAGGCGAAGGTGGACGAATTGAAGGTGCTGGGATTCAAGAAGTTGGAGATGGATGAGAGGGTGGCATCTTTGGAGACAGAGCTTGCAGCAGCTGTGGCTAAGAGAGGGGATTTAGAGGCTGAGGTGATGGCGAAGAAGAGGGAGTTTGATTCGGTGAAGGGTGAAAGCGATAAGCTCAGGTCGGAGGTCGTGGTAGCAGAGAAGAAACACAGCATTTCTGCAGCAGAGGTTGAGAGGCTCAGGATGGAATTGGGTGTGTTGGTGAAGGCAAATGAGGTTGCTGCCAAAGCATTTCACGCTGAGAAGACTGAAATCGTGAAGGAATTGCAGAGCCTCAAGAGGAAGGTGGAGGAAATCCAGGCTGACAAGGAAGCAGCCGAGGGAGCAACACGTGAGAAGGATGCTCAGGCCGGTAAGCTAAGGGCCGAATTGGAGGAGCTCAACCTTTCCATGTCCCAGCTCCAAGCATCCTGTGATGAACTTGATACCAAGCGTTCACGCCTGCATAGCGAGAAGAAATTAGTTCAGAAAGCACTGGATGCTGAGAAGGCCGAAGCAGGGAAGCTGAGGTCAAAAATTGTGGCACTTGAGAACTGCAATGGAAAAATGGACAGTGAGATTGGGGAGCTGAAGGCGGCATTGGAGGAAAAGAAGGGGAAGATTGAAGTTCTTACCAATGAGGCTGAGCTGCTGCAGCTCGCAGTGGCTGAAGCGCAGAAGAGGAAGAAGGGTGGCGTCTGGGCATGGCTGTATGCTGCCACCACAACCATGGTGGCTGCCATCTCCTTGATCTATGCCACCAGAGCCCATTGAAGGACTGTGCTTTTCTTTTTGCTATGTTCCATGTTCTGTCTACACGCTTATCAATATGCAACTCTAAATGATCAGGTTGCAATCTTGCTGTATCGCTATATGATGAATCAGCTGGCACTGCATGCAATGAAGTGAAACTTTTGCTTACATTTCTGGTTTATGCTGTGTTCTTGTTGCTGTTCATTTCCATGTGTTTATCTGTAAGGTTATATGGCAGGAGTTCTAGATTACTGTATGTTTAGTGGTCAGGGCCATCATTAAGGAATCTTTGAGGATTTCTAGTTGGGGTTGTTCTGTCATCTTTGATTGCAGAATCGATCTTAAGAGCAAGCTGGTCCTGGTAGTATGTTACTAAACCTGATCGGTTAACAGCATGCGTACTATGATCTATCAATCAAAGAGTTGTCATCTCTCATTTCGAATTTGCTACTATTTGTATTGGCATGTCTATGTTTGACTGTTTATATGTTAGAAATATGCCCTAGTGGTAATCGTAGGGATAATCATATTTTATTGTATCCATGATTTATTAAATGTTCCTTGAATAATATCATTTGTATTAATTGGCAAGTACGTGACTTGTTTGTGGAACTCATACTAACCTTGAATCATTATTCTAAATTGGTCCCTAGTCGGAATTCATGTGAGAACACATATGAATAATATACTAGCATATGTATTGGTTGATGGTCATGTTTCACGGGTCATGGACATAGAGATGTCGAACCAATTGTATGAGCACATGTTATGGAACATGGGGTTGGACAGACTCAATTTAAGATACAATGTGTGTGCTATGTCCTTTGACCTAAAATTGTCGTATATGCTTGATATGTGTAAATGACTTATTTAGGGGTTGCCGAACGCTACTCCGTAACTGGGTAGTCATAAAGGTTGCATTGTTTGTCATGAAGTATGATGCGAGTCATGGTTAATCGAGATGAGATTTGCCCCTCTCTGTGATGAGAGAGATATCTTAGGGCCTCTCAAGTGATCGGATCCAGAAATACATGGCCGTGCTACTTAAGGTTAAAGAGTTAATCTAGTAAAGGATTTCGAGACACATAATCGAGAAAGAGCTATCAAGCTCGAGTTTGAACTTGACAAATATCGTGAGGCAAAGGGAGTTGCATACATAACATTGTGATGGTTCGTCCGATACGATCTTTACGTACGTTTGGGAGTTGGCACGTCCTGCTAGGGGCCGCTACCAATTAGTGACCGAATAGGAGTACTTGGTTCATGTCTAAACGTGCGTGAGCCTATAGGGTCGCACACTTAAGGGGCAGGAGTTTAATTCGGATTAGAATCCGACTTAGACTAGGCATTCAGTCCTAATAGACCTCTAACGTAGAAGCCCATTATGGGGACGTCTATATAAGGAGGAGGACGGACGTGTTAGGGTTAAGCCAACTGAGAGTTTCCAAAACCCTAGCCGTCACTCCTTCCACGCCTAAAGTTGCCCGCTCGGATCTAGCAATCCAGACGAGCGACGTTCCTTCCCGAACGTGTGGATACTTTGGAGGCGTTGCAGCTGTGACGCTTGGACGATCCGTCCGAGGGAACCGTGAGGAGACGATCTGTTCGAGGGAACCACGAGGAGGAGAAGGTAATACGACTACAGCTGCTTCCGCTGTATCGACTCTACTTGCTCTATGGTTTTGCGTGACATAAGATAATCTCGTGATCTACTGCTACAGCAATTCCTGATTTACGCGGTAGAAAATTTTATTTTGTGCTAGTGTAGCCTACCCGTATCCCTACATTGTAGTGATGATATATTGATAGTACTATTTCCCATTGTAATAGTTATTACCATAGACCCGCATCTGCGTTGGATGATACATTCTGGTATTTGTTATGTTCTTGATATTGCACTAGGGCCAAAATTTTCTCTCTTTTGTGATGTGTTACAGAGCATGTGCCTCTTCTTCTGTTGTTATTGACCGTCACAGTTGTACTACATCTTGCTGGGATGTTGAAATAAGCTGAATGTATTGTTGGAATGCTGGTCATTGATGTAGTGGTAGAAGATAACTCAAGCAAAACCAGTAAGTAATACTACAAAATATGGTATACATAATTGGTACGCAGAGCAACTCTTTGACTTGTAGGTTGCCTTGTGATGATTTATGCACTGCACTAGCTGCCTGCTGCTGGAATTTACAACCAGATTACTCAGTTTAAACTTTTAAGTGGCCAACAAGGTATAGACTATGCAAAGAAAAGATAGAATTATGAACCTGAGAAAGAGAACAAATGATCCTGCAATTGTAAAAAGAACACCAAATGATCTTGTAATGGCGGATGCATGAGCTAATCGGAAAACAACTTCTAGTGCGAAAATCACATCATCCTGAAATGACCAGAATGCTGCTATGCTCACTGCATTGCTATATGAAGGATCAGATGGGTAACCTTGTACTATGCATCACGCAATGAAGTGATGGCATTTTTTTCTTACATTTTGATGTTTGTTTTGTTCTTGTTACTGTTCATTTGGATGCAGTTTTACCTGTAAGATTCTATAGCATGACTCCTATATTGTTTAGGACTAGCAAGATGCCCGTGCGTTGCAACGGAACCTCAAATAGTAGAACATCTTATGTTCTGACTAAAACCATAAGTCTATAACAAAATATATTATTTTGCCTTACAACGATCTAATAGTAGAGTACTCGTACAACACACATACACACATATAAAAAAATTTACGCACATGTATGAGGGAAGGAACAGCACCAACAAACCAGCTAACTCAGAACGTAAAGATTGGATCCTATTGTTTAGTAAGATAATAAATTTCAGCAGAGTAAAAAACTAACTCAGAACATAAAAATTGAAATATGTTTAGCGGAGTATGTTAAGAGTTACGTAAAGATTGGAGTCTGTTTAGCAGAGTTTGTTGAGAGTTGAAGAGTTGGTTAGAGGAGGGTGTAATTAATTTGTTACAGCTGTTGAGAATAAAAAGGGATAAATTGGATACAAGATATGTTTGTTAGTTTGTTGTGTGATCGGATAGATAGATGAGTATTAGTTTGTTGTTATTATTATTAGTAGAGGAGTAACAAGGGTAATCAAAAGTGTGATACCACCACCAATCAAACTTAAATATTATAAGATAGTATAGATTTCTGGATGGGGTGGCATCTTGGATTCTAGAATGAATCTGAAGAGCCGATGTAAGATTACTAGGCAGTTTTTGTTGAGTGCTAATCCACAGAAGGAACATACAACCACATGATTGTGAACTAGTGAAACATTCATGATCAGTCTCCAAACTTGCTTCAAAGAATTCTCAGCACTTCTCTGAATCTCCCATGGTTGGCATTGTGATGATCCATGCCTTGGGAGATGCAGGTGGATATACAGATGTTTCAGAGCCAGCCAGATTCAGCTGCAAGATGAATTATGAACCTGAGATTGAACTCACGAAAGGGACCTCACAATGGTTGCTGCAAGCAACAATTGGATAACTTTCAGAGCAAATTCTGAAGGGAAATGCACCAAGCAGATAAAATTCCAGAGCAGACTGCGCTCTTCAGAATCACCCAGCACGGTTTCATTCATCAGATTAACACTACTAGCGATCCCACTCCACGCAAATTGATCAACGCAATGGCCCAGCAAAAAAAATTCAGATAAGAATGATGATACACTACGCATAGATTCCATTCTAAGATGTCTCACATTCACATATCACAGCCAGTAATAACAAGAACCAGACTTCTTGTATTCCCTTCTAACCAGATTGTTCATCAACACACCAAACCAAAACATCCACTTCCCACGATTCACCAAGAACTAATCTAACTACCTAGAGCACCGTACTAGTAAGCAAAAAAAGGAAGGAGTCGTCAAATCTTCTGTGAGGCGAGCATGCTGGTTTGATCCGAGAGAGTCTAGAACTCTTGGGAGGCGGATCCGATGACGGCCTTGTCCTTGCCGGCCTTCTTGGGGAGCAGCGTGGAGTGGATGTTGGGCAGCACGCCGCCGGCGGCAATGGTGACGGCGCCCAGCAGCCTGCTCAGCTCCTCGTCGTTGCGCACGGCCAGCTGGATGTGCCGCGGCACGATCCTGTTCTTCTTGTTGTCGCGCGCGGCGTTCCCCGCAAGTTCCAGGACCTGCCGAGAAACCGAATCGCCGGTGAGTGAGGAGACCGCGAACGAATTTGGGGGAATGGAAATGCGGCACGGAAATAGGAAAGGAGATGGGGGGTTACCTCGGCGGCGAGGTACTCGAGGACGGCGGAGAGGTAGACGGGGGCACCGGCGCCGACACGCTGGGCGTACTTGCCGATCTTGAGGTACCTGGCAATGCGGCCGACCGGGAACTGGAGGCCGGCCTTGGACGACCGCGACACTGCCTTGGAGCCCTTCGACTTGCCCCTCCCGCCGCCGCCCGCCGCAGAGCTCATCTTCCGATCGCGAAAAAAGTGCGAGGAACACCGGTCTAATGGTCGACGTAGAGTTCGCCGGAGTCAGTGGCGGTGGTGGGAGGCGTGGAATGATGAGGAGGAGCGTTGGCGGCGGTGGAGGCATTATATAGAGGGGGAGGCGGCGCGTGATTGGTGGAGAGGGCGGGGCCGCGGATCGGTAACGTGGAGGGTTCAGATACCGTCGGATCGTGGGGAGGGGAGGGAGCGCGGGGAGGCGAAATTTTTGGGTTTGGCGCGGGTTGGGAGTTTGGAGTTCGGAGGGAGATGGAATTTTCGGAAGGAAGAGCACGCGCGCGCGAAGTTTCTAATTTCGACGATTCGGGAAGAGTGGGCCCGAGTATCAGTCTCGCGTGGACTCCTCCGATATCGAGGTTTTTTCTTTTTTGGGATGCACCCATTTGTCAGACGGTTATCTATTCGTATACGGTCCTATAGATATTGGGTTTTTCTGTACACAGATTGGTCCGAGTATCAGTCTCGCGTGGACTCCTCCGATATCGAGGTTTTTTCTCCTTTGGGATGCACCCATTTGTCCGACGGTTATCTATTCGTATACGGTCCTACAGATATTGAGTTTTTTTGTACACAGATTGGCCCGAGTATCAGTCTCGCGTGGACTCCTCCGATATCGAGGTTTTTTCTCCTCTGGGATGCGCCCATTTGTCAGACGATTATCTATTCGTATACGGTCCTACAGATACGGGGTTTTTCTATACACAGATTGTATCTTGTCTTCTTTTTTCTATCTTTGTTTTTTTTCACTATGCCGGGTTTCTTTGCTGCCTTTGATGTCGACCTAGCTCAAGTTGATCCCTATTCTCAAGCCAGTCTAAGGCAAAGCTACGTCCACAATACTCGAAATGCGTGTACAAAGAAAAACATCGCTGACTTGTTACACCTCAAAATAACAAGAATATGGGTTAAAAATACAGTTTTCGCTTTGAGATTGCTCAAGTGTCATGAGAGTATATCCTTGGAGGCCATGCTAGGCTAGTAGCACATGTAGTGGCACGAGTCTGAGTTTCGATGGATGATGCTCAATCAAAGAAACAAAAAGAGTGTGTGTGTCCGTGTTTGTGTTCCCTCCGATGGATTTTTCTCTAATAAAATGTTTCGATCAATCAACCTGATCTAACTCATTCTTTAGTCATGCTTCGGTAAGTGCTCAAACCTGTCACGTTTTTATCTAACCGAATCATAAGTCAACTATTACCGATTACGTACAGGATGGACATTTATAGTGTAAATGTTCACATGCCCAACCCAGTATAGTTGCCCCTAATCTAGACCAAACCTAGTTTTGAACACCTAGGTCCAGTCTCCATGTTGTGCCTGCCTACCACTCTACCTTAGTTGTCCAGCCTAACTCTAAGCTTGGAGGCTTGTGAACACAAATCCTAATCTGGTGAACCTCTGACCAGAAAAAACTTGCCAAGTATCTCTAGAGACGAAGACAGAGGTGCCGCTGCACAAATCGTGATGAAGATCCAAAGGTGAGAAATCGACCAGTTTCACCCTAAAAAACATTCTACTATTAAAAATTAGTCAAATGGAATTTTAGTAAAACTAGCCGATTTCCTAGCCTTCCAATCTACTTGGAGATTCATCCTGCAGCCAGCGGATTCCTGACCTTTCATGGTACTATATCATTTCATTTTCCTTCTAGGTATTGGCTAAGAAAATACAAATTGGCTAAGAAAATACAAAGGTTGATTTCTACCTAAAAACATTCGATGGATTTTTAACAAATAACAATTTGTTAAAAATCCATTTGAGTGAAACTAGCAGAATTCCTAACCTTTGGATCTTCTCAAAGATTCATGTTCAAGCATGCGTTCGTCGTCTTCACATGCGGTGCTGGTGATGAGTTAGGATAGGGTTTCACCTTGTTATGGTTGGGATTCACATAGTACCAACCTTGGAATCAGGGTGGGCAATGGGATGCAGAGGTGGTTGCCCACAAGGAAGACAATAGGTGCATCAAGGGTGAGGAGGTGGTGGATTCAAGGGCACAAGCATGAGGATGGTGTGTCACCCGCGGCAATAAATACTCGTGAACGCTAAGAGTGACTTCACATATGCATTTGGACGCAGTGTGGCAGATGGAGGTAGGAGGTGAGATTAGGGTAGGGTTCGATGTTGGTCTTATATAGTAGGTGGAGCTGTGCGCAGGAAGATGTGGGTGGCAGTGGCTAGAGGGAACCGTTGGCCTAGGGTTTCGGGTGAGGGTTGGTTTATATATTAGGTAGAGAGGATGATGTTGATAGTTTGATCGTGATCGTACGCTGGACAACTTGACATCATTGAAAAAGAAAAGCATAAGAATAGCAAGTAGACATCCCCCATATAGTTAGGATTTGTTGTGTCTTTTCATCAAAAGGGATTTGTTGTGTCATTCTTTTTCCTTTGGTCAACTAACAACAGCAGGCGAAACTAACAACCTTATATGGCCTTAATTAACCACCATTTTAACGCACGAAAGATATGGCTCCATTGTAAGGAAAATCACGGAAGCTATAAGAACATTTTAGCACAATTTGATCCAACCAAAACAATTACTTTACATATGCTCTATGCACAAACCTACCTTGAGCCAAAAGAAACAACTTTACATGTGCTCCATTGCACAAATCAACCTTGAGCTATGTTAACTCCTTGCATATCGAGTTTTTCTCTCCTCTCTTCCTTCCTTGCCTTTAGCGTTCTCTCAATGATAGATAATTAGAGAAACTCTCATGTGTGTTGCTTGCTCTCAGTGATTCATCGTGCCTTTGGATACAGTAGATTCCACCTATTTATACACACACATGCATGTATTAAAAGATTCGACTTTGGATAGAATGAATTTTTTTCTTAGATATATGATGAGCTCTCCTTCTTGTGTGCATAAAAAGAATTTGCTTTGGAAGCAAATGCACACCCTTTTCAAGATAGAGAATTGTGAGAGCTCCCTCTTGTTGGAAATATGCCCTAGAGGCAATAATAAATTGTTATTATCATATTTCTTGTTCATGATAAATGTTTATACTCCATGCTATAATTGTATTAACCGGAAACATAATACATGTGTGGTTTTATAAATAACACCGTGTCCCTAGCAATGCCTCTATCTGGCTAGCTCGTTGATTAAATGATGGTTAAGGTTTCCTAATCATGGACATGTGATGTCGGTTAATAACGGGGTCATGTCATTAGGAGAATGACATGATGGACAGACCCAAATTAAGTTAGGCAATTCGATCACGTCACAAAGTTCATATTGCATAGCTTTCCATTGTTAAATGTTCTGATCCTTAGACCATGAGATAATGCCACTCCCTGGTACCGAAAGAATGCTTTGGGGGCATCAACCGTCACGCCGTAACAGGGTGATCATAAAGGTGTCTTTCAGGTATTTCGGAAAGTACTTGTTGGGTTGCATGTATCGAGAGTGGGATTTGTCCATCCATGTGACAGAGAGATATACTCTGGGCCCACTCGGTAAAGCACATTCTGTATCGCTTGCAAGCACGTGACTAAAGAGTTGGTCACAGAGGATGTGGCATTACGGAACGAGTAAAGAGTACTTGCCGGTAACGAGATTGAACTAGGTATGGTGATACCGACGATCGAATCTCGGGCAAGTAAAATATCGCGAGACAAAGGGAATGGAATATTCGACATCGTGGTTCAACCGATAAATGATATTCGTTGAATATGTGGGAATCAATATGGACATCCATGGTCCCGCTATTGATTATTGATCGGAGAGGTGTCTCGATCATGTCCGCATATTCCCGAACCCGTAGGGTCACACACTTAAGGTTCGTTGATGCTAGGGTATAAAATGAGATATTAATATGGTGAGACCGAAATTTTGTTCGGAGTCTCGGATAGGATCCAGGACATCACGAGGAGCTCCGGAATGGTCTGGAGATACAATTTCATATATGGGAAAGTATTTTTAGGGTTTTGGAAAGGTTCGGGAATTTTCCGGCAAAGTTCCGGAGAAGTTCTAGAAGGTTCCGGAGGGTTCTAGAGTAGGGCCCACTTATCCCGGAGGGGTCCACATGGACCAAGGGTACTGCATGAACAGTACACACGTGAATAGTGTCACGTGAACAGTAACCCCCTCAAGGGATAAGATCAAATCCCTTAAAAATAGGAGATAAGATCGAAAGGGGAGGCTTTACTTGGGGGAGAGTACTGTTCACGCGCGTACTGTTCACGGGTACTATTCCTCTTCCTCCAAGTTTCCTCCTCTATATAAAGGAGGGGAGGGGCAGCCCTCCGGAGAGATCCATCCCAGCCGCCGCCTCCCTCTCTCCCATCTCCTCTCTCTCGTGCGCAGCGCTTGGCGAAGCCCTGTCCGTGGAGAAACCCCACCACCTCCACCACCATGCCGTCGTGCTACCGGAGTTGATCTCATCTACCTCATCTCCCGCCTTGCTGGATCAAGAAGGAGGTGACGTCTTCGAGCCGTACGTGTGCACATCTCGGAGGTGCCGCTCGTTGCGGTGCTTGATCGGATTGGAACACGAGAAGATCCCTCTCGCGGCTGGGAGGTATAACCTAGCTGCGGGAGGCTGCGGGCTTCATCGACAACGGTCAAATTCTCCGCTGCGTTGACGTGTTCGTCGAGGGTATGTAAATATGATCTGTCTCTCGTTGCAAGCTTCTTCTAGTTTGGATCTTGGTTTTCTAGATTGGATCTAGGTTTTCGTTTGAATCTCGTAGGAAAATTTTTGTTTTCTATGCTACGAATCCCATCACCTCTATATCCAATACTCTATGGATTTGCATAGTGAAAATAGAGATATTTAAATATGGCAATACTTGATAAGCAATAAGAATAGATAATGGTATGTCTTACATCACTGGATTAAGTTCATACATAGCAAATAGGAATAGAGTTTACAAGACATTTTGGAATCAAATAATCAACAGCAAGTCTTGTAACTCCCAAGTCTAGCCATGACCCAAAAGCAAGACCTACTTCTACTTCTTCTCCCCCTTTGGCATCAAGACAAAAAGAGGAAAAAGAGAGTAGAAACTACTCATTGTCCCCATGTGCTAAAGATGGTGAAGCTGACGGTATTGGCGAGAGCGGTGGGGAGTAGAATGGGTCCTGGACGAGTAGATCATCATCGGAGGTGCATACTCAGATCCTTCAGGAGAGATATCTTGCATATTTAGGTGAACTTAGATCTTTTCATCCGGATGACGTTCTCCTTTTGAGTCTTCCGGATCTTGGATTGCTTCATGGTGATGTTCTTGCACATATTGAAGATGGACTTGAAAGCATCAGTAGTGGAGTGAAGCACATCTCTCGAGGGAGGATCTAGAGTAGCATGAGAGGAGGAGTAGGCCTTGAAGGACTTGGAAGACTTGGACTTGTGGGATTCTATCTAGTGTTGATAAAGTCCATGCTTGACTTCCTTGAAGAACTCCTGTGGCATACCCGGTTTTAAGGCCAGATACTCCCTCGTGATTACTGTATCGGTCCCTGGATCAGTAGCCGACACACACGAGTTAACCTGTATATCATTGTCATACATGCGTAAACAATTAAATAGACCGATAAGGTCGATAATCTGATACCTGTAGCCCAACGGCTATAAACTTGCAGCGGAAAATCCAGCGGAGATGTGGCCCATCAGCATGCCATACCCGATAGGCAACTGACTGGGGTTACGCCCTAGCTTTCACGATCGTAATTGCTACCTCGGAATTGATGTCCCCTTCGTCTGGCCAAATCAACAAGCCAGGTGAGTACATTGAATGTACTCGCAAGCTATTCCCACAAGAGGAGTTATACGGCAATATTTCATGCAGGGAATGTATCAAGGGATAGCTCTAACCTAAGTTGCCAGTTGTGCGGAAATGTAAGTTCTTATTCGAAATACAGAATAGTAGATTCAAGAGCATTTTCAGAATCAAAATATTGTCTCTGTCGAGACAGCAATCAGTGCTGGACAATCCAGCAGAACAGTCGTTGACTAGGGGCCGGTAGCTCCATCTACCGCCTGTCGTCAACTAGAGGCCGGTAGCTCCATCTACCGCCTGTCGTCAACTAGAGGCCGGTAGCTCCATCTACCGCCTCGAACAGTCTGTTCAACCTACCCACGCTACCGCCTCGCGGCCCGGGCTAGGTTTTCTCTTCCGCAGTTCCTCGCTACCAGACCGTAGCTTAAACTGCTCCCTGTGGACACATCATGCCCACGTTCTTAATCCCATTTCCCACCTTTCACAAACAAACTCAGTCTAACCAGTGTGTGGCCTTACCAGTTCATGTCCATGATCGAGGACACGGCTATTCGAATAGTTTTTAACACTCTGCAGAGGTTGTACGGCTTTACCCACAAGATGTAGTTCACCCTGGGTATACTATGCATCGTATACTAACAGGACTAGTACAACGAGACTTTTCGCCCGTGTTCACACTAGAGCCGGACCCGCTAGGTGGGTAACCCAACTTTGGCATCCCGGATGTCAAAATGGGACTCTCCACCTTTGTGTCGGACCATATTTTCACGTACTCGTGGAACCCTACAGGGAGCTTTACCCCCACGCAGACGTGAGACTCGTTCGAGAGCTTTACCCCCACTCTGCCGTGAGACTCGCTGAGAGCTTTACCTCCATGCAGTCCCGTGAAGATCCTCTAGGGATCCCAATCCACCCTAGCACATCACCCTAACTTCCCACGGTTCCGAGCTCCAGCATTAGACGAGGTACCGAGTCAAGTCCTTCCCATAAAGGACATGTGGACGTACGGTAGGAGAACTGATTTAGCGGCACTTAGGTTCGGTTCTTAACCGATTCGAGCAAGACTCCATGTCCAACCATCACCTCAGGTAGCAACCGGCCACCCTGCCATTCCAGGCCTCAGGTCGCAACCGGCTCTCTACCCTTTTCTGATTCAAGTAGCGACCGGCTACTCTACCACCTCCAACTCCCTTAGCATTCCTGCCCGAATCCAAATCCTCCATCATCTCATTCAGGGTTTTAACAAGCATTCCTTTTAAATGGCACCTCGGTTTGCATTTACAAATCGAGGGTTTTGATCCCAATCCCATCGCATCGATAAAACTTGGTTTTTACTACAGCATGGCTAAGCAGGGCTATCGCCTATACTCTTAATTAATTTGCCGATCATCCGATGATCAGCACTTAATACTAGGGTTACGAGGATATGGTTTATCAGGCCTAAGCCGTGCATCTAATAGGAATAGCTAGGTCTACATAAAATAATGATTTTATCCACATAGCATGCAATTTCATAAACAAAGTAATTAGCTTCACAAATATAGGGTTTCAACATGGTCAAGGTGGGAATGCTTGCCTGGCAGTTCGGGTTCTTATTCTTGTTCTTGGCGTGGGGGTGATCCCGGGTCTTCCTGACGCACGTACGTCGCACCGTTAACTACGCATCGGAAAAACGGCGAATAAGAGGCAAAGCAACTCCAAATAAAATCCAAAAAAAACGTGTATGGTTAAAGATGTTGAGTGCAGGCATCGCTGGGTTCATTAAGGTACTATGGAATGCTAGACCTAGGGTTACAAGGAGAATTTCTTTGAATGAGAGTTTGCATAAAATGACGACATGATTGGTAAGGGCTTAAGTTCCTTAAAAATTTAATTCAAAAGCATATGCCCTATTGAGTTAATTGAGTTCTATCCACACGTTGGTATACTGGACAGCATGAAAATATTTTGGTTGCACTTAAAATAATGCCTACAGCATATATACTATACTAAAGAAAAGAAAAGAAATACCTAAACCTAACTTCTACTGCTAAAGCTTTAAAACCACTTCAAAATTTAAAACTTCGTGAAGATAAAAGTTTGAATATCTTCTAGGGATTTCAAAACCGGAAAAATATTTGGAAAAACCGGTCGGGAAGGGCTTGAACTGGTCGAACCAGGTGATCTGGTTTAAGGAAAGAGAGGAAACTGGTTTTGGGAAGAAATACGCCTTCAGCGAGGGTGGAGTACGCTTTCTGATGGGGAAAATGGAAAAAGGGGCAGGGCGTGATCACCTACTGCCCGTGGGCCTCGCCCTTACCTGCGGCCCACTTGCCAGAGGGTGTTTCCCCCTTACCTAACTCAGCTCAGTGGTTGAGTCTGGCCCTACCGTTCAAGACTGAGCAGAGGGAGTAGTCAGCGACGGTGAGCTTCGTTGGTTTAGGGCTTTTGGCTGTGGAAGGTTTCAGGATAAATTGAAGGTAGCTTTGGAAAGAGGAGGAGACAGGGATTTCGCTAGGGCTGTGAATCGGGAGCTAGGGCTGGGTGTAGCTTGGATTGCGGGGCCGATTTGCTTCGGTTGTGAGCTAATGCGAAGGACGAAGGGAGGGGAAAAGGGATAGGCGGTGGCTGGCTGTTCTGGAGTAGGAGGAGAAGGGCTTGGTGAAAAGAGAGGGCTTGGGCGGTTCTTTAAATAGGCAGACAGCGAGGCAAGCTGGCGGTGGCTGCTGTCCTTGCTCATGCATGCCGACAGGGCACTGCCGCGGCGATGGAACCAGTCGGCGGCTACAAAAGGTGGCAGGGGGCAACCGTGGCGCGCTTCGGTTTGTTGGCGGAGCTGCAACCGACGTGCGGCGCGGCTGGATCGACAGACGGTGCGGGTACGGTGCCGGAGTTCATGGCGAGTGTCCTTCCCGAGGGCAGCAGGGGTGATGAGTTGGACAGGGGTGTGGAGAAGGAGCCGTGGCGTGGTGCGACGTGCGGTGGGCCTTAGTCGGCGAGCGGCGCGTCGATGCAGCGATCGGCGCGGCGATGCTAGCGTCGAATGGCATGGTGGCACTGTGGCGAGCTCGGGTGTGGGACAAGACGGCTCAAGGGCGGAGCGAGGCCACTGTTGGGGGTGAAGGAGGGAGTCAAGAGGTGATGTGGCGTGCTCCAGCGAGAGAGGCGGCGAGCCAGACGACGGGCGACGCGGAGTGCCCCGGGGGTGCACGTGGTGGCATGCCCATGCCAGCCCAGAGCGTGCCCAGAGTGGCATGGTGCTGCCCTGGGGTGTCCTGCTGTGATTTGTCACGCAATACTTTGTCTCAGAGGTTCGCGAGGACGTGTTCGAGAACACAGTAGGATTGGCACTGCTTTTGTGGAATCAGGAGAGAATCCTGCTGACTGCCATGGGATGCCTTGTTGTGTCAAGAGCTAGGGTTGTGGAGTAGCAGACAAGGGAGAGCTGCTGGTGGACTTGTGCATGTTGGGAATACCGAGAGAGAAACTCTGTAGCTTGATTTGATGTATCCCCACTGACTTTGCTTGTCAATTTATGCAAAGGGTTAACCCGTGCAAAGGTGTTCGATGCGGGTCTCAGCAAATCCTTATACAGGATGTACTCGTGTTTTGTATATTTGGACTCTTGGGGCTGTGAGGATCATTGAAGAATTTTACCGGAATTTTCTGAGACATATTTGTTGGGGTTGTAGTTCAATACGCAGTTCTACCATAGAGTTTAATTATTTCCATAAATAATATTTTTGAACTGGGAACCTCTATTTTATGTTATATTTGAATTACAATTAATGTTAGGGTGTCCCACAAATTTATTCATAACTTTTAGAGGGGTCAAGAAGTGCTAGGTCTCGTGGTTAGGGTTTTGGGAGGGAATGGATTTAAATAAGAAGCAAAAGGATCAGAAGCTGTAATTAGGATTTCGGGGTACGGCAAGGTGGGGAGAGGTTATGGAAACCCTCGTGGATTCTCCCGCCTACGCTCAGGTACACTCGGTGGTGAGGTGCCACAAACCTAGCGGCGTATAGGGTGTAAATGTTGAGTTAGGGTCAATAGGGAAAAGAGGAGTCAGGGTACGGATTGAGGGCTTCGGAGCGTGGTAAGATAAAGAGGGGTCATGAGAACTATTGAGGACTCTCCCTTATCTTGGTTCGGGTTATTTAGTGGCTAGGTGCCGTGAGCGCAACTGCGTATATTGCACGGGTGTTGAGTTGAGTGAACTGTGCATTAGGGTTTGGTCAGGGGCAGTGCGGGTGTAGCAGGGTCGGGTTTAGCGAATGCACGTGAAGTTAAGAACATGCCGGTCCTATGGGGTCCGTGTTGACACTTACGTTTTCGAGTATCTGAACGTTTTAGGGTTTGGCCGTTTTGTCGAAACGATGAAAAGGGTGTAGGGTTTTGCGTATATACATATTTGCAAAAGTAGTATATTTGTGCTTATATTCCGGGTAGGATATGACGAGGCAAATGGCAGAATATCATGGCATTGGAAGGAGTTTCAAGATGTGTATACGCTCCCATTTTGCAAAGGTGTCGCTTGGGAACTTAGTCGCAGAAGTTGGTCTGAACCACATCAAATAGGGAAGAGAGAAGGGATGCCAAAGGTGTGCTCATGGCTAGAGTTGGAGGGCGGGTAGCCAAGCATGGAGATTGGTATCGGATGGGGTTGCTCACGTTGTCAGACAAGTTAGGGTTTTGACAAAACGGAGATCGGTAGAGATAAAGATAAGGGTTTTCGTGTTTGGCATTTAGCTCCATCATGATTTGAACTAAAGTTTTAACTAAGTGTATTTTCAGCTGACATTATTAACGAAAAAGTTTTTGTTAGCCCTAATTTTCAGGTTTCGGAAATTCAAGGTGTGACAACTCCTCACTGGGTATGGCATGCACAAGTCGTTGAATGTAAGGAGCGTAAGGTAGGGACCTCTTTTGCTCCACCATTGCTAGATGGATCTCATTGAAGATGAAGTCCATCACATGTATCTTCCCTTTGTATTGCATCTCCTTGAGGAGGTCGATGGTCTAGGAGTGAATATTTGCAGAATTGCTAGCCTCCGGGGCAAGAGTGCACCTAAAGAGCTCGTTCAAGGTGGCATAGAGTGGCTCCAACCCAGCAATATGTCCAATAACCCCCCCCCCTTATCCTTCTCATAGAGAAAAATAATCTCATTCACATTGAGAGAGTTGGAGTCATGCAGTTTAGTAGAGGTCCCATCCACGGATCCGGGCACATCTAGTACTCTAGCAAAGTCATCAAAAGTGGCCTAATATTTCTTGCCATTTGTCATCTAGTGCATAGTCTGTGTTTCATACTTGGCAGTGAAAATAGTGGCATAAAACTACATGATAATCTCATCACTCCAATCATAATGGATTGCCATCAACTCATTTATCCCCTTCTTCGCACAAGCTTCGTACACTTCCCAGAAATACTTAGGGTTGGACCTAATGTACCTCTAGTAAATCGCTCTCTATTGTCGAGGCCCAGAATCACGTGTGACCTAAAGAACAATGTTTAGACAAAGACCGAGCAAACACCCAACACATCATACGCTTACCACAAATGTCATATGCATTCACTGTTGGGTGGTCCAACACTGGACCAACACAACATATGCATTCACTGTTGGGTATATCACTGTTGGTCAAGCCGACCAGAAGCAAACACCATTCAGTAAGTCAAACACAAAACACCCTCGTAGAGGCCTGGCGCCGGTATTCTGGTACGATCATCGTAATGACTTAGAGGATCCTGGTACCTGTGTCCACACCCTAACCTAGCTGGCCGAAGCGCGGACTATTGGGTTGCTCGAAAGCCCGGCACAGCTACCGATACCCTGCCAATCTGGCAATAGCATCTCAACTCGCGGGTCACTCCACTAAAGAAATCACCAAAGTCGCCAAGGTACAAATACTAGATCTCTACCGTCAATTCATACACTTCATCTCATTCACGCAGTGTGTCTGAAGGGACGTGGTGAACAACTTGGAAACCATAACACAAACTCTAAAGGGTTTAACAGAAAAAGGGTTTAACAGAATATTAGATCACGTCCCTTACACATGGGCAATTTAAATACTTACAGGCAAAAGACCCGTAGGTCATAATTAACAACTGAACATTGAATGTAGCAGCGGAAACATAAAGAAGATTAAGCCTTGATGGTCTATGAGACCATCCTCAAAACTCACAAAATCCCCATAAGATCTTTTAGTCGACTCAGTAAACTAGACAAGCGGTAAGGACAAGGATCAATTATAGCGATTCACCTGCCAAAATTAACTTGGAATGGAATTCCAATGAGTACTTTTGTACTTTCAAGACCTAGTTGCGCTTGGATCAATTAAAGCAACCTAACATACTAGATTAAAAGATAACATGGCATACGATGGTATGAACATATAGACATGACTGAATTTAACAAAGAGACATAACAACATGATAATAATAAGCACAGTGACATAACATAAACAGGATCATGACCTCATGATTTCCCAAATTCATCAATCACATTAAGGCATAGACATGCCACAACAATAGGGCATAGACATGCCAAATCCTTAGGGCATAGACATGCCAATTCAATGATTAGTTCACAATTTTCTCACAAAGGAAACAATCGTTTGCAGTGTACCATGTGTGTCTCGGGGGCTCCCCAAACTAGGGTAGCTATTCCATGAAAGGGTAAAGGCTAAACCGGCAAGGCACTCATGGTATGCTCACGAGAGGTCCCTAGCGGCTGATAGGGGCGTAACCATGACAAGTGGTAATGGTGTTTACAGACCAATTACCTGGTGAATGGTGTTAACAAACCAGTTTCACCCCTAGGTTGTCACTGTCACTACCCCTCGATTTATCAGCTAATAGGGGATAATTGAGTGTCAACACATAACCACGACGAGTGGTAACGGTAACTGGTGATGACAGACCAAGTTACTTGGCCAATGGTGGTGACAGACTAATTCACCCCCAGGTTGACACCGTCACTCTTACTCACAAGTGTAGGTTGAATTAGATATCAATTTAGACATTCCCCATAGATAAACCTATGCATACTAAAGAAGACAATGAACAATCAATGAAATTAAACATACAAGCATAAGATTGAATGACTACATAACAAGAAAAAAACACTTTGCTTGTTTGAACCAGATGAAGATATATAATAACTCCCAATTTGATCACGAAAGAATCCGAATGGTCGAAACGTCTATAAGATGTATATAACCTCCAAGAGAATGAATCAAGTCTATTTTCAGGAAGGAAAACATATATATAATGCACGTTAGGATGAATTTAGATGAGTTATGAAATTAATTTAACTAGATTATTTATTCATATGAGGTTCACTAAAATTGGTTAGGTTTTAGTTATGTTATAAGCTTAACATTGATGCATGCATGACTATGAGTATGCAACTAAGGAAAAGTAGATAGTGTTACCGTTAGGGTGAAGTCCATCTAGTGAATGCACCACATTAAAATTTAGATTGAAATAATGATAGCATACATGAGTTGCATATGCTAGATTAGAGATGCAAATTATAATCTTTTATATTATAACAAAGTGTGTTGTTATTAGGATAGAATTTAAGAATCAATGTGCACATAGTGTTGACATGTATGATTTATATATTTTATACCAAGGTTAATGAGATAGCTCGATTGTCACAAATTTTCATATAAAGTTTATGGTTTAATTCTCGTATTACCATGATTATTTACATTACTTGAAGTTGCATATCCTAGTTAAGATAGAATTTGGACAGCAGGATAGTTTTGGTTGTAATCGCAAACGACCTATTGGAATACAACAAATAGGTATTCTAAATAAAGCTTATCTCATGATAATCAAAGGCAAGGCATCAAATCGAGTTTGAAAGCGTTCAGCCGTAATCAAGACCTACACTCGATAGAACTTGCAACCGTGAGATTTGTCACATCGAATAGACATGCACATCTCATAGTTATACCACAAGCAGGAAGTTTTACCCTTGACGCGTGAGCACGAGGGAAACCACAACGGTGATGGGATTGCGGATCGACGTCAGGTATGGCATCAAATCCACTCCCTCTTCCTCCATCTTCATCCATTGCTCTCATATTTTCTTCTTGTTCATCTCCCTCTTTCTAGGCAGCTAGCTCCGTCTCCTTTTCCTAGTAGCATCACCATCCTCTTCCTCTCGATATTCTCCTCTTCCTTATCCTTCTTCAAACAACTGACTTCTTCTCCTATTTCCCTTTCTTCTACCTTCTTCATCCAATAGCAGCAACATGGAGGGGAGGAGCAACGCCACGACAGCAACGGCTTGGGGTAGCAAGAGAGCAGCACACGAGTGACAGCAACGGCACTACGGAGTTGCCATGGCACACTGCAACAGCAGCATGAGGCTAGGTGGAGGCGGCGTGCCACGGCAGCGGCAATAGCGATGGGCTACCGTAGTAGTAGCCACACACAGGAGCAGCGTGGGAGTAGCGATGGTGGGATGTGGTGGCGCTGTAGCGGGGAGGCAGCGTGCTTGGGGAAGCGGCCACGGGATGAACGGAGGTGGGCCGGCAGCCTACTGAAGTGGCAAATGGCGGCAACAGCAGCTTGCCGCACTGGCAAGGGGCAGCACCGGTGACCAGCCCTAGGAGTTGGTGGCGGTAGCTAGGCAGATGGCCACGGGTGGATGGGGTTGGCTCGCTCGGCTGCCCCCAGCCCTTATCCATCCAATTCTTTTTCTTATTTTTATTTATTATGTAACTTTTATTTTTGTTCATTTATTATTTCTTTAATTAATATCTGAATTATCTTCAACCATACATCTTGTCGAAGCCCTAAAACGCATATACGTGCTCCAACTTGGTCAAATGAATAGTCCGTTTTGACTATCTCGACGATATGGACACAATGAAGGAAACCTGATTGTTCATATGGAGGTTTGATTGTTTTAATTGTAATCTCCAATTGGTTTAATTTCCACATTTTAACTTGTATTTTATCAAGGTTTCAAAATTTTACTTAAAGTTGTTTCTAGATCCTCGGGTTAAGTTATTTTTAAATAAACCATATGCATGCATAAAGTGAAAAAAAATGTACATGTATGCACGATGATTTTCATGGATCTCGTGTTAAAAAAAGGGTTGTTACGTCTATTGTATCACCGGCTTGTTCAGAGCAAGAAGAATGGGCACATAAATGTCCTCTTGCATCAGAGTGTGAAACCAAGAGTCGGTGGGGTAATTGGCTAGCTCAAATTGATTGACGTCTCACCTAAGCTTTTGAAACTTGAGTTGTTCATGTTCATGTAGTTCTTCACTTGGCAACCCCAATGACCACGAGTGGGACACTTGATGGTGAGCATGAGGCCTTCTAGAAGTGGAGGAGTAGCATTGGAGGCCATATTGGAAGGAGCCTTCTTTGAGGCACAAGGAGACCCTAACTTCCCACTCATCAAGCTCGTGTATGCACTCTATGCTCTAGCCATAAGCTTTTCAGGAGCTTGGGGAGATACTTTAGCCTTGCTAGTTGCCCGAGACACGGCTTTTAGTGTAAGATCTTTATCAACCCTTGTCTGAGGTACTTTTCTCTCTGCCTCAGAGTAGTGAGAACATTGTCTTCATCTCAAGAATGCTCTTCTATCTCTTCAGCCACACCCTTCTTCTTCCTCCTTTCTGCTCTTGTGATCCGGCGTTCCTTATTTGAGCTGGGCTCCTCATGAGCTTGAACATTAGTGGCTCCTATGCAAGGATAGATGAGAGAATAGGTAAGTGCACATGACCCGGGAGAAGGATGTTAGAGCTAGAGGCAACACAACTTTAGGGTTCAGAGTCAAAATGTGTGTCTAGAGTATCCGGGTAAATCTGGAGTCTCCGATGGGCTGGAATATTCGGATGGAATCCAGAGTATCTGGACACATACTTTGAACCCTAACCCTACAAACTACTTGTGGCTAGATCAACACTAGAAACTTGGATCTGCCGGAATCAACCCTAGATATAGATGGAGTAGATACAGGAGATCATGGAGAAGAACCCATACCCGGAGCATCCGAAGGATTTGCTCCCGGAGGAATTCAGCTTCATCCCATCCTTCTCAACAATGGTGGAGTGAAGCTCCACGCTTTTTGAGGCTGGAGGAGGAGGAGTAGACGAGCGGCTAGAGAGAAGGGGCTCCAAATGGCGAGCAGTTGCGGTTGGTGGGTCTGACAGCAGTGGTGCCGGAATGGAGTGGCAAGAGGAAAAGCTGGAGGTGCGAGGGTGTTTGTGTGAAGGAGAGAGAAAGAGATATCACGAGATGTCATTTAACATAATTTTTGAACAGGCAGAGTATCCGGTGAAACCTCTGGAGTATCAAATTGTGCAAACACAACTAGAGGCACCTAGAGTATCTGAGGCCTAAGTCCGAGATGGACTGCTCTTGGGAAAAGCCTGTCTGGAGATTTCGGGGTGAATTCAGAGTATCTAGCATACAAGATTGGCAGAGAGTTTGGAGTATTTGGGGGAATACTCACGATCTTGGAAAGCAAAAAGACCAACCTTTTGCTGGGGGTTCGGAGATTCCGGGTAACCATCTGGAGTATCTGGGCATAAGTTTTCAAAGGACCATGTACTAGAGATGAAAAGGGCGTTAGATAAGGTTTACATACAATGAGACGAGGGGATCCTTAGGCATTTATCCACATCCAATTTGGAAACATGAAATCATTCAAAGAAACAATTTGGATGTGATTCAAACCATAAAAGCAACTTGGATATAGACATTTAACTCGGAAGGTTCTTGTTATCAAGCCAAGAGAAATCAATGAACAACTAAGAACCAAAGATGATGATAGGTGGGGTTGTCACCATGTATGAGTTCAATTTTGCACTAGAACCACTTATTAATTTTAAGAATAGGATTTCAAGTGGAATTTACTCAAATTTTGTAAACTTATCACCATAAGAGCAATACATTTACAATTTTTTTATATTCACATTTTGAGATGTGTGTGTACATTGAGAGTACCACACTCCCCCTTAACATGTTCATCCATCTTAAGCTCTAGAAACCACAAGTGAGTTAAACAAGTATGCAAGATATCAAGTGACGTTTCGAGAATCTAAGATATTTAGCTCATTCCTTACATCAAAAATCTATGCTCACCTAGTGGCTTGGTGAAGATGTATACTAATTGTTTTTTTTGTCCTTACATGGCTTATCTCTATGTCTCCTTTAGCAACATGATCCCTAAGGAAATGGTGCTGGATGTCTATGTGTTTGGTTCGTGAGTGTTGGACAGGATTATTGGCTATTTTGATAGCGCTTTCATTATCACACAACAGAGGCAATTTTTATATCAAGTCCATAATCTCTCAAGATTTGCCACATTCACAATAAACAAGATATCTAAGACTTCTCATGATGGCAACTAAGTGACACTCCTTTAGAGTTGCTTGAAACCTTGTGCACATGCATATAGTAAGCATAATGTAGGGCCTAGATGCACAACAATAAAGCAAAGAGACAATCATTGAGCGGTATACCTTTTGATCAATGGATTTACCATCATCATTGAGGTCAAGGTGGCCATTTTGCATCGGGTTCAGATGGGCTCGGCGTTCATCATGTCAAATTTATTGAGTATATCATTTGCATACTTGGTTTCAAATATGAACGCCCGCTCTTTGAGTTGCTTGATTTGAATCCAAGAAGGAATTGCAACTCCCCCATCATAGACATCTTGAACTTCTTGGCTATCATTTTTTCTAAACTCCTCACTAAATGACTTGTTAATTGATACAAAGATAATACCATCAACATATATTTGACAAACAAACAAGTCATTATCAACCTTCTTAGTGAAAAAAGTGGTATCGACCTTCCCAACTTTAAAATCTTTCTTAACTAGAAAAATTCATGTAACTCATACCATGCTCCAAGAGCTTGTTTCAAACTATATAGTGCCTTATGGATTTTATAAACAAGATTAGAGAATGTAAGATCCTAGAAACCGGGAGGTTGAGCTACATATGCTAGATTAGAAAGTGTGTCATTTAAGAAAGCACCCTCATCCATTTGATATAACTTGAAATTATGATGTGTAGCAAACTCAAGCAAAATGTGAATGGCCTCAAGACGGGCAATGGGAGCATAGGTTTCACCAAAGTTCAAACCTTCGAGTGAAACCTTGTGTAACTAACCGTGTCTTGTTTCAAATGACTTATCCATCTTCATTTTGCTTGTTCTAGAATACCCATGTTGTGCCTATGATGTTTTGATTTGGCCATTCTACCAAAGACATCACTTGATTGGCGGTGAAGTTGTTGAGTTCTTCATGCACTTCTATCACCCTATCCGGATCATCAAGTTATTATTCTACCTTGATGGGTTCCACACAAGAAACAAACAAGTAATGCTCACAAAAATTTGCAAAACGTGAGTGAGTCGTTGCCCCCTTGTTCATGTCACAAAGCATGTTGTCGACGGGATGATCATGTTGGATGCATTGGTGAACCCTAGGATGAAGTGGAGTTTGTTGAAGCAATCTTCCTTCTTCTCCTTCTTGCTCCACATTTCCACTTAAGTCTTGCATGGAGGTGAATAGCTCAAGTTGCATAGACGATGTTGAAGTTTTTTAAGTCTTTGTTGGCTTGATCTCACTAATTAAACACATTCTTAATTGCTTGAGATGGATCATTGTGACCTAGATCATTTGGATCAAATTGGTCTCATCAAATTGCACATCATATGATTCTTCAACACTTGGAGGTTTTGCTGAAGACTCGGTAAATGTAGAAATTTGAGCCATACCTAAGCAAGAAATCTTCATCACATTTAGGAACAAATTTACATAGCCTAGTCTTTTGTTCAATATTAAACACTTTTACCAAACACTCGGAAGTATGAGATGTTAGACTTGTCCTTGGGGAGTAGATCATATGGAGTTTTTTCTTCAATAGGCAGTGGAGATACAACCAATTTGCTGCATGGTAAGCGGTGTTTATGGCTTCCGTCCAAAAACGATCGGAGGTCTTGTACTCATCTAGCATTGCCCTTACCATCTTTATGAGTGTCCAGTTTCTATTTTGTTGCGGGGTATATGGTGATAAGAATTCATACTTGATCCCCTCTTCATCTAGGTACTCTTCAACTTGCATTCTTGAATTCCATCCCATTTCCACTTCATATGTTCTTAACGGTGAGCTTGAACTAATTTTGTGCACACTTGGTGAATTTCTTGAACTTGTGTTGTGTATCACCTTTATCACTTAAAAATAACACCCAAGTATAACGTGAATAATCATCGACAATGATTGGACCATATTTTTTACCTCTAATACTTATATATGCTATGGGACAAAAAGATGCACATGAAGTAGCTTCAATGGTCTTGTTGTTGTCATGATGTTTTTGGTGGGGTGTGATGCTCCAACTTGTTTTTCTGCTTGACAAGCAATACAAATTTTATGCTTATCAAAAATAAAACATGTTATTCCTAACACATGCTCGCACTTTAGAAGCTTGATCCAATTCCTCATTCCAACATGGGCTACCCTACAATACCATAGCCATCTCATGCTAGACTTAGCCATCAAACAAGTTTTAAGATGAGTTTTATCGGATGTGAAATCCACAAGATAAAGCTTGCCTTTCATATGACCCTTGAGACTAACGATGAATCATCCCTTCTAAAGACTATCACATCAACACTGGTGAAAGATCGAGGTCTATCGACTAGAGGGGGGATGAATAGGAGATTATCAAAATTTACTCAAATTAGTTGTTTAGCATGCAAGAGTGAGGCAGATTAAGGATGAAGCAACAAATAGCAAACTAGATCTAGCTCAAATGAAGAATAACAAGCAAGTAAAGAGCTAGGGAGAAGACTTAAGATTTATCCCGAAGTTCAAGTTGTTGGCAACAACTCTACGTCTTCGTTTGGAGAGGCTGAGCACTTAGCTCCGAAGACACACAGTCTTCACCTTCTTCTCCTTGAGCCAAGTCCATTTAGGGCTTGCTCAATCACTCGTGGTGGATCTTGAGGTGATCCCCGAACCTTCACAAACTGTTGGAGGCGAGTCCACAAATTGGAGCTCTTCAACGACGCCTAGCCGGTTAGGAGATGCCAAATCTCCAAGAGTAACGAGTAAAGAACTCTAGGCTCGAAGAAGCTCTTGCTTGGATGCTCAATCAATTCTCAAATCTCTCAATGCTTTCCTCTCTCAAAGTAGATCTCAAAGAGCAAGAGGAAAGGGAAACACGAAGTGAGAGAATGTCTTTTTGTGCAATGTGTCCTCCCGAGCCCACAGGGGGTCAGGGGCTATTTATAGCCGCAGCTCAGAAAAGAGTCGTTGGGCACAAAGATTCTTCTTCGGAACAGCCAGAATACAAAACCAGAAGTACCGAATTTCAAACCAACGGTCAGATCTGAGGAACTTAGACGCACAGCGAAAGTTTTCAACATAAAGTTAGTAGTTCCGAAAGGAACACGGTCACACCGGGATTGAAGATTATACTCCGCAGAGTTACTTGCAGAAGCGATTCCCGGTAGTGCCGAGTTGAAGACGGTTAAACCGAGATTTGAAGAATTGACACGTTCTTCTGACACAAGAAGAAACGCAGTCAAACCGGAAACCAACTCAGTAACACAGCTTCACAAGAAGACCTAAGTCCAGAAGAGATTCTTGGTACAACCGGAAACGAGACCGGTAGAACCGAAGATAAATCGAATGGGACTTAGTCTGAGACAACATAAGACCTAAGTCCAGAAGGGATTCTCGGTACACCCGGAAACGAAACCGGTGAAACCGAAGACATCATGAATGGGACTTAGTCTAAGACGGCATGAGACCCAAGTCTAGAAGAGATTCTCGGTACAACCAGAAACGAACCTGGCAGAACTGAAGACAAAGCATATGGGACTTGGTCTGAGACAACAGAAGTATATCCCGGAAGCACCGGTCTTCAAGGATGGAAATACCGGTTTCCGAAACATGAAACTAGGGCAAACCCAAAACGGCAGGGTTCCCTAACTCTCCAACACAGAGGCCATTCTCGGCAGCACCGGCTTGAAGACCGGTCATGCCGCGATTGAAGCTCTTCGAGTCTCGAGACGACTAAGTCATCAAACCTTGCAGCAGAGACCAATCTCGGTACATCCGGTTCTTCAAACCGGTATTATCGAGAGTCACTGTCTGTGTCTCAAAAGAGATTTTCACAGAAGTCTTCTGAGATTTTGATTGAGCACACATGAAGATTCTTCCTATAGCTTAGATATCTTATCCCTCTTAATAGGCGGCTTGTCCTATTGACTCAAATGATCTTTAATCATGTTAAACACTAGAAAATCACCACTAATCTTCTAGGTCCAAGCCTTCCTTCATCACTAACTTTTTAGGGGGCGACATCCACTGGTTAGACCAATTGCTTGGGGACTATTCACCTGTATACACTCAGTAAACATTAGTCCCTTAATCGTTTGTCATTAATCATCAAAACCTACTAGGGGGTACTAGATGCACTTTCAACTGGTATGATAAGCAATTGTAGCCCAATGCACGAAGTTGAGAGACGGAGATCAAACTATAGTCCAAAGATTTGAGAAGTAGTACATTTGAGATGGATAGATCATTTGAGATTGCAACTTTACATAATCTCATTACCTTTCCTTTCGCATTGTCACAAAAAACTATATTTTCATGCGGTGACCCTTCACTTGTGAATTGTGAGAACATACTCTTTTCTCTGGTCATGTGATTTGTGGATCCACTATCAATCACCCAGCTTTTGCAGCCGAAGGTTTAGTCCTACAAAAAAGTCTAAGCTTGGAATTTGGGCACCCATCTTTTCATGAGTCCTTGCATGTTAATGACAAGAGATTTGGGCACCTAATTTGTGCTCTTCTTTAAGCCACTATTTCTAGGGCCAACATATTTGGCATGGATACTTCCATCCTTACCTTTCCTAAGCACATATGATGTGTCAAATACACAACCACCACTTGTCTTACTCAATTGGTGCTTCTTTGTCTCATTTCCATCAAATTGTGATGTCTACACATACTTGCCTTTGGCACAAGTGAACTTCATCTTGGGGTATTGGTGAGGCAATCAAGCCTTACCATTGTTGTTGAATTCGGGAGTGAACCCAAATCCCTCATGATTGAAGTTTTCCAATTGATGACTCAATAAATCTTTAAGGGCCTTATTATCCTTGTGGCACTTTAATAGCCCAATATTAAGTTGAGCTTTTAACTTGGCATTCTCACTTACTAAACATGATTCATCAAGAGTAGAGTTAGTGGGACATTTAGATCAAGACATCTTATCGTCCACTATAGAAGCACTAGGTAAATCACTAATAAGAGAGGAAGTAGATTTGAGCTTCTCATGAGCTTGAGAGAGATTTTCACATATCACCTTGGTCTTAAGGTACCCTATTTCTAGTTTTTCGTAATCTTTTGAGACACTGATGAGACTTCTCAAGTTTAGCTTTGAAGAGTTTATAATCCTTGACAATTCTCATCAAATCCTTATTCTTCTCTATCTCTTTAACGAGACTTTCTCTAGATTAACATTTTTCTCTTTTTCATACATAAGCAAATCTTCTTGCTTCTTTAGAGTGTCATCTTGTTTTTCTATTTTTTTTCTCTTGTGCTTCTATGGTGGACATAAGATAAGTGATCCTAGACATGATATTTTTATTAAGTGACTCCACAAGATCATCGTCAAGCAAGTCATCCTCACTATCATCTTCTATATCACTACCAACATTTAGTATAGCAAGTGATGATTTTTTCGGAGGTGATACCTTGGAGCCTTTTGCCATTAAGCAAATAGGCAATTCGTCATCATTAGAATGCTCGTTCTTGGTGGAGTTGACGATGTTGCCATGGCAAGGCCCACAATTCCATCTTCATCAGCATCAGAGTCGGAGGTGGAGTCACCGGAGTTCCACTCTTCACCTATGTGAGCTTATGCCTTGTAGTCTTTCTTGTAGAATTTGCCCTTGTTGCAATGCTTCTTCTTGAACCTCCTATCCTTATCTTCCTTTTTATCTCCTTTCTTTTTGGGACAATTTGCAATGAAGTGGCTCTGTTCTGCACGTTCAAAGCAAGCTCTCATTGGACGTCTCATCTTAGAATTGCCGAAGAGCTTGCTCTTATAACCTTGACGATCATATCCACTCTTCTTGAGCATCTTACTGAACCTCTTCACGAAGAGAGCCATTTCTTGGATCCCTTGATTAAGTTGCTCAACTCAAGTTTCCTCTTCTTCTTCTTCGCTTGAGTCTCCCTCAAAAATTTGCTCGGCCTTCAAAGCTATGTTTGGCTTTCTTGAGCTTGTAGTTGACTTGTTGAGTGCACAAACTTCTTGAACTTCTTCATCCACCAAGTCATGAGCAAGAATTTTTTTCAACAACATACTGTGGTGTAAGCTCATTGAATTTTTCTTCTCACGGATGAGGGTAACCTAGGTGCGGTTCTTGGGAGCATCTTCTTGACCACATAGTTCTCGGCATCTCTTTGCTTGGAGATGAACTCAATGCTCTAATGCTCAATAATATCAACACTTATACTCTTGAGATCTTTCTCACAAGAATCAAAGGTTTGAGGTTTGAGGAAGGTCAAGAAGGTTTCTTCAGAGCAAAAAATGATTTGGCCAAGAGTTGGGCGTGGAAGAGGGCGTAGGGGTATAAATAGCGCACTCACAAAAAACTAGCCATCGCTTGAAAAGATACATGCTCGGAGTATTCGGACTTCCAATCGGAGTATCTGGGATCTAACCCAACAGCTACTTTGAATGGGGGTGGATATCGAGCTAGCTCGACTCGACTTGACTCGTAAATACTCGTTAACTTAACGAGCCAGCTCAACTCGACTCGTTAACCTATCGATCTAAAATCGCAACTTGACCCAATTCGTTAAATACTCGAGTTGGCTCATTGAGGTCTTTAAGAACTCATTAAGACTGTCATTTGGACTAATGCTCCCGAAACTAGCACTTGGGCCTTGGGAAAAATCAAAGCTAGCACTGGGCCTTGGGCTCGCTAGAGGTTATTTATAGATTGGCCCATGGCCTGCCAAATAAACCAAGCCTAACGAGTTACTCGAGTACTCGTTAACTCGACTCGTTAAGCTCGTTAACCTAGCGAGTTGAAATGCTAGCTCGACACGACTCGTTAAGGCATGAGTTAGAGCCGAGTCGAGTTGAGTTATCGAGTAGTCGTTAAGCTCACGAGTTTTGAGTTTTTTGTCCACCCCGACGCCCAAATAAACAGGTCAGAGATTTCGGATAGAATTTCCTTGGAGTATCCGAGAGACATCCGAACACTCTGAGCGCGGTAACAAAAGCCCCTAAAAATCGAATAGCATGACTGGAGAAATGGCCAGACACTCTGGACATCTAGAGTATCCGAGGGGGATTTCGGACACTATGGGGGTCCGAAAAAGAAGACTTCTCAAAACAGATAGCACTCCCGGAGAGATGGTCAGATAGTTCGGACCTCTGGAGTTTCCAAGAAAAGTCAGGATACTCTAGGTCCAAGATAGAAGACTCTTCAAAAATGATTGCACTCCTGGATAGAAGCTCAGAAAGTCTGGATGCCCTCCCTAGGAATATCCGAGAAAAGTCCCTTAATTATTTGTAATCACCAAAATCTAGTTAGGGGCCTAGATGCACTTGCAACGGCACCGGGAGGGAGGGGCGGAGGGGGTATGTGAGGGTTAGGGAGTCACATGCCGAGTTATATTATACATATCTAGGCTTATTGGGCTTCTATGGGCAGACCTATCCTAGACGACTGTATCTCAGACGGTTTTTCAGTGACCAACCACTTGGGATGTCCTACTTATCTCAGCAGGTTAAAAAATATCAGTCTGTAATGTGTATTTTATCAAAAACCATCTCGAATAAGTCTCATCCTAGATGGTTTTTGAAAACTGCCTTGGATGAGTTGTCTATTACAGTATTTTTATAGTGATGTTAGCTAACCAGGAACCTAGGAAACCACCCTGGTAACGACAATACCACAACATATTACATGCCGACGATCCAAACACCAAGTAACATCCATCGGGCAGCTGGAGTCACCTTCCCCTTGGCGTCATCCTACTTGCTTTTGTTCTTTTTCACCTAATCTATCATCATGATGGACCGTGATGACAACATGCTCTTGAACTTGTTGACACAGGCCGTGCTAGTCTTGTTATCAAGTTTCGCCCTCACGTCCAAAAGGCCGCGTAGACCGCGCCAGCAGCTCGTACGAGAAGTCATCGCTGCTATAGTTCAAGGATTACATTACAAACTACAAACTGTCGATGATTGGTAAATCGTCGATCTTACGTAATATGTGGTGAAGAGTGTAGGAGGTAGAGAGATCCGTACTAGCCAAGCCAAGTCGTCGGGAACCAAAGATTTTATACAGATTCGAGCCTGTCTGAGGATAACAACCCTACGTCATGTGAATAGCTAATCTAGATGGGATCTACTACTAGTCAGATGTGGACGTCAGGGTGCGTCTTCCCTTCTACTTGCTCGGAAGTCTTTTCGGGTGGAGGAGTATGACTTCTGGCTATCCAGGTGCGCCTAAAACTTCGATCTATTAGAGCCCTCTCTTCTCCATAGGCCCTTGGGTTCTTTTATAGAGGGTATACCGTATCAGGTACGAACTCATCTTCGAGCAAGACTCCTGTCATCCTTAAACACTGGGATAAGCTTCCTTGTTTAAGGGGTACCGGACACCTGTGGGTAGTTTCCTTACTTCTTAAATACGGTAATCGCTCTGGGTATTTGGGGTATTCCTGAGATCTTTGTATACGGATACCACCGTCGTATATAATAGAGTTGTACTACTCATCATCATAAACTATTCACTGGTGATAGTACAGAAAACTACGAGGACAGAGCAGAAGGAAACCTGAAATATAACCCTGATTTGACCAAAACCCCTTGTCTATGACTGACTCACTCAAATCTAATGAAAGACCAAACGAAACCCAAGTCGCAATAAAATTTAGCATATGGTTTTGGATATTGTCTCAATGTGATATCTAATAAAGGAAAGAATTACGAACACGAACATATACACTTACTAAAACAGCTATTTGAGGGGATTGGATAGAACTGTTGAGAACTGAAGGAGAGTTTCTTGGGAATCGACGAAATTACAGTACGTTGCAATTGAGATGGAGAGCGTTGAGCTGTGGGCTTTCGGCTGCTTGGTCTTTGGGCCTTGTACGATTTAGTTGTTGCCTTGTTGGCTTGTTGGGCAATGGCCTCATCTCTCATTTTGTGACGAGTGACGATGACGGATGATGTGGTGGGCGTCTGATGGGCACACAAGGGAGTAAGTTGTGGAGCTAGGATCAGATATAATCCGTTTACCGTCAAGGTCTCCCAACCCAAACATCACTTGTTCAGTAGATGACGATCGGACGGCTAACTGAGCGGCGATTTCATCTGTGACCTCACAGGAGAGAGACGCCGGCCGGCGCACGCTGTGGCCTTTAATAAGCGCACAGGCACACCCCCATAAGCTTAACATAGCTTCCATTCATTCCAAGTTTCCAACCCTCAACAGCTGATCTCCATCCATCGCTCTCTCGTGAACGTCACTCACATCACATCCTTCCGACCACTAGCTAGCTAGGCCGGCTTAGCTAGAGCGCGACGATGGGAGCGCCGCCGACGCCACTGCTCGTTGTCTTGCTCGTCCTGGTTGGCGCGCTCGCCGGCGGCGGCCACGCGGCGCTGCTGAAGGCGCACTTCTACCGGCGCAGTTGCCCGGCGGCGGAGGCCGTGGTGCGCGACATCGTGCTGGCCCGAGTCGCCGCCGACCCCGCCGCGCTCCCGGCCAGGCTGCTCCGCCTCTTCTTCCACGACTGCTTCGTCAGGGTACGTACGTGCTCGTAATGACCAGCTAGCGTTCACGTGCATCGATCGGCCATGTCATCCTTGCTGCGTTTTTGCCATGTTGACGTGCTTGCGCTCTGTGCACGGCTGATGTATGTAGGGGTGCGACGCGTCGCTGCTGATCGACTCGGCGGAGGGCAACACGGCGGAGAAGGACGCCGGGCCGAACAGGTCGCTGGGCGGCTTCGACGTCATCGACACCGCCAAGGCCGTGCTCGAGGCCGTCTGCCCCAACGTCGTCTCCTGCGCCGACATCGTCGCGCTCGCCGCCAGGGACGCCATCTCGTTCCAGGTCAGCGCGCACCCATCAGTGAACGCATATACGGAATCTACAAGCTAGATAAGCTAAGCACCAGAGTTCACGTGTGCATGCAGTTCGGGCGGGACCTGTGGGACGTGCAGCTCGGGCGGCGGGACGGCGTGGTGTCACGCGCCTCGGAGGCGCTGTCCGACATCCCCTCGCCGTCGGCCAACTTCACCGCGCTCGAGGCCAGCTTCGCCAGCAAGGGCCTCGACGTCAAGGACCTCGTCATCCTCTCAGGTATAAAGTCAACATCGTAAAATTAATCAAGACTATGCACAAGTGTACACGGGTCACTGTTTGCAGAATCTCCGGAGACTCACCCGGACCCGGACCTGAAACTGACTCACGTATGAAACATAGGAGTGTCTATTTATGTTAGCTTAAATTTTTTGCAAATCCTGGTCACTTGAAATTGTACATTATTAAACCTAAAATTGTAGTCTCTAAAATGTGTAATATTAATAAAATATTACCGTAAATTTCAGTCCATAGGTTATAGTTAGAGTGAGTTGAGATTGTTGGACATTGCTCTAAAAACTTAAAAATGTGATCAAGATTTTAGAAAATCTCAGACAACTTAAGGATAGACAATATTTTTTCAATCTCAATCATCCTTTTTTAGCTCTTGGATGGAGATCTAACCATACGCTCATATATTTCACTCAGCTGATTCTTATATAAACAAGATTGAAAATTATAGTTAAGTTTGGCTAAATTGCACACTACTTTAGACTGCAATTTTAGGTTTAATATTGTGCAATTTGAGGTGTCTAATATTATTTGCATTTGCTAATTCTTAGTCAACTAATGAATAGAGTCTCAGTTAACCGAGTTACACATCATTAAATCTAAAGATAGATAAGTAAATTATGTGTTATTTTAGGCTTAGAAATATGCGACAAACCGTTAGCACACTCCCAAACCAAAAATTATACACATAGAACCACCCACCGTCTGATCAAGATCCTGAAGCTCACGTCAAACAAAATCTGTCGACTTAACCTTCTATGCTCCTAGACAAATTCAGATAACTGGGAAAAGCAAATTTAACCAGATAAAATATATATTGCAGATACGAACTTTCATATAAAATTGTTCATACGCATATATACACTAAATTACCACATTAATTTTTTTAAAAGTAAACAGCACACTATGACACTGCATATGCATATGGGCGCGTACATGAGGTTTTGGTTACGCTGACATCTATATCCGATGGAGTGGCCACAGCAGCTACAGTACCACTGGCTACACCGTAACGACGGCGACCGGTGGCCATTGCACATGGACGGCCGGCGACGGCACGCACCGGTAGATCGATCGGGTTGGCTGCGAGCGCGCGAAATGCTCGCGTAGCTGCATATGTATGCATTTGCTGTTGACGCATGCATATGTTGTTGACGCATGCATGCATATGGATGGAGGCCAGCCAAGCGTAGCGATCGAAAGGGACAGAGCAACCACCACGCATGCGTGCGTGCATGTGTCGGTGCATCGACCGGTCTTGGTGGTCGAGCCCGGCTGGCCATTCATGGCCGTCCGCCGCTGATAAGCTAGCTAGCTAGTCACTCACGTACGTACTCAGCAGTTGCATGTATGGTCGATGGAGAGCACAGCATGTACGTACGTACATCATGCATGGGCTGTAAGTACGTGGTATATGTCAACGACGTACATCTCTAATCAACAATGATCAGTCAAAAGCATGGACAGTTCACAGCAATAGCTTGTAGTAAAGAAAGCGAAAAAGTCTGTTTGAACATTGAATTATAGTGTTTAGTTCGATTTAGGCTTTAAACTATAAGATCATGTACAATGTAGGGTGCTTATAGACTGGTGCTTAAAGAGAGAGAGTAGCGTTGCGTCTCAAAAAAATACGTGACTTGCAATGCAGAGTGCTTCATATGGGTGCTTAAGTTGCTTTAATATTCGTGTAGCACCTACTCTGTCATCTGTGTCATCCTAAGCACCAGCCTAGCACCAGAAGCTAAACTTTGCTTCCGTCACCCTTCCTAAGCACCTGTGCAAACCGATCTCACAAAAAACTGGATTTTTTTTCCCGAGGCACCTGTCTAAGCACCTGCGTTGTACAGGGCTTAATATCGTTTTTTTAAACTCTAAATCCTTAAAATAGTTTAACAACCCTAGCTCGGTATTAGATAGTAGTTTTGCATTTTAGAATTTTTTAAAATGTAAAAACTTTTTATGGGTGTAGCTAGTGCTATGAAATGCTGCCGTCCAAAAATTCATCAAAAAATATGGCTATTTGCATCCTATGCAAAAATGACAAGAGAAATTTATTTATCTCTTATTTTTTTTGTATGGAACACAAATGATCGTATTTTTTGATGAAACTTTTTTGTTCTCATTTTGTAGCATTTCGCACACCCATGAATTGTTTTAGATTTTTTGGGAATCCTGGGAGACAAAACCACTCTCTAGACCTTAACTAGGTTTTTAGGGTGGTTTTGTGCCTCCAAAGTTTCATAAAAAAATTGAAAAAGGTTCAAGAATGTAGGAAATGCTACATAATGAGAACCTGCAAAGATTCATCCAAAAATATAACCATACATGTTCCATAAAAAAGACAAGAAAAATTTATTTATCTCTTGTTATTTTTGTACAGGACACAATAGTGATATTTTTTGATGAATTTTTTGACGCTATCATTGCATAGCATTAGCTACAAGCATGAATCTTTTTATACTTTTTCAAAATCCTGAAATGAAAAACCACTATCCAAAACTAGCTAGGGACCAGGTTAAACGGTTTTAGAAAGTTCAGGATTTAATATGAACCGTTTCATAATTTAGGGTTTAAATCGTACTAAATATCATAATTAAGGATTCAAAATGAACTGAGAAAGTAATTAAGGTTCAGATGGTCTGTCACGTACAAGAGTGTTGATCTTGAGGGGATCGATCATTAGTACAAGACGAGACAACTGTCTTGCAATCCAATTCCATCCAAGAAATGCTCACAGGTATCCTGTTTAATTTGGCTAAGCTCCGAGTCTAGATTTTAGGCTGTAGAATCTGGCATCACGAGAATTTGGATATACGCGAAGCTAGAACCAAGAAAATAGAAGTGTCTAGCACAAATCTAGGGAAATATAAATATATTCCTACGATCATATAAACCTATTCTTGAGCTAGTGCACTAATGCAGTTCAAAATAATTCCCCAAAAAAGTCATATTACTAGAACATGGAGTTTTGAAAAGGGTCTAGAACATGTACTTATAAGACATCAAATTTGAGCTAGCTTTACAACCCTCAATATCACTACTTTTACGTTTTTGCGCTCAACTCCTTATTACGTCATCAATAATTAACAACAGCACATGTATAGTTGACTTCAATAAGAAGACTATTTTGAGGCTTAAGAAAGCCAAGAAAACCATATCAATATGCTTGGCAATAATGCTTATGGTGGTCAGAAGTTAGTTACTTAAGATCAAGTCAAAAGCAAACTTGATCTAGTTTGCCCTTTCCACAATATGACCAGTACAGTGGTAACCCATGCATGTGCCCTGCTCAACCGGGCAGCAAACTAAGTGGCCACTGGCCAGTGTCACATCAAGAATTATCACTTGATCTATCGCTAGGAGCCACCAAAGGAGATGCATGGGCCTGAATTAATGCAGCCGGTACAGCTATTTCTGCAGTACTAGTACTAACTAGTTAGTGGTGGTTTCCAGTAACTACCAACCACCACCTCTCCTAACTAACACCATATCAAATCCAAGCATATCCAGGCAACTGTAGTGCAAGAGATAGCCACCATTTGGTTCTTGATGCCCATCATTGGTTAAGTGCTAGCTGTGAGCCTTTGTTCTAGTGCTGTAGTCTAGCGAAGTGTAGTCCCAAGTGCCAAATGCCAAATTGTGAGCTGTTTGGCTCATAATGGCCGTTAGATCGATTGCACCACCTGACCAGCATGGACTAGCTAGCTAGCTAGCTGTACGTGCTGGAAATAGCGGCTCAACTGTCGAATTAAGTGGACCCATGCCAAATGTTTGGGTCAATCATTATTCTTTGGATGCATTATATAACCTTTGGTTGGTTCTTTTAATCGAAGTGAGGACGAAAGTTGCGTAAACGGTGTCACTAAGAGCATGTGGTCTACCCTGTGTGCAGTAGATTACATATGCTCTCCCTAGTTGCAAAAAATACATTAATACTTTTTCTTCTGAAAAATTAACATTTTCTCAATAAAGATAAGATACCTTCCCTTCCATGACCGAAATTTCTTGTTTGTTTTTCCAAAAAGGAAATTCCTATTTCTACAATGCTATAAGATAGCCCATGTAATTTATAGCCAAACTTCTCGCTAGCTAGAAGAGAAATCCCTTTTATCTGTAAATTGATCGACATTTGCTTGGAAATTCTTAGTATTTCTATTTCAAAAAATATAACAATATTTACATGGACACAAAAATATACTTCATACCTTCTTTTTAGGGCATATTCTGACTGTCTTATTTTATTAGTAGCGACAAAATCACAATAATAAGAAAATACTTCTAGACACAAACCTAACGTTATTAATTTTATATAATATAATTTATACTCCCTCCATCCACAAATGCAAGTTGTACACGGAATTTAAGATTTAATTTTGACTAACAATTAAACTAATAATATTACATTATATAACACAAAAGTGATACCATTTGAAAATACGTTTGAATATGAATCCAATAGTACCACTTTTGTGTCATATAATTGAATATTACTAGTTTAATTGTTGATCAAAGTTAAACTTTAAATTCTATGTACGCCTTGCATTTATGGATAGAGGAAGTATATTATTAGAATAATTATAGTTAATGTATTAATTTAAACCGTTAAAATGAGTCATACGTTTTAAAACCAAGCGAACAACGTGCAATAGAAAATTTTAATTACTATACTAGTTCCTATGTTGCCATTTACACGTTTACGCACACGCAGGCGCGCACACGATCGGCGTCGGCCACTGCAACGTCTTCAGCAGCCGCCTCTTCAGCTCCACCGCCGCCAACGCCGCTCCCGCCACCGACCCGTCCCTCAACGCCGCCTATGCCGCGCAGCTCCGCGCCGCGTGCGGGTCGCCGTCCAACAACGCCACCGCCGTGCCCATGGACCCCGGCAGCCCCGGGCGGTTCGACTCCCACTACTACGTCAACCTCAAGCTCGGCCGCGGCCTCTTTCGGTCCGACGCCGCGCTCCTCGACGACCGCCGCGCCGCCGGCATGATCCACCGCCTCACCAAGGAAGGGTACTTCCTCGAGGAGTTCAAGAACGCCGTCCGCAAGATGGGCCGCGTTGGCGTGCTCACCGGCGGCCAGGGAGAGATCAGGAGGAACTGCAGGGCCGTCAACTCATGAATTGATTGATACATATATTCTGGGTTGTTTTGGTGGCAATTAATTGTGATTAGTTTGTTTTGTGTTTATTGTTGGTGTTCATGTCATGTCAACTTGAAGGGTGCAGTAAGAATTAAGCCGGTTTATTGGATTGCTGTTGTATAATTTGGGGATAATTAAGTTGAGAAGAGAGGTGCGAGTTCCATTTATATTTCTTTTTTAGTAATTCGAATCACTAGGTATGTGGATCTTATATTGCACATTTGCATCAATTTACGACTTTGAAGCACGTCCTAGGCCAGCTACGTCATGACCGGCTCACGTGACATCTATAGGCGGTCCCAGACAGCTAGGGTCACGGCTCGGAGTCCAAAACTGAAGTTCTTTTTGAGAAGAAATGACAACTTCCTTTTATGGCAAACAAAAAATAACAACATGATGTTATATTCATCGAGAGAAAAAACAGAGAGAGAACTAGGCTTCGGCTAGATTAAGCCCATCTGGGCCGGGCCGGGCCGGGCATGCTATAATTCCTTTTCCTTTGTTGGAGAGAGAGGTATGCTATCATCTACGCTATAAATCTACCCAAGAAATATCCATCTCGTAAGCGGCAATTATTTCCTCGTTCTCGTGACTCGCAAAAGATATGGTCACAAAATTGTGACATGTTTGGACAATGAGCACGTGTCGAAGCCCTGCTAATTTTTTTTATAAAAAGTTCACTTAAAAGAAAGGCAAAAGGAGTCGGGTTATGTCAACTTAATTGTTCTGAAAATCTAAATTCAAAATGCTTTATGTGCCCCATATCCTAATCTGATTCACAATTTATTTGCACCTCGCCTTTGCCTCGAGATGGTTTTAAAAGTATTCTCTTCGTTTGCAAATAAATGTTGTTTTAGACATAATCGTAGTCTCTAATATGCATATTTGAGTGTTAGTTTATATATATATGTTAGCAAAAAATTATATTATAAAAATATTTTTCATGCTAATTCGATATTACTTTTATCTCACCACTCAAAATATGTTTTAACCTATTAGTAATCAAAGTTAGAAAATTTGATTACATGTTTTCTAAAACGTCATCTATTTACGAACAGAGGTAGTATATCTCATTTGGGTACATTCTCTCGACTATCTTTTGAACTCATTGATTATTTATATATGGTAATATATGAGTTATTATATTATTAATAACGAGCTATCATGTTGTAGTTACTGTATTGTCAGGTTGTTAGAGTTTACTCCAACCTCTAGGATATTTGATACTATTTCCTAAACGGGACACCATACTAGTGTTTATATAGATCGCAGGAAGGGTTAAGTTCCACAAATTATCGAATAGGTTTACCACCACCCCTTTGGGCTTATCAATACGGTTTGAGTGTTCCTTTTATTGTATCTCAGACGGGTAGCTTAGAAATATGGCAAAGCGGTAACAAAAAACACGAATTACTGTCTCATGATACTGCAACAATAATCCGGTAACACGTTATGCGTTAATGTTCTACTGAAAACAACCACATAGAGCGAGAACACTCAATCACTAGGGTGAGAGCTATCTGATAACCAAGATGATAACAATGAAAATATAGAAATACGGGTGATTTTATTATATTGCTTTTAGACGAGTTCATCATCCGTCCTTTGGTCTTAAATACATGGCGGCAAGTCGCTATTTTTCAACCAGTATTAAATTATGATGACACCGTTACTATTACAGAAGTGGATTTTCTGAACCCCACATCCAACCAGTTACAGAAAAATCAACGGGAATAACAGCCCGTTCAGCCAGTTTAGCTAAGATAACCGGCTGAGATAATATATCACCTCAACCAGTTCTTTGAAAGAATTGACTATAAAAATAATTCAGCCGGTTTAGTATGGAAATCCACTGGAATATACCTACTATTCTACTCGACTTTTTTGTTTGGACCAGCTGAAAATTTATCTCAGATTGGTTTCTTTTTTAAACTGGCTGTAATAGTTTCTTAGAACCATTAATGCATTTCGAGCAGCCACCTTCAATGTAAGTGTCCATTGTTTGGATACATGTTGTTGCTTGTTTGGGTAGTGTTGCAAAATTTTAGATCATTTTAAGACAAATTTATTACATAAAATATTCGCTTTAGAGAATTCTAAGGTTAGTTAATTAAATATACATATAACTGTGTTATTTATTTATACTCTATCGATGAACATAACATTTAATTAATGTTAATTATATGTGCATGTTTTAGATGGATCGATGGTGGATGTACGTCGAGAATAGTGCGAGCGAAGAGTACGTCAATGGTGTTGTCGGTGTTATAATCCGGCAAAATGAATGCGGGGCAGCGTACGCACAGCAGATCTAGATGGGTGCACACGGGAGACAAAGTTTAGACAGGTTGAGGCCCTCAAGGAGATGTAATACCCTACGTCCTGTGTTTGGTGGTTGATATTGCTTGTATCCCGAGTGCCGCAAGGCCTCGAGAACAAATCTCAAGGTTGCCAGGGCTAGGTGTGTTTGAAAGCTTATGAGAACTTATGAGAACCTCTCAGAAGTTATCGATCAGGGGATCTCTACCTGGCCTTATATAGATGACCAGGGTAGGGTTACAAGAGTCCTGATCGGCTTACAGATTGGTTTCCTAATTAGGTACAACAGAACCTGGGATTGCCGGGTAAGTATTTATCCCTATCTTGTACTCCAAGTCGATGAGGCGCCCCCGTGTAGAAGTCGGACTCCGAGTTGTCGGCCCGGCCCAACCTATGTCCAGAGGGCCGGTTTTATCCTCCTTGATGATACCCGGGTGCCATGCCATCGTTAGTAGCCCCCGAGTCCTTCACGATCTAGCTGCGATTTCTCGTGGTAACATCCACGTCGGGTGTCTTTGCCTTCTTCGTTTTCCCGAGTGGCATCCGCCTGAGTGCGCTATGTCATGGTCTGCAGGAAGATTGTGAGGGACTTATTGAGCTCCTGTAGAGTAGAGATTGTTAGCAGAGTAATATTCACCCGTCGGGCAGGAATATCATGGCGGTTGAGTTAATAACGGGTAAGTTCTAGTGGTATCCAGTCATTTCCAGCGGATGGAGACCGGCTGATAGCCCAGCGGGGGACATACCATGAATCCCGACTGATTTTTCGAGTGGCATCTGGTTTCCCGAGTGGTTCGGGCCCAGTTAGTGTCCCTCCGGGGGAATGCCCTCGAAATTTGCGTCAGAACCATAACACAAGCCTGACGTCCGGACGTTTCACTGAATCCGGAAGTTCTGGATCCCGGAGATTCCAGGGTAAATTTCCCGGAATATCCGGGTGAAGAAACCGGTGGCTCCGAGTTGCTCGGCGTTCGACTAGCGGCCTGCTGAAGGCACACCACATCTGCCCTTCACTCGGGTGTATTCAAGCGATTGCATTCTCTTGGAGGCCAACCACTGAAACCCATCAAAACATAACGTTCGATTCCGAGTTATTCGGTAACCGACTAGTGACCCGTTGAGGGCACGTTACCGCTTGCTTTTTATTGTGTATTCAAACGAGCGTTATCCCTGGAGGGCTAACCGTTGAAACCCCGATTGTGTAGAATCCGGAATCAGACATTTGACGCCGTTGAAGCAGAAAAGCCGCGCGGTGAATGCTGGTAAGTCACATTGGGGAAGCGGAAGGGTCATCCCGCGAGGCGAAAATTTCGCTCCCGTGCAGCTGTCTTTCCTTTATAACCCAATCCATTCACACTTGTTCTCCTTCACGCTTTTTATCTTTCGTGCTCGAACCTTTCGTCTTCTCGCTTTACTGAGAACGCCGCCGCGCCGTAAATCAGAATTGCTACCGATTCCGCATTTGTCTTGCCGCCGCATAGATTCCTCTCATTGCCATCCCTTGCATCCGCCTCTCCACCGAGCCAGCCAAACCCTAATTAGGCACCTCATAGCAACCCTAGATTGGATCCGGCGGCGCTGGATACATTCTCCCGTCTGGACGGTTGATCTAGTCGAAGAAGAGGAGGACGCGCTGGTGTGGGCGAGTCTTGGAGAGGCCAGCTCCTCCATCAACCCGATGGCTCCCTGGGTGAAATCTACAGCGACTGAAACCCGGCTGAACGCTCTGGTGACCGCGGGCGTGCTGCCGGCGAAAGAGCTGGTAGAATGGCGTGCCGCTGGTGGGGAGGAATTTTTGACCCCGAACACCGGCGAGATCATAGTCCATTCCTCCTGCTTCCACCGGAGGCTCTCGGTGCCGGTCCGTCCCTTCCTCCGGGACTGCTCTACTACTACGGTCTAGAGCTCCACAATCTCAACCCCAACGGTCTGCTCCACGTTGCCGCCTTCATTACTCTGTGCGAATGCTTCCTCGACATCGAGCCGCACTTCGCGCTGTGAAAGCAACTATTCATGGTGAAGCCGCAGCCGAGCAGCAAGAGCAATCTGGCCGTGGTAGGGGGCGCCGGACTCCAGCTCCGGCCCGGAGCCGTCAAGCTTTATCTGGACCTCCCCTTCCAAACCTCCAATAAGGGATGGCACTCAGATTGGTTCTACATCTCCAATCCGGTGCCATCTCTTCCGGGGTTCGGGGGTCAGCCGTCCGAGGTCCGGCTGAGCTGGACCGACTTGTCGCAGGATTGGGAGTAGCCCACAGTTATGGTGCTCATGGGGGCTCTCTCCGAGGCGCTTAAGGCCGGCGTCTCCGGAGTCGTTGTCATCTCCACTTTCATCCGTCGCCGAGTCCAGCCGGCGAAACTAAGGGCGCACCCGATGTTCAGATACTCCGACAGCCAAGACGCGACTCGGGAGTCGGCCGACGAGCTCTCAGAGACCGAGGTGCGGCGCCGGGTCGGAAAGCTAATGGCCCAAGGGACAGATCTAGACATCTCCCGGCGGCCGCCGTCCCTCAAGGAGAGGTAGTACCCTACGTCCTATGTTTGGTGGTTGGTATTGCTTGTATCCCGAGTGCCGCAAGACCTCGAGAACAAATCTCAAGGTTGCTAGGGCTAGGTGTGTTTGAAAGCTTATGAGAACTTATGAGAACCTCTCAAAACTTACCGATTAGGGGATCTCTACCTGGCCTTATATAGACGACCAGGGTAGGGTTACAAGAGTCCTGATCGGCTTACAGATTGGTTTCCTAATTAGGTACAACAGAATTTGGGATTGCCGGGTAAGTGTTTATCCCTGTCTTGTACTCCAAGTCAATGAGGCGCCCCCGTGTAGAAGTCGGACTCCGAGTTGTCGGCCCGGCCCACCCTATGTCCAGAGGGCCGGCTTTATCCTCCTTGATGATACCCCGGGTGCCATGCCATTGTCAGACGTCTTGTCATTCTTAGAAGTAGCTAAATATGATAGTTTGAATAGAGGAGACATATGGATCTGCTGTCCATGCTCTAGTTGTGAAAATCTTAAGAGTACATGTTAATTAACATAACATTTAATTAATGTTAATTATATGTGCATGTTGTAGATGGATCGATGGCGGATGTACGTCGAGAACAGTGCGAGTGAAGAGTACGTCAATGGCGTCTCGTCATTCTTACAAGCAACCGAACATGATAGTTTGAATAGAGGAGACATACGGATTTGTTGTCCGTGCTCTAGTTGTGAAAATCTTAAAAGCTTCACAAATTGTATGCAGATCCAAACACATTTGATAATGGGGGGATTCATGAAGGGGTATGCATGTCGGACCAGTCACGGTGAAGATCAAATCATAGAGGAAGGTTCCGCAAACAGGGAGAAGGCAACTTTGGACCAGGCGCCTGATGATCTCTTTGTGTCACAAGAGGACGCGTTGCAAGATGAGATGTTGTCGCATCAAAATAATGACCTAGATCAGATGTTGCACGATGTTGAAGAAAACTGTGAGAATGATCGGAAGTGTAATAAGTTTTCGGCTTGTTGGAAGATTCGGAGAATGTACCCAGGCTGCAAGTATACAAAGTTTGTCTGGCGTGCTAGAATTGTTGAAACTGAAGGCAAGCAGCGGTTGGACTAATAAGAGCTTCTTGTTGCTGCTAACTTTGTTAGATGACATGCTTCGAAAAAAAACCATATGCCAAAAACTACCAACATAGCTAAGAAGGTTCTTTCCCCCTTGGGTACGAAAGTATAGAAAATACATGCATGTCTTAATGACTGTATGCTGTACCATAAAGACTATGCGAAATTGCATGCATGTCAGTGTGCAAAGCTTCTCGATACAAGCGTAAGAGTGATGGTGATGATGGCGAGGATGGCATGGAGGTGAGGAAGGAGCCTCCTATTAAGGTTGTGTGGTACCTACCTATAATTCCTCGTTTGAAGCACTTATATGCGAACCATAAAGAGTCCAAATTGATGTGTTGACACGTAGAGGAGAGTAGAGATGATGGAATGTTGAGACACCCCGCAAATTCTTTACAGTGGAGAAATATAGATAGAAGGTATGCTATGTTCGGTTAAAAGATGAGGAATGTAAGGTTTGCATTGAACACTGATGAAATGAACTCGTTCGACAACATGAGCAGCTGACAAAACGCTTGCTTTTGAACCTCTACATATACAACCTTACTCCTTGGTTGTGTGTAAAGTAAAAGTACATCATAATGATAATATTTATTCAAGGTCCGAAACACCTTGTAACGATATTGATGTGTACTTTGCACCATTGGTGGATGATTTGAAGCTTCTTTGGATTCAAGGGGTATAGGTTTGAGATGCGCACCTAAAGAAAAACTTCACTTTATGTTGCATGTTATTCCTAACCATCAATGATTATCCTGCCTACGGTAACTGTTCAGGCTAGACTATTAAAGGGCTCAATCCATGTGTCTAATGCATAGTTGATACAATAAGTAGGTGGCTAAAGCACGTGTAGATGCGTCACTGTAGGTTCCTTCGGAGGGATCACCAGTAACGCAAGATGACTAATGAATTTGATGGAATTGCTGAGAAAGGCTCAACTCCAATGATTTTAAGCGGTACGGAGATCCATGATCAGATTAAGAACCTCAAGTCGTTCTTGAAAAGGGAAAGTTTAAACGTCGAGGTAGAACGAAGAAAAAGTCCATTGAGGAGAACATTTGAAAGAAGAGATCAATATTCTGAGACTTACCTTACTGGAAGCACCTAGAGGTGCGTCACTGTATCGATGTAATGCACATAGAGAAGAATGTAGATGACAACATAATGAGTCTCTTACTAGACATGGCTAATAAAACAAAAGATAGTCTCAACGTACAGCTCGACGGGAAATCAAACCGGAGTTAGCACCGAAAAAAACCACCAATGGGAAGACGTTCCCTCCTCCTACTTGTTACACCATGTCCAAACTAGAGAAAATGAATTATGTGAGTGCTTGTTGGTATCAGAGTTTCATCCAATTACTTTGCCAACATTACTCCGCCATGTGTTTATGATATAGATGCTCATAGTTGTAATTAGAAATATGATGCCACCAAATGTTTGACAAATTTTCATGAAGCTGTGTGGTTTCTTTAACATACTTTAGAAGAAGGTCATAAGTTAGATGCTCTGCAAGAGGGGGTGGTGAAGACTCTGTGTGAACTTTAGATGTTTTTTCCTCCGTCGTTCTTTGATATCATGGTTCATCTCATTACTCGCCTAGTGCACGAGATAATAATGTGCGGCCCTGTGTTTCTATGCAGCATGTACCATTCAAGCGCTACATGGGAATTCTGAAGCACTATGTTTATAATCGATTTTGCTTAGAGGGCAGCATCGTCAAAGGCTATGCAATGGAAGAGATCATTGAGCTCTGCGTTAATTACTTCGTGTATCTTCAACTGATAGGCCTGTCTTGATCTCACCATGAGGGCAAGCTACACAGTGCTGGGACCATTGGAATGAAGTAATCACTTTAGTTCAGATCGAGTATGCTCAAGCCCATTTCACGGTTTTGCAGCACATGACCATAGTGTCTCCGTATATGCAGGAATACAGAGACATTATACGACAACAAAATCTGACACGCTCAGATGATTGGATCATGAAACAACACAATTCTAAGTTCAACGATGGTTCAAAGAGCGACTCCGTATTATCCCTTCAAGTGCTACATTGACATATTTATTAAGAGGCTCAACATGGTCGGTCATTGTATAGAAAGGGTACCAAATCAATGGGCATATTTTTTATACCAAAGATCAGATATAAAAAGCATGGTGCAGAACAACGGTGTTTACCTAGATGCTTTCAAAATAGATGACATGTACTATGGGACATAGATGAGATTTGGGAGCTGGACTACAAGGATAATTTCAAAATCCCTTTGTTTCGGTGCCGTTGAGTCAATAAGAAGCAGGTGATACCAAAAGAAAAATACCATATTACCGTGAACCTGAAATCTGTTGCCTACAAAAATGAACCATTCGTCCTTGCTCAACTAGTTCATCAAGTCTTCTACATTATAGACCCATTGAATAGGAAGCGCCACATAATTATGCACTTAAAGGAGTATTGTCAGAGTTGAAAATATAGGAGATGCAGATGAATTAAATAAAATTGATGAGTTTCCTCCTCCCAGTGACCAAAGAAAGGTCGAGGAAGAAGTGCCGCTTGAACCGGCTCCCTACAAACGCAACGATCATCAAGACTTCACACCACACTGTCTCGTGCCCACACACGATCGATGTCACATTGGACTTCCGAAACTGACACCGCACTGTTCGCCGCACCGGTGCCACTGTGAATAGCCACCGCTGCCCGCTCGAGCGACTAAGGTAAAAGCCTAGCCGCCGCCCTCTTCGGGCTGGGCATGCAAGTGGGCCGAGTTAACGAGCCTCTTGAGCGATGCAGCCCACGTAACCAACTGGATCGGACTAGGCTAGAAAGGTAAAGAAAAGATAAGGGGAGAAGGAGGAAATGGGCCACTAGCCCATTAAGCGGTGCGAGCCCAGCATTATCAGCCTAGTTTCAAACTTTTTGTGGATAGCTTCCTAAATTGTTCAATTATTATGCGCAAATATTCTCTAAACTAAAAGTTGCATAAAACCCTTTGTATTTGTCAGAAATAGCCGACAACTCATATTCCAATAGAAAAGGGCTCGGGAATCTGAATTTTGGTTCAAATTGTACATTTGACACATCCACAATTTGTTATTATTTATTCTACGTGACGATGTATACTACGGTATCCCGTATATTAGGAAGTATCCGCATACGATTCCCTGGATTACTGGAGTATACTACGTACCCGGTAAGGATTCCAGGATGGTAAGGTAGCGCGCGCGTAAGGAGGAAGGATACCCTTAAACTAGGAAATCAATCCCGACGTTTAAGGAAGCCAGAGTTCGACTCGGGCATAAGTCCATGTCCAGTACAACTAAATGAACCCCCTATAAAATGATGAGCAATCCCATAGGGGAGGACATGTCAAGTTAGATCCAAGGAAGATCCAGAAGCCCTAGCTTATTCCTACGAGAAGACCCGCCACCTCGAAGGAGTCGAGCTTAGCGGAATTAGTCGGATTAGTCTATGGTTAGGCCTAGGATAGCTACTAACCTTCATATCCTTTGGAGATATTCTCTAGTTAATATATACGAACAGGACGTAGGGTTGTTATCCTGAGGGAGGCCCGAATCTGTATAAAAAGGGCGTTTTCCTTGCCATTATACCTCTGGCCTTGTGCCCTAGCGGTCCCTACCCCTCATACATACACATTCCACGAATACCGTATGATCGGCGGTTTACCGATCATTGACAGATGGCGCCGACCGTGGGGACCTCTCCGGCTCAAGCCGTCCAGGAAGAATCAAAGCCAGCAAGACGTGCAACTTCTCGCGATCAGCCCATAACACCGATTGCACAACCCTCCTCGGCACAACCTGAAGAGGAGGAAGCAAGTTCGGCAGGGAATACGATCGTCGTCATGCAACGTACCGGGTACTCGGACCAAGGTTTCTATGACAATTTCAGCCCAATGGATCCATACCCGGTAGCGGATCGCGTAGATTATGGAGAATACGCTCCTGGCGAGGACTCAGACGGCGAAGCCGATCGCTTCCAGACCGAGTGCGCCAGGGCCTTCGAAGGGAGATCGGTATCAACCGACAATCTCCAGGCAGGAGCGGCCAGCCCAATGTCCGGGTTGTTGCCTGTACCTTCTGATCATCCAGATGATCAAGAACCCACTCACGCCGTACCTGATGAGGACGACACGATGGAGTGGAACTATACCCCATCTAATCTATGTCCTCAAGTAGTTCTCGCAATCCAAGATGATCGTGAAGAGCTCGAGAGACAAGATCAGGATGGGAGCTCTCGACGTCGCAGCCCAACGACTACTCCCCAAAGGAATGGGAATAGGCCTACGGGAGCAGAAAGTACACCTCCAAGGACAGAGGAATATGTGTCTTGAACTGCTCGAAGGCTCGCCGAGGCGCGTAATCTGCTGTCAAGACCACCGGCGATAGACTTATCGAAGCCTGAAGGACGGCGGTGGCTGCAACAGCTGGGGGCTGAGTTACAACAAGCCCAAGCTCAAGCCAAATCTTCTCGAGCACGATCTGTGGCACGTAGCTCCAACGAGAGGAGCACCCCTCGCCCGCAGGTGGAGTCAGACGGGGAAAGACGTCACCCCAGAAATTAGTCTCGACGGGGGGAACTGCGCGTAGACCTACGCGACAAGATCAAGGAGCGCCGGAGTCAGAGGCACCAGCAAGATTAATCTCTCCCCCGGAGAGACCAACGACATCACGCCAACATTCGGGGACGATCTCCGACTCCGAATAGCGGCGAGATTGCGCCTTATCGGAGAGCCATCCACGGATGCCAAGCGTTAACATAGGAACTCCGATGTTTGCGCTAGCCGTCTGGTTTTAAACCTAGGGCCTTAGAGTCGTACGATGGCAACACAAACCCTGCAGAATTCCTAGCAATCTATACTATGACTATTGAGGCCGCAGGCGGAAACGAGAAGGTCATGGCCAACTACCTCCCGATAGCCCTCAGAGGAGCCGCCAGGACATGGTTGATGAATCTGCCCCTGGGAACGATCCGCTCCTGAGGACAACTCTGCGACATGCTTCTCGGCAACTTCCAAAGTACCTACACACGCCCTGGCCGAGTTGATGATCTTTTTCTAGTCATCCAGAGACTAGACGAGACGCTCCGAGAGTTTACCAAGAGGTTTAGTGCTGTCCGAAATACTATACCTGAGATCACTGACTTGGACGTCATTCGCGCCTTCACTCGGGGCAGTAGAAACGAGATGTGCACGCACGACTTGATCATGCATCCTCCTAAGACCATGGCGCAGCTCATGGACTTAGCCGAGAAAGCTGCCTGTTCAGAGGAAACCTTGTGCTACATCAAACAGCAGCAGGGCAGGTCGACCAGCTCTCCCCTCCAGACTAGAGACGACTCCAAGAAGTCGAAACGCAAAAAGAAGCCCTCCGGAGGGAATAGAGAGAAGAGAGCTAAAGCCGAGGAGGTCTTTGCAGATCTTCCCGAGAAGCGTACCTGGTGACCACGCCCCAAGGATAAGCAAACAAATTTCTCCGACAAGCCTTCCAAGCTCTGGTGCAATTTCTACCAAACCGACTCGCATGATCTACGACAATGTCGCATCTTCAAGAAGTACCTCAACGAAGAGAAAGAGAAGCTCCGTGGGAATGACCCACAGGTCGCGAACAATAGCCGGGACATGACTCCCGATGATGACTCCTCCCCTGAGCTATTCCAGGGGCACGTCCGAGCGATCGAGCATATATTTGGGGGCTCGTCCTCCTACGAATCGAGGAGGCAATACAAGGCGATTGCCCGAGATGTCTTTGCAAACGTACCACAAGTGCCTCGGGCAGTCAAGTGGTCGGAGGTCGAGATCAAGTTCGACCAAACCGACTGCCCTAAAAACTGTGCTCGACCAGGACGATATCCGATCGTGGTCGAACCAACGATCAACACTGCCGAGTGGCTCGGGTGCTGATAGACGGAGGAAATTACCTCAACATCCTATTCACCAAAGCCCTCGACGCTATGCAAGTGCCACGGTCATCGATCCAGACGGTGACACAGGCGTTCCACGGCATTAGGGTGCCCGACTTTGGCCAAATTCATGGCAGCAACGCACTATGCCTACAAGTGCATGAAGATGCCTGGCCCAAAGGGCGTTCTTACGATAAAGAGCTCTCCTCAATAAGCACTCCTCTGCGACAAGCGCAGCCTCGACCATGTACGAATGCTCCAGGGGGATGGAGAGCATGCTCCCTTCAAAGCCAAAACGGCCGTAAAAACTCATGGCGAGGTAAAAATCATTCCCTTGGACCCAACAGAACCCTCCAAGACAGTCCGGATCGGTTCAACTCTTGATCCAGACCTGGAATCATCGCTCATCACTTTCCTCCGGAGCAACTCGGATGTTTTCGCATGGCAACCATCCGACATGCCCGGAATCCCCAGGGAAGTGATCGAGCACAAACTGGCTATCCACCAGGACGCCACTCCTGTAAAACAGAAGCTCCGATGTTTTGCTCCAGATCAGAAAGAAGCTATCAAATCGGAAATTGAAAAACTCTTGAAGGCTAGATTTATCTAGGAAGTCGAACATCCTGAATGGCTCGCCAACCCCGTCATGGTGAAAAAAGCCAACGGAAAGTAGAGAATATATGTCGACTTCACAGACCTCAACAAGGCCTGTCCCAAGGATGCCTTCCCATTACCCAGAAGAGACCAGATAGTGGACTCCACGTCCGGATGCGATTATCTAAGCCTTCTTGACGCCTATTCAGGTTATCACCAGATAAGCATGTGTCGAGAAGATGAGGAAAAAACTTACTTTGTAACTCTGTTTGGGGTATTCTGCTACTCAAAATTGCCTTTCGGATTAAAAAATGCGGACACAACGTATCAACGCGGAATGCAGCTCGTCAACCACAGTCAACTCGGTCGGAATGTCGAAGCTTACGTCGATGATCTCGTCATAAAAACAAAAAAGAAAGAAAGTCTGCTCTCGGACCTGCTAGAAACCTTCACCAACCTTCGAAGGAACATGATAATGCTGAATCCTGAGAAATGTACCTTCAGAGTCGACGCTAGAAAATTTCTTGGATTCTTGGTATCACACCGAGGAATCGAAGTAAATCCTGACAAGATACGAGCAATTGCAGAAATGAAGTCACCGAAGTTAGTCCGAGACGTCCAAAGACTCACAGGTTGCATGGCAGCCATGAGCTGGTTCATATCCCGACTAGGAGATCGCGGAATTCCTTTTTTTAAACTCCTGCGACGACATGACAGTTTCGAGTGGACGGAGGAATCAGAAAATGCATTTGAAAAGCTCAAAGAATACTTAACTACCCCCCAGTGCTAGTCGCGCCCAACCCAGAAGAAGACTTATTTCTCTACATCGCTGCTGGCCCATAAGCGGTCAGCGGAGTATTGACGGTGGAACATGGGACTTTAGAACAACGTGAAAAAATTCAACAGCCGGTGTACTACGTCAGCGAGATCCTGCACGGACCCAAGAAACGTTACCCTCAAGTTCAGAAACTCGTATATACGGTGCTCACTACATCTCGCAAGCTTCGACATTACTTCCAGGCTCACACCATCACGGTCCCAACCACCTACCCTCTGGGAGAAATCCTCCGCAACCGCGATGCCATTGGTCGAATCGCCAAATGGGCTGTCGAACTCGGTGAATTCGACATCCACTTTGTGCGCGCACCGCCATCAAATCTCAGGTACTCGCCGACTTCATCACTGAATGGACGGAACCCGACCACATAGACAAGTCACCCGCGGCAAAAGAAGATATTTGGACTCTACACTTCGACGGTTCCCTGACCATCGAAGGCGCGGGGGCTGGAATAGTTTTTAACTTCCCCAACTGGAGAATGCCTGTAGTATGTACTGCAGATCGACTTCCCAGCCACAAATAACGTGGCTGAGTACGAGGGTCTGCTAGCCGGTCTCAGGGTCGCTTCCGCACTTGGTATCTGTCGCCTCCTCGTGAGTGGGAACTCACAGCTGGTAGCGAGACAAGTGTCCAAGGAATACCAGACCACAGACCCAAACATGGCAGCTTACCTAGCGGAGGTGAGAAGGCTGGAGAAGAAATTCGTCGGCCTCGAAGTACGGTATATCCCTCGGACGGACAACTCCTGAGCCGACAGTCTTGCCCGCCTAGCTTCCTCACAATCTCCATGCCCACTCGGGGCCTTTGTAGAAAGGATCTTGCCGCCATCCATAGCTTCTCACGAACCCATGGATGAAGGAATGGTCATGCTCAATACCGAGCACCATTCAAGGACGTCACCAGGCATTGACGCTCCAAAGGGAGTGACGGGGCTACTCGTCGCTACCCTCAATCCTGAGAATTCGTGGATGGAGCCCATCGGCAGGTACCTTCTCGATCGAACTACGCCTGAGGATGATACACTATCCGAGCAGATTGTCTGACGCATCAGGATGTACTCCCTGGTCGACGGAGCCCTCTACCAAAGAGGAGCTCACAGAGTGCTCATGCGGTGTATACCTGAAAGTGCATCTAGTGCCCCTAGTGGATTTTGATGATTAATGACAAACGGTTAAGGGACTAATGGTTTACTAAGTGTACACAGGTGATTAGTCCCCAAGTGATTGGTTTAACCAGTGAATGTCGACCCCTAAAAATTGATGTTGAAGGAAGGCTTGGATCTAGAAGATTAGTGGAGATTTTCTAGTGTTTATATGATCAAAGATCATTTGAGTCTATAGGACAAGCCGCCTATTAAGAAGGGTTAGATACCTATGCTATAGGAAGGATCTTCTTAAGTGCTCAGTCTAAATCTCTGAAGAAATCCTTTGAAATCTTTTTGAAACACAGATAGTGACTCTCGGTTGTACCGGTTTAAAGAATCGGTTGTACCGGGATTGGCCTCTGTTGCAAGGTTTGAGGACTCAGTCGTCTCAACCTTGAAGAGCTTCAATTGCGGCATGACCGGTCTTAAATCTGGTGTTGTCGAGAATGGCCTCTGTGTTGGAGAGTTAGAAAACCCTGCCGCTTAGGGTTTGCCCTAGGTTGATATTCCGGAAATCGGTATGACCGGTTTGGAAGACCGGTGCTGCCAGAATATGCTTCTAATACCCTAGACCAAGTCCTGTTCGCTTTGTCTTTGGTTGCACCGGTTTCATATCCGGTTGCACTGGGAATCCTCTCTGGACTTAGGTCATTTGATGCCCTAGTCTAAGTCGCATTCTGAGTTGTCTGCGGTTGCACCGGTTTTGTATCCGGTTGCATCGGGAATCTCCTCTGGACTTAGGGACAAGTTCGTCTCAGACTAAGTCCCATTCTTCGTGTGTCTGCGGTTGCATCGGTTCCATCTTCCGGTTGCACCGAGAACCCCTTCTGGACTTACGTCTTCTTGTTGAAGCGGTAATACCGGGTTATGTTGCCGGTTGGACCTTTTTCTTCTCTGTGGAGGAGAACGTGTCATCTTTTCTTACCCGGCACAACCGCCCTCAAAGTCGGTACTACCGGGAATTGCCTCTGGAAGTTGCTCTGATGAGTACATTATTCAATTTCGGTGTGACTGCATTTTCTCCGGACCTACCGCCTTTGTGGTGAAGCATTTCGCTGTGCATCTGATGTTCTTCAGATCTGACCATTGGTTTGAATCCCGGTACTTTCGGGTTTGTCTTCCGGTTGCACTGGAAGAGCATCTTTGTATCCAATGACTCTTCTCTGCAGAACGGCTATAAATAGCCCCCGACCCCCTGTGGGCTCGGGAGGACACTTAGCGCAAAAAGACATTCTCTCCATTGTGTGTTCCCTTTCCTCTTTGACTCCTTGAGATCTACTTTGAGAGAGGAAAGCCTTTGAGAGATTTAAGACTTGGATTGAGCATCAAGCAAAAGCTTCTTCGAGCCTAGCAGATCTGACTTGTTACTCTTGGAGATTTGGCATCTCCTAGTCGGCTAGGCGTCTTGGAAGAGCTCCAACTTGTGGATTCGCCTCCAAAGTTTGTGAAGGTCCGGGGATCACCTCAAGATCCACCACGAGTGTTTGAGTAGATTCTGAGTGGACATAAGCTCAAGGAGAAAAAGGTGAAGACTGTGTGTCTTCGGAGCTAAGTGCTCAGCCTCTCCAAACGAAGATGTAGAGTTGTTGCCAACAACTTGAACTTCGGGTTAAATCCTTGTGTCTTCGATTCTTGCTCTTTACTTTGTGTTGATCTTCAATTGAGTTGAATCTTGTTTGTTTTCTGTTGCTTCATCTATAAATTGTTTCACCTTTTGCATGCTAAGTAACTAATTTATTAAAATTCGATAATCTCCTATTCACCCCGCTCTAGTCGATAAACCTCGATCTTTCAATACCCCAGACGCAGGGTATGAGATTACTCGAAGAGATCCATGGAGGGGTGTACGGGGCACATGCATCTTTCCGAACCCTGGTCGGAAAGGCCTTTAGACAAGGATTCTATTGGCCGACAGCCCTCCGTGACGCGAGCGAGTTAGTGAAGCGATGTCGTCAGTGTCAGTTTCACTCAGACGCATTCACCAGCCCGCCCAAGCATTACAGACAATTCCCTTGTCATGGCCATTCTCCACATGGGGCCTAGACATTCTAGGGCCTTTTCCAGTGGCGCCCGAGGGCTATAAGTTCCTATTCATCGCAATCGATACGTTCACTAAATGGAGGCTGAACCAGTTGTATAGATCACCTCGGAAGCAGCCAAACGGTTCATAATGAAGAACGTTATGACCAGATTCGGCGTTCTGAGTAGGATCATAATCGACAACGGTACCCAGTTCTCCAGCGCAGAGTTCATCGGGTACTGCGCTGGACTAGGTATCACAATTTGCTACGCCTCGGTCGCCCACCCACAAAGCAACGGGCAGGTCGAACGCGCTAACAGACTTATACTCCAGGGAATGAAAACTCGCGTCTTCGAAAGACTCTCCGCGCACGCAAAGGCATGGGCGCGAGAGCTACATTCCGTCCTCTGGGCGCTGCGAACAACCGCGAGTCGTGCCACGGGCGAAACACCATTCTGCCTGGTATATGGAGCGGAGGCCATGCTCCCCAGCGAGATCGCACTTAAATCACCACGGGTAGAGTTGTACACTGACAAGGAGGAAACCCCTCGACGAGAGGACGACCTCAATTTCATCGAGGAAAAGCGGACTCAAGCCTTACTCCGCGCTACCGGATACCAGCAGGACCTCCGTCGCTACTATGACCGACACGTCCGACAACGCTCGCTCCAAGTCGGGAACCTTGTTCTACGACTTGTTCAGAACAAGTGTAACATCAATAAACTTTCCCCCAAATGGGAAGGCCCTTATACAGTAGCCGAGGTCACTCGACCAGGATCGTTCCGACTAGCAATGGAGGACGGCCGAGTCCTAGCAAATTCCTGGAACATCGACCAGCTCCAGAAGTTCTATGTGTAAGATTAATTGACTGTCCACTCGAGAACACCCCTCGAGTGCACAGTCGGGAGCTGAATAAGGTGGTCAGATGACCTTGACATGAAAAATTCATCAAAAGTTACATTAGACCCCAAGAAAGATAAAACCAAAAATCCCCACAAAAAGTCTGGCACAGATCGACTACGTGTTCACACCTCTGTGGTCTCCTTCCCGGCTGAATGCGAACATCCAGTAAAGTTTTGAGCCGCCCGGTCCAATTCCGCTAATCGATCTGGAAGACTCTCAGTGGCCTGGAGGGACACGCCGGCTGCCCGAAGTACTAACTCCAGGCGATCCGTCACCATTAAGAGTTTCTCCTCGAGAGAAGAGGCCCTTGCCTTCTCTTGGGAAAGAGTGTCGAAAAGTTGAGTCGATCGGTCCCGAAGTCCCTGGACCTCGTTGCAGATGGAATCCCATCTACCTTGGACACGCTGAGAGGAACATTAAGGTCAAAAGGAATCATCTTACAAAAAGGGCAGATAACAAGTGAAGACGTTCTTACCTCCACCAATGGTCCGAGCAGCACCACCGGGTCATCCTCGGCTGAAGTCTCCCTGCCCCGCTGACTAAAATTCGGCTGACATGTATTGGGCGAAGGCAGAACTGTCCTACTAGTCGGATCCCGACTAGGCAGTAATCTGGAGACAGATAAGCGCCTCCTCAGGACAGCCGGCTGGTCGAACCACGGCGAAGGAGAATCCCTACAGATCATGCTCAGCACCCAGGTCGGCATACAAAAAGCTCGACTAAGGAGGGGATGAAAGGAGAATACCTCGCTCTCTTCAAAGAGACAGAGCGTGTTCTCCGAGCCGGAGGAGCACCTGCTCTCCGAAGAAGAGGGGGCGAGGCTCCCGTGGAACGACTCCCAAACATTTCTCCCTGATTCGTGCCAAAAATCCGATCAAGAATTGGTCGACCTCACCAGAAGGAGAACAAGTCCACGCACTCACCAGGGAAGCTTGGAAAGACGACTCGAGGGTGACTGCGGGAGATTCTAGTCCGCCCGCGTGTGTTCCTTCATCTGGTCTGGGCCATCCACAGGGCATCCGACGCCTTCATCACGACGACCCCCAGCAGTAGTCGGGCCCCGACTAGGAAGGGAGGGCCCCGCTTCAGGATCTATGACACCGCGTCCCTCTCGCTGAAAAAGTCCATCGAATAATACCTTGAGTCAGTGCTATTCGGACCAAAAAAGCTAGATGTCCTGAAAACAAAAGATTACCGTAAGAACCTCTTCCCGTTCGTGTTGAGGCCAAAGGGGTAGTGATGAAGGAATATCCTGGCGACCTGGTGAAGGCACCTTTTTGAAAAGGGATTTCACCTTTTCTAGCACCTCCGATTCCGAGAGAGCTGACCAAAAGAGAAATAAAGGAAGTCAAAATAGCCCAAAATTTAACTAGGCGGTAATCTTAGAAAAAATATGAGGTTTACCCACTCTCTTCCGCTTTTGATAAGGTTCACTCGAGGAATCCCAAGCACCTATCTCCCTCAACCGCAAGGGGCATATCCCGCGCCTGGCGAAGTCGGCGGTGACGTCAAAGGAGGACAGGCCCCACGTCTGGAGGATCTTGATCTCCTTGATCAGACCCATAAGGCGGGATTCTAGCGTTGTCTCATCAGACCACGAGGGTGCAACTCCGGGTGGAGATCCCTAGTGCTTGATACCCGAGGTGGACGATGGACGACAGTAACACCATTCGTTCTCCCATCCCGAGAAGGATCAGATCCCAGTGGCATCTATATATTCCATGACCTTTTCTTCTCGGAGGCGGATACTCGCACCTCCCACAATCTCCTTTTTCGTCATCTCCAGTGTATGATAGTATCTAAAGAGGTCCAAAGAAGGGCGTACTCTAAGGAAAGCTTCACACAAATGGGCAAACACACTCAGAACGGTGTAGGAGGCCGGATCGAGGTTGACTATCTCGACCCGATAGAACTAGAAGATGGAAGATAGAAAGGTGGATGGGGGGAGAAAGAAACCACACCGAAAGAAATCAGGAAAAATAACCAACCAACCAGGATCAGGCGTGGGGATTCTCTCGTTCAGGACAGGGCGAAACTCGGCTTGAAAAGTCGACTGAATTAGAGTCAATTCCAGAGAAGATGCAAGCCTCGCTTGAGTTAGCTCCAAACGCGGCCATGGGTTTCTAGCCAACGAATGCCCTGCATAACGCAAGGAAGAAGATGGTGGGAAGGCTAAGGAACGGAGAGCAATGCGGGCAAAACCCCAACTCTTGGTTTCTTAAAGATTCTAACTTTCACCTGACTGAGCACGGTTAACGCCATGATCTGTTCCATCGCATTTAATGCAGATAGTTGCTTTTCTCGCATACGAGACGTTGCACGGGAAAAAGAGGGTCTGACAAACACATGACCCCGACAAGCACGCTGTGTTACGACTAACGTCAGCTGAACAGTAGCGCAGAAAAAGGAAAGTTTCTTCATCACCATGTGAAATTTCCGCCACGATGGTTCGGTTTTCTAGAAATCCCCCAGGCCAACGCGTGTCCGTGATCGACGGGTCAGATTAAATCAGAAAAGCTTTTGGATTTCCAAGGACTATTTCGATAAGGTTATCACGACTACTCGGTAGAGATTGTACCTACTCGGGAAAGTTGTCGATAAGGATTACCCGGTTCGCCTACTCGAGCCACTCCCCGAGAAGGGCAGATTTCATACAAAACAGTCATGACCTCACTTCACGTACTGATGGGGGGCTTGACGATGTATAGTACGGTATCCCGTATATTAGAAAGTATCCGCATACGATTCCCTGGATTACTGGAGTATACCACGTACCCGGTAAGGATTCTAGGATGGTAAGGTAACATAAGGAGGAAGGATACCCTTAAACTAGGAAGTCAATCCCGACGTTTAAAGAAGCCAGAGTTCTACTCGGGCATAAGTCCATGTCCAGTATGACTAGATGAACCCCCTATAAAAGGATGAGCAATCCCATAGGGGAGGACAGGTCAAGTTAGATCCAAGGGAGGTTAGATCCAAGAAAGATCCAGAAGCGCTAGCTTATTCCTACGAGAAGACCCGCCACCTCGAAGGAGTTAAGCTTAGCGGAATTAGTCGGATTAGTCTACGGTTAGGCCTAGGATAGCCACTAACCTTCATATCCCTTGTAAGACATTCTCCAGTTAATATATACGAACAGGACGTAGGGTTGTTATCCTAAGGGAGGCCCAAACCTGTATAAAAAGGGCATTTTCCTTGCCATTATACCTCTGGCCTTGTGCCCTAGCGGTCCCTACCCCTTATACATACACATTCCACGAATACCGTAAGATCGGCGATTTACCGATCGTCGACACTATGCTTTTTGAGTATTATGTTTACTGTTTAATTAATTGTAATTATGTGAATTGCTTTTAATCATTGTAAATTAGAAGTAAATCGTAATAATGAATAGAGAATATTGGAATCATCATAAGGCTTTTGTACCATTAATTGCAATCTATTCATGCATGTTTACTCATAGCAAACTGCTGAATTTATTGCATGAATAATATAGAATTTCTGGTTATGCTAGACTAGAGGTTAGGGTACTCATTACCCAAAGGAACATTTATGTATTTTGCCGGTATGGAAGCACTCCTAGAAAGTAGGGATCTCTCATGTTCTTAATATGCTATCACCTAAAGGTGAATCTGTACTTGCCAAGAAGGAGAACTTTATAGTGCTGGCAATCCTGGGGAACTGTATTTCCTAGGACCTAAAGAATAAGTACATGATAGAGAGCGACCCAAAGTTCTATGGAACATCTTAGAATGAGTTACCACCACCATGAATTGGTGTAGCTGGTACAGATACTGTTGAATCAGTGGATAACCTTCACTTTCAAAACTTTACATTTGTTGCTGAATATAATCTTGTCATGGATGGTCCCATCTCAAACTTGAAAGAATGTGGCCATGAAGTCACACATGAAGAGATGATTGGAAAGACCATTTCACATGTGGAAAATATTGAAATGGCAAAAAACTTGTGTGCCAGAAAGTACACAACGTTCCTTGACTTGATGCATTCTATACTTCTAGTAGAAGGTATGAAGAAATTGGCCATGGAAACCTAGATCTTCATCTAGCTCTCCGAAGAGCTATATTTAGAGATATCAATGCCAATTCTCTTAAGGATAATGCTGAGCGCCAGAAGTCATGATATTGAAAGAGTTAACTTAAAAATGAATTTCAGCTATACATTACAGTATTCAGAGGTAGCATATCTCTGAATAATGTGACCAAAATGATGCATAGTAATGCTCAAACTTACAAGAAACATCATTCATAATAGATCGGTAGTAGACTAATTGACTCAATGGTTATACTTGTTTTACTTCCGATGAGTTTTCCCTAAAGTTTCTCATATACAAGATTTTTATTGAGATAACTAGTGCAATATGTAGCAACGTGTGTAGTGTACTCTTTCTCTAATTTTTTCCATTGGGTTTTCGGAGTCTTAACGAGACATTAACGTCATGTGATAAGTAGAAATGTTGAGGAACCGTTGGTTGGGATCCAATTCCAATTCTTAGACTCAACCAACTCCACTTAATAGGCCCTTATTCCTTTGACTAAGGAGATCACTTTTGCCTATAAATTTCGTAAGTATTGTTGAAAAAAATCGATCAATAAAGAAGAGAACAAGTCTCTCCTACTTATTGTGTTAATTTAGTTTTATTGTACTTGTATGTTCATCGTGTTCGTCTATTTCTTTGACTACCTCTACGTCTCGTTGTATACCTCTTGGACTGGACTCGCCTACAAAGACTGTAGAACAAATTGGACTCAGACAGTGGGAGGACATTGGAAGTGGTTGCGATCAAACAGGTTTACGTCGGGCTAATGGACGGTGTCTAATTTGAGTTTTTGGTGCCGTCTTTGGTGGAAACATCGTGATCAGGTTAGCCAACTTTAATTATCAGATTGATATTCTGAACATCTAATGATGTGCATGTTGTCAGCTACTGTGCTGAGTAGAAATGAGATTGAAACGTTCAACTATGATCATTTAGGACAGAGAAAGAAGGCCAGTAGAAGATTTCGATGTCGTTGCAAATTTTCACTTTCTTACATATTTTCTTGTGCAAACCAGGATTTTACCGATCTGCTAATTGTGATCCTACAACAAAGATTTTGCTTCCTGCAGCTAGTTCTGCTACTTGGCCTATTTAAACGTTTGTCTACCAAAACAGACAAATGCAATGTTTCTTTTCATTGTTGTTCGACTATCGATAACGTTTTGCTTACAAGCTTCGAGATTGTTCCCCAATCAAGTGTGTAGATATTAATACAACAGCAGAATTGCCCATCCACATGAGAAATATGCCCTACTGGTTGTGTAGATATTAACACGGCAGCCGAATTGCCCATCCACATGAGAAATATGCCCTACTGGTTGTGTAGATATTAACACGGCAGCCGAATTGCCCATCTACATGAGAAATATGCCCTACTGAATTACTTACGCAGCATACCAAAATGCATCGGTTTTGCCTCCATTGAGCAATTTATTTGTTTAAACTCTCGTTCTTTTAAAATAAATGTTAATGAATGTATTTTTGTAACCATCATTAAATAATGAACTACTTCAGTTTTAAAGCATATTGGTAACATTAACCACACATTACCCACAACAACGGGCGCGCTCTGACTCTAGTTTACGAGTATTTTTCCCTCATGACGTGAAATCCTTGCCGAAGGACAAGTCACCCAGGTGAACAGGCTCTTTTTGTAATCATGTACTAAGATGGCTGTATCACTATCGATACTTCAGAAGAAAAGAAAACACCTATATACATCACCCTAACGTACATGTGCTGTTACAAAAGATATGCGTCTGATCGCCCAAAATCAGAAACCCAGAGCACAGTTCGAGCTAGCTAGCTTGTCAGTGCAACAGCTGTTATACGAGCAGGCCTGGTAGTATACTAGTAGCGTATGGGAAGATAGGATGATCACGGAGATGTGAGACAGAGCAATCTCACATAGGCACTTTATATGTCAGCTGAACGGTTCTCTTCAGAGCGAGCAGCGCTCCCCATGGCCTCCCTGCAAGTTGCAAGACTCGAAGGCGTCAGACCATCGGCAGATCTCAAAGCTCTATAGAAAGAGCTGGGATTTAAAAGTTCATCTTCCTCTGCGGATAATTGATTCAAAGAGTGTAATCAGATACTAAAATATTCTAGCAACAGCATCATTACCTTAATGCTTTCTTGATCTCATCGCTCACAGGGTTGAGTTTCAGCGCTTCCTGGAAAGCATCAGCTGCTCCTCGGTAGTCCTGTACATAGAGGAATACCAAGGGAGTGGGACACAGGTAGACATTGAATCAGATTGAAGGTTGATTTGATATAGCAGTTATACCTCCATGAAACTGAGAGCTGCGCCCTCACGGTACCATGCCTTGGACCAACCAGGGCGCATCATTTTGCATCTTTGAGCGTCCAGCAAAGCTCTGTCCCCTTCTCGCATCCGCAGCCAACAGAGGCTCCGGTTGGCAAACAGGGTGGCATCATGTGGGTCTATCTCCATCACCTGCATTTGCAACCAGTAAGCATGTGCTCCGCATCGCATGAATCTTTAGTGCAATGATAGATGGATCTAACAGGCTCTCTGGAGCATATCGTTGCCTTCTCAATAGTTTGACATCTGATTTGATGTAATTAAAGTGAAGATAAGCTGTTGTCTGATTTAAGCAAATAATAGTCGTTACAAGATTCAGTGTCAACTATTGGTCAATCCTACGGAAAGCAATGTAGTTACTCTTATCATCTGATCCTGATGTCAGGCAGCCATCCCTTTATGAACAACAACATAAACCATAACCATGAACCATCAGCCAATCTTATGAACCATTATTCAGCAAACAAGTTGTATGGCTACAACGAAATCTAAAGCCACCAGAGTTTCAATCCTGAACCTGATGTTCCAGAACTACTAATTTGTTTGCAATCTTTCGTATTATGCTGGTTCATGCACTTACCAGTCCATAGTAGTACATTGCTGTAAAGTAGTCCTGCTTTGCAAATGCTTCCTTTCCACATGACTTCAAATCAGCTATTCGTTCTGCCACAGAAACTGCATCCTGAACAGAGTGGCATGTTCGGTTAAAGGCATAGCGAATGATAGGTTCTGGCAGCATGATAAGTATTACAGTTGGATAATGTGCTCCTTGGTTGTCCAAATACCTACAAGCATAATCATGCATAATTTTTTCCCCCTCTGTTAACTTTGCAAAGTTGGCTGGGGGAAGTGCCCATATGAAATTTGTCAGAAACTTTGCTATGAAACAAAATGCCGACCCCAATTTGAATAGGTAATTCTATTGAGATGTAACATCCTCCATTCTACCTACAGAGTAGCTGTAAACTGGGTTCAATGGCTTCCCAATGCCAGTGCAGATGTAAATGCTTTAATCTTTCTACCATTTCTTCAATTTATCAAGAACATACAGGCTTGCAGAGAGAACATGGAGGCTACAATTTCATCAATGTTACCATGTATTAAGTACCATATTTTCTAAGGACATCAAAGCAGAAATAATTGAAGAACAAAGGATACAGCAATAAAGCCGTGGGATCCATGGTTATGAACACAGCTCATGAATATTTGTATTGTGGAGATCTTTTGAAGGAGAATGCAGCATAAACTATCCATAGGAGCATCATGAATTACTGTGATCTAAATAGAAAAATACAGGTTATGCTAGAATGAAGTAATAAATCACATACATACCTGAAGCCTGATATGTGGAGATTTCATAGCTGTAATTATGCCATCAACACTCCAATGTGGCACAGATGGAATTGGTTTTGTCCTAGGATATAGAAGTTCGACAAGTTCACGTTGACCACCAGCTGCTGCTTGCTTGATTGGAATTTCTCCATGCTATATTGCAAAAATAAATCAGAACATGTAATATAATCCAGCATTAAGAATGAAAAAAAGTTCGACGTTATGATTTTTTTTTAATAACAGTAATAGAAGTGTTAAAAGAACAGAAGCAAATTTGGAGGAAAGGTAGCAAAATTACTCTCAAGTTCTAGTCAGTGTGATCCAGTACTACAAATCATAGTACATGTGCATGGAGAAACACTCAACAATGGAATTCTATAAATATGCTCTGGACCTACTGGTGTCATGATTATTTTTGAAGGGACTGGCATCACGATTCTGAGATATTTAAAAGCTGAGCTATAACTACCTGGTTAGGAATGTTAGGGTCAGCTCCAATCTCCAGCAAGAACTTGACAAAGTCAGTTAAGCCCTCATCAACTGCCACAGTTAAAGGAGTTGGTCCAGAGCAAGTATTACCATTCGCATCAGCACCAGCCTATTGAATTGAAAATATACAATGCAAAGTAAGGTAGCTTTAGAGATAGGATCTGCACATGCAATCATGACAGTAAGTTAATGTAACACGTCTGCTTTGTGAACCTGCATTTTGCTCCACATATTCAACCAGGCAAACATAAAGAGAATACATCAAGTTGGTAAATGAGTTACTGGACCTCAATCAGTAGCCTTATGCATTTCAAGGAGTTCCCAAAGCATGCCATCATGAGTGGTGAAAAGATATGATTGACAACTCTGTTGGGCTGAAAAGAGAAATGGGTCACAAAGTAGTCAGATCGCAGAATTAATGATTAACAAAATGTGCCCACCAAGTATTCTGCTGCATCTCCTAGAATAAACCATTTCTTTTTTTTTGAGGGTTAGAATAAACCATTTCATCATCAAGCCAAACAAAATTATTTTATCACATTTTCCTTTCCAATTTATAAATGTGCATGCAATTAGGTGACAATGAAAACAACAGCTTACATCAGCACCATGCTCAAGCAGAATCTTCATGGCCTGATCCTGGCCCTTTGCAGCAGTCATGTGCAATGGTGTCCCCCGATAATTAATAGTATCCACATCAACACCTTTGGACAGCAATAGTCTTACAGCCTCACAATGCCCTGGAGGCACAACAAAGATATTATAAAATCCAAATTGATCAGAACCGGAGCTTCAACAGAGTATTGACAACACTTGTAAGCAAGTAATGTATCCTGTAAGCCTTCCCTCTATTCCAGAGACTGAGAGTGAACTGAAGAGTGAGAAACGCACCATGCTCTGCTGCATTGTGCAGCGGTGTTAAGCCCCTGTTGCTAGGTTTTGTCGGATCACTGCCACGATCAAGAAGATACCTCATAACCTGAACATTACCCTCGAGCGCGGCATAAAACATAGGTGTTGCACCTACCATGGAGAAGACAACATCTCAGTGCTAAATACTAACACGGACAACACTTCCTGCCAATAATGCAACAAGACTGCACCTAGGTTAGATGCTGAGTTGACATCCATCCCCACTTCTTCTACCAGGTAGTTGCAGCTCTCCAGGCACCCCTTGTTTGCAGTGAAATGAAGTGCGTTTAGCCCTTTCGGGTCCTTGGTTTCCCGCAAGTCCATTTTTTTGCCATTTCTAGCCAAAGAACACAATCATGTCGGTGAGTCTATCAAACAAAAGGGGAAAAACTAAGAAGAATTTACAGGAATGAGACTTCAAATCGGCGTTGCTAGGGAAGGTCCCGATTAATTCCGTGAAATGAAACCATGCAATCTAAGTGAACAAAACCGAAGGAAATTGACACCCACTTTCTCAGAAATTAACCGCAGAGAACATCAATTTGCAACCACGGGAGTGTCCGGAACAAAAGAGACGCAGGAATCATGGATAGCGCTTCATCTGAAACGAGCGAGAGAGAGAGAGAGGGGTAAAGGCAGCGGCGCATACTCTTGAGGAGGCGGAGGTTGCCGTCGAGGGCGGCGAGGAGGGCGACAGCCGCGGGGTTGGGGGCCATGGTGGCGGCGGCGGTCGCCTCCAGCCGGGGCTGGGCTCTAGGGTTGCGGAAGGTTCTGGAAGGGTCTAGGCGCAGCGAGTGGCGTAGTAGGGAGGAGGGAGGAGGGGAAGAGGGGAAAGGAAGGAGGCGGAGTGTGTGCGGCGCGCGAAACGTGGCTAGCGCAGCGCAGGGCAAAGAGGATGGCCGTGCGAGAAATGGCACGTGTCCGCGTTGGAGCTTGCCTTGGTGCCACTCCTGTAGCTTTACCGCAATAAAAAAAGAGAAAGCATGATGTCACGGATACGTAATGTATTTGAATTCGCTGCAATACGTAGGTATATACTCCCTCCGTTTCCGTGTATCTGCCACTTTTGACCGGTTCACTCGTATTTAGGCACCATCAGGCGTTCATGTTTCATGCTGGCTGCCTCACACATGCATGGATTATGGATTCTTCTTCTCGTAGCATCATCACGCTTCACTAGCCATGATTGAGTGGAGAAGTAAAATACAACCAACAATTCTCCAAATGTATTTTTGCACGATCTAGCGCAACTAGGTGTATGCATTGTGGTAAAATGGGAAAACTTGCATTGAGAATAGCGAAGTGTCAAATATTTGGAGAAGATTTTAATAAAAAGTCCTAACTATATGAAAAAGCGTACGGAGTAGTTTTTTTTAGGCGACGATAAGGCGTCGGCGGGGTGTGAGAGACAAAAATCGATCCTCTGCCACGCTATCCGATTGGTCCATAAGATAAATCTCTCATACCGTCCGATCAACAATCACAGAAATTACAAAATTATCATCACACCTATAGTTCTAGATATTTACAAAAAGACCACCGTCACACATAATTTCTAGATATTTACAGAATTGCCACCGTCACAAGAAAATTGTGCCATACTGCAACCATTTACTTAATTTGTTTCATCTGATACAACAAGATGCTGCAACCGCAGTAATTGCGTCACTACAATTTACAGCACATGCAAACTCCCACATGCATATTGCATTGCAACAATTCACCTATATAGAACTCTAATCATATGTTCCATGCAACTCCTGCGTGGATTATTGTAGTGGCATGAGAATATTGTAGTGGCATGGTTGCAGTATGAGTGTACGAAGTTGTAGCATAAAAACAAAAGGTTGCAGCATGTAAGATGAATAGTTGCAACACTATAGTTCTGTGGTTGCAGTTTTTACCTCCTATGGTTGCAGTATGCAAATATGCATGTACGAAGCAGTATGCAAATATGCATGTCCGAAGTTGCAGCATAAAAAAATAAACAGTTGCAGCATGCAAGATGAATGGTTACAGTACTGTAGTTTTGTGGTTGTAGCTGTTACCTCCTATGGTTGCAGCATGCAAGTATGCATGTGCGAAGTTGTAGCATAAAAAAATAAAAGATTATAACATGTAAGATAAATGGTTGCAGCATTGTAGTCTTATGGTTGCAGCTTTTACTTCATATGGTTGTAGCATCCAAGTATACATGTACGAAGTTGCAACATTTGGTACAATATATGCAGTGGTATTTTTGTAAATATCTATAAACTTAAGTATGATGACAATTTTGTAAATATTTAAAAGTACAAGTGCGGTGATATTTTTGTAAATACCACATCAGATAATCAACGGCTAAACTAATCAATCGGCGGCCGATCGGACGGCAGCGCGCGGGGTTTATGCTGTGCATCCGTCGCCCCACCAATCGGTAGCATTTTTTTTTATTGACCAAAGACACATTTTGAAGTGATCATTGGTGAAAATAGTTTGGACAAAATGCTCCTGGCGGTGATGCTTTGGAATGTGTGCTTTTTGTCTTGTTTTCTTTTTGGTATCTGTGTTAATGGAAAATGTGGATAAAATGGCAGAAGCAAAACTGGAAAGAGTGTATTGAGATATGCGGAATGCAAGTATTTTAGAAAGAATTTGTTGGTCCAAACCGTCGAGTATTACGAAAGGAAGAGCGTAGCTTGATTTTGCGGTTTTAGTAATAATTTTTACTCTAATTGTATTCGTATTTGAATTCACGTAAAAAGTAAGAACGTGGAGTATATAGTATGGATTTTTGCCACCTGAAATGTTAACAAATATAGCATGTTCTCCAACCTGATCGAGTAGACTAGATATTTCATTCATATCCATTATAATATCAATTCATGTTCATTTTTCTTAAATTTATGAATACAAATATTGTTTCAGTTCATGTTCGACCTGTGACACCTCTAACGATCAGATATTTCTATTCGTGTCATTGACACTGTATGTTGGGAGAATTGTTCCAGTCACTCCAAAAAAATTAATTGACGGGGGTTGACATCTAACATTGCCAATACCCTGAAAAAAAAAGGTCACAAAAATCTTTACCAACACTCATCGTGTTGTGTTTATCTATTCGATGTTCCTTCGCCACTATAAACGATCTAACACAATCTTGTCCTCCACTACGTGGTTAGACATAACACTTGTGCCTTCGTTTTGATTATCAACATATACTAGCTCTAATACCGCTTCGCATGCCTCTAATGCCAGATGGAGGGTTCTACCTAGGAATGGCAAGTATTCTAAACGAGTAAACACGCATTTGCTAACAAAAGTGAAGATCTTTCAAAAAATAATAAGTGCATGTCAAAGTGGTGGAGAAAGGCATTGCTCTCTACGCGCTGAAAGATGATTCTGACCAAAGGATCGAGATCAAACCACCCACAACATCCCCTCTACCTGCTATATAAAACCAAAACCTCATTGAAAACCCTAACCCCCTCCAAACCGCTACCACCACATCCTTACGTACGTCACTCAACCTACAATACAAAACCCATACCTCACCTTCAAATTGCTTGAAATTTGTTGAATGCTTTTAGATGAGAAATCAGTTGAATTTCTCACCTTCAAATCTGAATCACAATTCGTCCAGCACCACCTTGATATTCGTCTCTCACAATGCTGTGCAAGCTTTTTAGGATCAGGGTTCACCTTTTAAGGCTTGGTTCATCTAACCGTGACCTTTAGAATTAGTATTGACACGGTAAAGGCTGAGTCATGGGCAATAGAGCCATAATCAGCTGTGGCATGGAGGAGAGCGGTATCAATCGGGGAAGGTAGCCACCATGGTTGGTGAGTTAGGTCAAGAGCGGTGGGGTTGGGAGGAAGGAAATACGTGAATATGACGTGAGTGAATCACCACTAGGCTGTGATGTTAGGGTTTGGGTTGTTGGGTTCATATAGTGGGTGGAGGAGAAAACATAGATGGTTGGATGTAGATCCAATGATCAGGAAAGCTAATTTTTTAATACAGTCCCTTAGAGATAAAATGATAATTTTGTACCAAAACTGTGAGAGTCTAGTTTTAACTACCAGGCCCCCGCCGTGTACATCCTCGTTAGTCTAAGATTATGCTGACGGTACACAAGCGAAATGAATAACATTGCATGTATTCAAAGTCAAAACATAGTTTGAGTACGATATGCCACACGGCTTACAAAGTACTATGTCTTAAAGACATTATTACATCAGAGGAAATAGCGGGAATAAAAGCGAAGCGGCTCCATCCGTGCCACAGGCAATAGATGGAGGCCATGCGACCTATTCTTCGGGATTGTCGTAGAAATAATCTTCATCAACACCTTCTTCAGCATACTGCTCTGCACAACACCACAACAAAAATATGCTCGATGAGTACTTCGCATACTCAGCGTGCCCCCCTCGTAGGGAAACACCTAAACCAGTGTACATGAGGCTTCAAAGAAAAGCTTATGACCATTTTTGCGGAAAGATAGTTTTACTTGAAATATTAGGGTAGATTCGAAGGCATCATTTGACATAAATCAGTTTTATTATCAGGGGTGGTCCACGACCAACACATTCGAGCAAGGAACTCTTGCCTTAGCTCGACCATAGGTTTCTTCAGCAAAGAGGTAGAGGGGAAAATATCAAGGTGGAGAGGGACATGTCATTTTCATCAAGAATGAGTCATGTGCTTGTCCATAACCGTGAACACGGCTAATCAATTAGTTTGACACTCTACAGAGTTTGTATACTTTATCCACATGACACGATCATCCCCTTATGCCAAGCTGATTGGGCTTATACACACGCCCATCGGTGTGTTGGCAGGGTGATCATGACGAGGTTTTTTAGCTAGTTTCATCTCGATGTGACATGCTCACTAGGTTTCGATACGGAGGAGCGTACACCCGCTTACCCTGCGTGCCCCCTTTTATGCCGAGGTTCTCGTAGCTACATCCACCCTTCTGCGATACGACGACACCAAGACTCGACTAACCTACTCAACCAAGCCAATGCACATATAGCAAGTGGTTGCACTGTTTCACGATCATCGGGTTCAAGACTTCTGCCTTATTCGATATGGACGACTAATGGCTTCTTGATCTCATGAATAATGACCATTGCTCCTTCATCACATGATCCAGATGTCACCCGCACCTTTTAGATGGTAAGTTTCATCCAGAGTATAACAGGAAGAATAGAGAGAGAAGGAAACATCGGACATCCGGTCCAGCTCAGCGAGCTCAACAAATAAGTTTCAACAAGGATCATTGATGCAAATTTCGTTCCTCCGAGGAGGCAATTCAAAACATCATAAGGATATATTTTAAACATGGCTAAGTATTTCTCTACTCTATTCAGAATAAAAACCTATTATTCTACTTAGGGTATCATGTAAATAGGCGACATGCGAAAAGGTAACGGTGTGTCAATCACATGTTAGCTACTGGAATAAAATAGCATGCATGTTTGGAAACGATAAAATATACTGACTTTTAGAAATATAGGATCAAATATGATCAAGAAAGAGGGGGCATGCCTTCGTGGTAGTATACTTCTTCTTCGGTTGCACCGATCACTTGATTGGTCTCTTCACATATTAAGACATATACACATGTTTATTAAGCATATGTACCACCTATGCATGCTAATTAAATTAGATTAACCTAATTACAGATGTCAAAACAAATCTAAACTACTCTCTAGAATCTTATTTTTTACAGCAAGGTAAAAATAGAGAATAAATCTTACTTAAAAACAGTAAACAATAGATATTGAAATAGGCCTAGAACAACATTTGATTTATGCTACATCCTTACACATGTTCTAAAAGGTTGCAGTTGCCACTATAAATCAGTACTGGAGTGCATATACCTTATAAACAAATTAAATATGAAAAATAGATAGCATTTCCATTTTAAATAATTCAAACAGAGCTCATTTTAATTCTAGGAAATTCTACACAACTCCAAAAATTATGAAATTTAACAGAGGGTTCCTGCACATACTAGTAACCTATGAAAAATGAATTACTTCCAAATATCACCACAGAAAAAATATTTCAAATTCGGGTCAAATTATGCCCAAATTTGGGGTATATTCATATAGTACAAAAGTTACCGCGCAAATTTGAAATTCGGCTACACTAATAGATTACTGGGTTGATCCATTTTAACACTAAGATTAAGGACATGGTATGGATTAGATGGATTTAGAAAAAGTACAGAGAAGAACACATGAGTGTACTGTACTGTACAGAGGTTGATGATCTAAAATGTATGTGCACATGGAAATGAGCAAAAGCTGAAATTGGTGGAGGGGAATTGTTCCATGGGGTTGGTATGAGTCTACTCTAGAGAGGGATTGGAGAGAGGCTCACCGAGTGTGAAGAAATTGCGGAGAGAAGGAGTCCGCCGGAGTTGGGGAAGAACGAATGTGTGAGGAGAAATGGGGAGGTTAATAGAGAGGAAAATGGAAGACATCACAGGGGAGGTGGGGGTTTATATAGGCAATGGATAGGGGAGATGAAGGGGAGAATATGCACTAGAATTTAAGAAGAAGAGACAAGAAAAATAGCGGCTCGGCCGACGGCAACACTCGGACAAGCATGCGCATAACAGCCGCTGTGCTGCGTCTGCTCGCTTGCTACATGCACGCATGTGCATTGGCTGCAGCAGCCTGAGCACAGCACGGTCAGCACAATTGGGGCTGGCCCAATTAGCTTTAGAAAAAGAAAATGCATTTTCGGATTAAATTACAGAAAAACAAAGTAATTTAAAACAGATTTAAATATGCTCTAAAAATTATGGAAAAATTCTAGTAAATCAATTTGAACATGGGGAATCCAATAAAAATATTTTTAGGGAGAATTTCCAAAAATATTTGCGATGAAAAATCATAAATTCATATATTAGCTCTCAAATTAATTGAAAGGCTTGAATTAGTTTGAAATAAAATCAATTAAAATACACATAGATAGATTGCATAGTTGCACACCCTCTTATCTTTTTAATTTTTTTTAAATCCGTAAAAATCCAGGATGTTACACAAACCTGACCAAATCGTTATAGGTGGCTACATTCTTGATGACAACAATAGACGCCTCGCACTAGAGATCTTAGTCCTAACAAGTGACGAGGCACGTACATCCGTGTGGCAAGTTATGTAGTACACACTACTATGTAAATGCTCATCTTGGACGATTACTTTACGAAGCAAACGATTCGTTATGGTTGACCATCTCTAATGTGTTGACAATCACAAACCGTATGTAATTAGACGTTATCAGATACGATTACTACAAAACCTTCTGTGATGATTTCATTGATAGTTTCTTGGGCTAACCATCCATGATATTAGATACCTCATAGAGGGTTTTAGAAGCGAACCATTAGTAATATGTTACAGCCAGCCCAACACGGTTTGACTCCTCTTTATAGACGATTCAACCCTACCCCTCAAAGGCAGATTGCCGCCTTCTTCCTATATCCATCGTGTAACCACTCCGTGCCGTTGCCTCTCTCCTCCTCTCCTGCGACATGACAGTGAGGTGACGTGCCGCCATGCCCTCCTTCAGATCCGGCTCGATGGCCACCTCGCCCTCCTTCCCCTTCTGTGGCATAATGACGAGGTGACGTACCACCACATCCTCATCTAGACTTGGCACGGTGGCTACCGCGCCCCCCCTTTCCCCTCCCGTGGCGTGACGACAAGGTGGCATGCTGCCACGTCCTCGTCTAGATCTAGCTTGGCGGTTGCTACACCTTCCTCCCCTCCCGTGGCACGACAGCAAAGTGGTGCACTACCACGCCTCCTCCATATCAGTCTCGACAGCCGCCGTGCCCATATCTCTCTCTCACGGTGAAATGGCGGCATCAACACTTTTGGCCCGACTCCCTCGACAACCACCACCACCACTGTAATGAACATTAACCTCCTCCTCCCCTTCCTCTCAACTGTGATGTGTGATTGATTTATTGTAGTCATGTGAGTGATTTATTTTAGTCATGTGATTCTAGTCATGTGATGTGTCATTCTAGTCTGTAATTGATTCTAGTAATGTGATGTATTGTTAGGACCCCAGAATTATACCTAACTTATGCTTAATGTGTCGTCTGAATACCCAAGTAACTGTCCAACATACCTGATGAGTCCGTTTTGTAATCATTATTTCTTTATGTTTAATTATGGTTTACCCCATTAACTATTGCCTAATCCATTAATAATTACTTCAATTGTACAAAATCTCTTTGTTTGTGTCTTATGCATAGGGATTAGGTGGAATATCTTCCATGGGGAATTCACGATAATTTAGGAAGCTATAATTACCAAATTAAGATTTTTTATGTTTTAAGAAATTTATACCAACTCCAATTGAGGATCTAATGATTGGAGGTTGTAGAGCTCGTCAATACAAGTTCAACGGTTCAAAAATAAACCCAATCAGAGTTCGTATAAGTTTTTCTATGGCCAAAATATGAAACCCTGCCTGGAGGTTAAAACTAGAAGCTGAACCGACCTTCGGTATGACCGCACCGATCATACCGTCGGGTCATACCGCCCACCACCGGGAACACTAAAACCGACATAACTTCTTCATTTCAACTCGGAATTGATCACCGTTTGTTGCCTTGGATTGGCGAGAGGATGGAGAACATTATGAAGACATCCAAAACACTTTTTGGCACTTGGATTATAAGATGATGAAGATCTATCAAGGATAAGACTCCGTTGTGGCCTCCACACCCTAGCCGTCACAACACGAAGGCAGAGGACGCCCCAAACCAATCTGGGCCAACAACACCTCTCCAGGACCTCCACCGCATGATCCAAGCAAGAGGAAGAAGGGGAAGCCAGCCACCATCAGCCTTCTCCACTGTCTCCTTCATCTGCAATGACCACGTCTTCATCTCCATGTCCTCCTTTGCTATTGTTTTTGTAAGATTGAACATGGTATTAGAGATAATGAATTGTTCTTTTATGATTTATTGTCTCAATGCATCTATGTTTGAGTGATTGATTTGGTTTTAGGTTGAGGTGATCTAGTATGTCCAATTAGTGTTTGCAATTGCTTTGTTATGCATGTTCTCTTCATGTTATTATTCTTAGTGATTGAAGACATTTAATCTATCGGTTTGGTTATAGACGTCTAACCCACAAGACCGCACACGGAGTAGATAGGTTATGTGTGAATTGACTAGACCTTGGAAGTGACAGTACCTTAGTATCTTAAGAGGAGCATATTGCATCTAGAGAGTAACGGTTATCCATATAGCTTACAACGTTGTTTCAGTCCTTGTGGCCTTAATATTTTTTACAAGTTGCGGAATTAGCAATATCGAAAAGGGGATAATAGAGTCGTGCAATACTAGTGTAGGAGGATGATGACTATTCAAGGGACCACCTACATAATTAATATAGTGTTGTTCACATGTCCAATTGATACTAGTGAAACCAAAAGCCGAGATACCATCTTTCATTCTATATTTTTTTTGGTTTTACTTTTAGCATTTTATATTGTTTGCTTGTGTAACTAGTTTAGTTTCTTACTTCATCATCAATTACTTGTTTTAGCAATATTAGAATAAACTTGTGTGCAAGCAGAACTACATTAGGTGACAAGTGTAGTTATAGGAAATGTGAGAGCTGTCCTTTGCTCCCATGGTTCGATATCTTGGGTTAAATACTTCCCACCAAAGGTACTATAGTAATCCATTGCACTTGTCGGTCATCAATACCATACGTGTAAGAACGTACGCATTCATCACCGTTGGACAGTTTGACACTGGGCCAACATCTCATACGCACCTTAGGTGTATACGTTACTGTTGGCGAAGCTAGGCAAAGATATACATAACAACAAGAGTCAAATGCATTTCAAAAAGTCTTGTATGTTAAGTGAGATGATCTCGGAGGAGCCCGATGATTGTACCCTCACCCTGACCTAGCCATATGGCTATTGGATTGCTCGAAAGCCTAATACAATCACCCGCACCCTGCCTAGCCGGTCAACGCATCACAATTAGCAGGTCACTCAATATTAACAATCGCACTTGACGAAGCATGAGAATAGCGCCAACTTTTTACGGCTGCCCTATACACACATGGTCGTATGGGTGCCATGTATATAACTTGCATAACACAAACCAAAATCTACAAACAAAGTTAAAGATATATTCCACATCTTATACATATGGCAGTTAAATATCTTACAAGCAACACGACACGAAGGTCATTCACATCCAAAATAAAACATGAAATAATAACGGAAACATTCTAAAATACCAAAGATGGCATCCAGTACCATCTCATAAAAGCCACATCAAACCCACATATGACCAAGAGGAGCAAACGATACAATAAGACATGAGTTTAAACATTTTTAGCATCGTAGAAGTCACCTACACTAGGATCACTTAAAAAATTTTAGGAATGAAATTTCTATGTGTACTTTCATACTCGCAATTAATTTAAGTATGGCATGGAACAAGAATAAAAAATTTACACAAGTATTTCTTCAACAAAGTATTAAAATATGACATGAACATGAGAGATAAACCAATATCAACATGTATTCATCATGAATATTAATTATTAGACTTAACACATAAATCTTAGATCAGCAACACATTTGAAATCAACCAAGATTTCAATCATTTTCGTCACATTAAGTCAAGCAAGACTTAACCCAATTATTTCTCAATTGGGAAGTGTTCGGAAGTGTCTTAGTTCATAGTTGGCCGATTATGACTAACCAACACTCTCACGTAACATTTCCACCATTTTTGAAGGGTAGAGCCCCACGACACCATCATCGATTGGACAACAAGGGTGCTTACGTTCACCTCGCCCATCGACCCATCTATGGAAGCAAAATCCCGACTCTCACATCTCACTTATTAGGTTTCATAATTCATTAGTCAATATTAATGTCATGACCCACTGGTCATGATCCATAATCAAAACCCTAAAATGCTAGTAATGTCAACCATCACATAGTTCAACACTCAAACAATATGCAACCAAGCACCACATCTCATCCATAACCATAACATAAATTAAAAAGGGAATCTTACGAAGCTTGCATGCTTTTCTTGCTAGTATTGCTCCTTTTTTTAGTAAGGATCAACCTTGTAAAAATCCTTGTTGCCGGGTTCTACCAAAAGAATTATCGAAACGCCTGAAATGACAAAAGAGGCAATGAATCAATGATAGGAAAATAAGAGCCTATATGATCAATTAAATTCATCCTAAAATATAGGAAATTAAATTATGAAGCTAATGCAATTGGTTTCATTTAATTCAGAGTCCTAGATGTAAAGTTATGAAAATTTCAAAATTTGTATGCAAATATTATGGTTTAAGGGCATATTTGGAATTTCAAAATTTTTGATAATAGAAATGCATGAAAGTGGTACCATTAAATTCTGTAGACTAAAATATAAATTTACACAAAATTCATCTCATTTAGAGTTCATATGAATTTTCTATGATTTTTACTAGTTTAAAACATTGTTAGCATTTTTTGTCTTTTTCTCAAATAAATGAACATGGAAATAATTTTTACACTCAGTTTAATCTAGCCACAGGGGATGACATGTGGGGCCAAAGGTCAGCTCGGGCAGGTCAAAGATTTGCTAGCCCAATTGGTCTTTGGGGCATTTATTAGCCTTTGAAGTTATTCCTTTTTATTATCTTTATTTTTGTCGAGTCTATGACAGAGGGGTCCACATGTAAATTTTTATTCTTTTACATTTTTTAAACCAGTTACTTAAGTAAGTGGGATCCAATTATCATGCACAAAGAAAGTTTAAAACAATTTAACATATTTTTAACTACCGGGGGTCCACGTGTCATATACAGGACCCAATGGCTAATAACGGCTAACGGTCTGACTAGATCCACCAGTCAGACCGGTCAGCGGCTAAACATTGACAAGTCCGAGCGGCTGAGCACTGCGGCGCAGAACCTCACGAACAATCCAATGGACCATTTCACGTGTGGTTTGCATCGTTCTGCTCCTAGCAATGCCGCCAACTCATTTTGGTGATCTGGTAGGCTGATAGCTTGTAGGATATGCCGTCTCGGTGATCTATGGCGAGGGCGATCCCTAGAGCAAGAATAGGCAAACAGGGCATTAGAGAGAGAAAGAGGGGCCATATGAAGCTATGAAAGCTATCGATTGAAGAATCTCATTGGAGGAGGTAGACTAACCTGCGGCGGATCTCAGTCGAAGATGGGGACGATGGCATGCTAGCGTTTCACTGATCTTCTACACAAGGTAAGGACATAAATGAGTCCATGGGAGCATGTTGGAGCTAACATGCAAGGTCGGCTGGCCTGGATCACCTCTGGATGCGAGCTGCATAGTGATGCCGATGGCGATGCGCTAGCCGGAGCTCTTGATGCTAGAGGCGTTCTAGCAGGGACCTCGATGACAGGCTCCGATCTTGGTGCAAGGAGAAGCACAAAACTGAGGGGAGCTCACTAGCAAAGCGAATGAGGGAGCGAACTCACGAGCGAGGGCACTAAGAAAGGGAGAAATGTGACGACCGGCAATCGACGATCTCGATGGCATGCGCCTGCAACGGGTTTGGAGCGACAGATTCGGGCACGTGGAAACACGAGGAAGCGTGTGGGGGCATTGGTGTGATGGAGTGATCGACGATGATGGTAAACGGTAGGCCAACTAGGCAGGTAGCCGTCAGCCGCGCTGTTCTGGTGCTCAGGAAGCATGCACCGCGTGTTCGTCTGTGTGGAGAGAAAGATTCAATAGGTGGTCCCCGCTTGTCAGTCGCAGAGGGGAGGAGGTGAAGTGGTGTGGTGCGGGGGAAGCTAAAGGTGGGCTCAGCCGAGCATACGCAAGAAGATGGGCTGTGGCTAGTCTAGTAAGATAAGCGAGCTTTTCTATTTTCTTTTTCTATTTATTTTTATTTTGTTTTAGGTCTTGAACTAGTAGAGGATCAAACCTTACTTATTAAATTTGGAAAAATTCAGAGAGGACCTTTAGGGTATTTATAGCCTATATGAAGTTTCGTAGATCAAGCTAAGTTATTTTTGAATGTCATTTAAATACAAATGTAAATTTACTCAAATTTATGTTTGAATTGTAGATAGCTGAATACATCTCAATTTTTTTTGAAACATTTATATATGGGTTCATGGAAATAACTAAACCACAAATATTAAATTTCATAAATTTTGAATAAGGGTAAATTCCCTGAATTAAAATATTAAAGTTCTGTTCATTCAGAAATAATTTGAAAGCATTTTATTTAAATATGCAGAGAGGACCTTTAGGGTATTTATAGCCTATATGAAGTTTCGTAAATCAAGCTAAGTTATTTTTGAATGTCATTTAAATACAAATGTAAATTTACTCAAATTTATGTTTGAATTGTAGATAGCTGAAATACATTTCAATTTTTTTGAAACATTTATATATGGGTTCATGGAAATAACTAAACCACAAATATTAAATTTCATAAATTTTGAATAAGGGTAAATTCCCTGAATTAAAATATTAAAGTTCTGTTCATTCAGAAATAATTTGAAAGCATTTTATTTAAATATGCATATGTAACATCCCCAAAGTCTGTACCATATTAGTGTGCATCATAGCATGTGCATGCTTCAAAAAAAATTTGAATTGAATTTGAATTTGAATTTTGTTTGGAAAGGGGAAAAGTCCAAAACAGAAAAAGAAAAACAGAAAATAAAAATCTAAACCGCCCAGGTGGGCCCTCTCGGGGCCCATTTCCTTTCCCCCCCGGCCTGCCTCGGCCCGCTTTCTCCCCCCTCTCCCCGCTGCCCCGCCCACCTGGGCCTCCTCCCCTCTCTCCGCAGCCCGCCTTCCCTCTCCCTCCCCTGGCCCATCTTCACCGCACGGCCACCTCGTCGCTCCTCGCCCCCATCCTCATCCTCTCGCCGCCGCTGCCACCTCCTGCTCGCGTGGCGAGCGTGCAGCACCTAGCTCGTGTCACACCCCGATTAATTTTCCAAAACCCAAAAATTAGGACTTTTAAAAACTTTTTCCTAAATGATGCTAACTAAAGTACACCCCATTAAAACTTTATTTCAAGTCATGCTAAACCCTAAAGTGAGACATGCCAAAACATTCCACCTCTGTTCCTATTCCCTTAAAATCCACTTGCCGAAGCTCTGTCCGACGAAGTATACAAATAATGCTCCACACCTTGACTCCATGCGTGGCCCCTCGCCCTTGCACTCCCGCCACGAGCATGTCGTCGGCATCCCCTTCCTTTTCCTAGTCGGTGTAACCTAGACTGACAACTACAGCTACACACCCACACGGTACCCTTGTGAAATGGAAATGTATATATGTCGCAAACCTCTTCCGAATGAAGTGATCTTCTACCACCTGTTTTGCCACGACCTATCATGAGTACGAGCACATATATATCTCTGTTACATACACACATATATGCAAAACCTTAATCCATTCCTCTTGAGTTACGGATCAGAACCCTAACACACTACTCGGCTCTGCTATGCGTATATACGAGTATACCGGCAATACCTTCTCAAACCCTAGCCACCATGACTTCCTGTCATTACCCTAACCCCGTCACCACCATATATATGCTTAATTTTCAAACGTATGTGGGTATATACATTTAGAATTCCAGCTCACTTCTTGCGAGCTAAAGAGAAGTCCAAACCCTAACTCCTTGTCCTCCTTTGGCCCTCCTGCTTTTGTCGCGAACATTTAACTATGCAAACTTCTTTCTAACACAAAATGTTTAAAAAGATATTACTAAAATGTTTGAGATGAGAATGCTCACCTATTTTCGAACATTTAAAACTCCTTGACAATAAAACACGTTCCAATTGTCCCTAATCCAAAATATGACTTGGAGATAAAACTAGTCGACGAGATGCATCGTTGATGGTGACATGGCACCCGGGTACCATCAAGGAGGACGAATCCGGCCTCCCGGCCACGGGATGGGCCGGGCCGGCTACTCGGAGTCCGACTACCTCCCGGGGGCGCCTCACCGACGTGGAGTACAAGACAAAGACTAATACCTGTCCGGCTTACCCGGAATCAGTTGTAACCGAATAGGAAACCAATCTGTTAACCGACTCGGACTCTGTAACCCTACCCCGGCCGACTATATAAGGTCCGGTAGGGGACCTCCGATCGGAAGAACACCTCATCTAGCTTAATCTCCATTGTTTCGTAGCTCAGTCCCCTTCGAGATCGATTCTCTAGGGCTTGCGGCACTCGGGATACAGCAATACCAGCCACCAAACACAGGACGTAGGGTATTACCTCTCCGAGAGGGCCTGAACCTGTCTAAATCTTGTCTCCCGTGTGCAGCCATCCTGATTTGCTGTGCTCACACCGTCCCATAAATAGTATTGCCGGAATAATACTCCGACAGTTGGCGCGCCAGGTAGGGGGCCGTGCGCATAGATCCATCTGCACGAGTCGGGATGGCTTTCGTCGACAGCAACAACGCCTTCGTCCCGGGGTGCATCATGAGATTCGCCTTCATGAGCATTGTCCCGGATCCTAGCCAGCTTCTCCAGTTTGGGAAGTTAAGCTTCATCGCCGACAAGGTCGGCCAGCTTCACCTCTGCCACTCGGCGACATCCCGATTGGTAGAGGCTTCATCAGCTCTTCAGCCCGGGCCTCCCATGGAGTCCGCATACTCGGCCCCTCTCCCCAGGGAAGAGGCTTCGCCGAAACCAGATCCGTTTGCCGCACACGAGTTCGCACTCGGATCCCGACTGGTGGGCGCTATCGAATCTCTCCTCCCCGTCCTCGAGTACTACTCGGACGAGGATGAAAGCTCTGGCAGCCACCATCCGTCTAGGGAAGTCTTCATGGCTAACGCCGACTCGCAAATAGACGGCGATGGCCGAGAAGTCCCCATCAACCAACAAACACCAGCCGAGCTCGAGGCCACCCGGCTCCGACTCCTCGCCAAGGAGGAAGAGTTGATCGAGCAACAGACTCGGCTTGTCCACCAGCGTGACGACCAGCGACGCAATGATGACATGAGGGCTCGTGGACGCCAGGTTCACAATGAGCTCCGCATGCGTGAAAGGGAAGGAGTCCCGATATTTCCTCTCCCGAGTCACAATATCATTGCGGCCACAGTGGCGGCCCGCGCCATTGATATCCCCGAGGGCAACCCGGGACATGACGAACTTCGACGGCTCCGTGTTCTGCTGGAGGAAACCGCCTTCCAGCACGCTGAAGTTTTCGAAGACCGCCCCGGCTCCTCCGCAGGTGCGAGGAGCCGGCGCTCTACACCCCAGAAGAGTCCATCACGCATGGATGGCCAACAAGCAAGCGCCGACCGGCGTCAGCCGACTGGCAACGTCCATGGGCGACTCGGTCCCGATCGAGACGCTCGTGGCACCATCGACGCCAGAACCCGCGCCCGACGAGACGCGGCCAACAACGCTCGCCAGGCTGTGCCGGTCCACAATCGACTCGGACCCCGGAACCTCGCGGACGCTGAGGGAAGCGCCCATCACGGTTCCAGGAGAGAAGATCGTGGCTACCAACGCAATGATAGCGGCGCTACCAGCCAGGAACGTTCTCCTCCGGCTTCCTCCGGCGCGGGATATTCGGGGCCGAAAGCTTTCGGCCCTCGTGTTCGCAGCGTCGTCTTCCCGGCGCGATTCCGGGTCACCGGCATCGACAAGTACACGGGAGAGACTCGACCAGACATCTGGCTATCCGACTACCACACAGCATGCAGAACTAACGGTGGGAACGACTACGTCGCGATCCACTACCTGCCGCTCTTCCTGGCCGACTCGGCGCGAGCCTGGCTGACCAGCTTGCCTCCGGGGTGCATCCATACGTGGAAGGACCTCGAGACCCTCTTCGTGAACAACTTCCAGGGCACCTACAATCGACCCGGGAACGCGTGGGACCTCCACAGTTGTACACAAGGGGCAGATGAGACTCTCCGTGAGACATCCAACGCTTCTCCAAGAAGAAGAATTCTTTGCCCGAGATCCGGGAAGGCGACGTAATTACCGCCTTCTCCAAGGGGGTTCGGAGCACTGACCTGATCCACAAGATCGCGCGGAAGAATCCTCAAACTACGCGTGAGCTTTTCGATATAGCCAACAGTTTCGCTACCGGCGAAGAGGCTGTCCGCAGTGTTACTCGGGACGACAAGGGCAGAGGCAAGGGCAAGGCGTCCGAGTCCTCCAGTCGGGACGACCATCCCGAGTCGTCTAGAAAGAAGCACCGAAAGCGTAAGGGCGGAGATCTCGTTGCGGCTGCCGAGCGCGCCCCGGCGCGCCGTCCGCCGCGCACCAACACAACCTTTGAGGAGATGATGAGTCAGCCGTGTCACTTCCATGGACCCAAGTCCAATCATCTGACGTGCGACTGCAACCTCTTGAAGAACCTGAACAAACCCTACGCCCCCAACAAGGGCAAGAAGGAACCCCCTCAGGACGAGGGTGATGAGTTCCCGAAAGAGACCGCTTGCTTGATGATTTTCGACGGCCCTAACGGCTACGAGTCCAAACGTCGCCAGAAGATCATCGACCGAGAGGTCAACGCAGCGGAACCGGCTGTGCCCAAGTACCTGCGATGGTCCGAGTCCGTGATCTCATTCGGACGCGCGGATCACCCCGACTACATACCCCAGCCGGGACATTTCCCCTTGGTGGTGGACCCGATCGTCTCCGGCATCCGCCTCACCAAGGTCCTCATGGACGGCGGGAGTGGTCTTAATATTCTCTACGTCAAGACCCTCGACGATATGAAGATTCCTCGATCCGAGATCAAGCCGACTGGTGCCCCCTTCCACGGGGTGGTGCCCGGCAAGATGGCGAGTCCACTCGGGCAGGTCAGCCTGCCTGTTACCTTTGGTACTCCCGACAACTTCCGGACCGAGACTCTCACCTTCGAGGTCGTCGACTTCCCAGGATCATACCATGCCATCCTGGGGCGTCCTTGCTACGTCAAATTCATGGCTGTCCCCAGCTACGTCTACCTGAAGCTCAAGATGCCGGGCTCCCATGGGGTTATCACAGTGCAAAGCAGCTTCCAGCATGCTTACACATGTGATCTCGAGAACTGCAACCTCGTCGCAGCTCAGATCGCCGAGGCCTCCCTCTCCGATCTCAAGTCGGCCGTGGTCGAGGAAGCACCGCCATCCAAGAAGGCTTCAACGTCGACATCTTTCCAGTCGGCTCGGGACACCAAGTCGATCCGACTCGACCCAGAAGACTCCTCCAAGACGACGCAGATCGGGACTGCGCTCAGCGACAAATAGGAAAGCACGCTCGTCAGCTTCCTCCAGAATAACCGGGACATCTTCGCATGGACATCCTCCGACATGCCCGGGGTTCCTAGGGAGGCTGTCGAGCACTCTCTCAACGTTCGGCCAGACGCCAAGCCGGTCAAGCAGCGTTTACGCCGTTTCGCTGAGGATAGACGTCAGGCTATAGGAGAAGAAATAGCTAAGCTTCTAGCAGCTGGCTTTATTAAAGAAGTGTATCATCCTGACTGGTTAGCGAACCCAGTTCTTGTTCGCAAAAAGAATAGAAAGTGGAGGATGTGTGTTGATTATACTAGCCTTAACAAGGCGTGTACCAAAGATCCTTTCACCCTTCCTCGCATCGACCAAGTGGTTGACTCCACGGCCGGGTGCGAAATTTTATGCTTTCACGACGCCTACTCGGGCCATCACCAGATCAAGATGAAGGAGGATGACGAGATCAAGACATCTTTCATCACTCTGTTCGGCGCCTTCTGCTACGTCTCCATGCCCTTCGGACTCAAGAATGCCGGCGCTACGTACCAACGGTGCATACAGCGCTGCCTTCAGTCCCAGATCGGCCAGAACGTGCAAGCCTACGTTGACGATGTGGTGATCAAGTCCCAAAAGAAAGAAGACCTCCTGAGTGACTTGGGAGAAACGTTCGCTAACCTTCGAAGATTCAGCATGAAGCTTAACCCCGAGGAGTGTGTTTTCGGGGTCCCTTCGGGCAAGCTACTCGGCTTCATCGTCTCCGAACGAGGAATCGAGATCAACCCGGAGAAGATCGACGCCATCGTCAAGATGGGCCCACCCAAGAACCTCAAGGACGTCCAACGGCTGACCGGGTGCATGGCTGCTCTCAGTCGGTTCATCTCTCGACTCGGCGAGAAAGCTATGCCCCTCTACAAGCTCATGAAGAAGTCGGAAACCTTCACCTGGACTCCCGAAGCCCAGGATGCTCTGGACGGCCTGAAGAAGTTCTTATCCACTCCCCCGGTGCTGGCGTCCCCCATGCCCAACGAACCACTGCTTCTTTACGTCACAGCGACTACTCAGGTAGTCAGTACGGTTCTGGTCGTGGAACGCGCCGAGCCCGGCCACATACAGAAGGTACAACGACCGGTCTACTTCATCAGTGAAGTCCTGTCCGAGTCCAAGGCGCGGTACCCTTAGATCCAGAAGATCATCTACGCGGTGTTCATAACATCACGGAAGTTAGTACATTACTTTCAAGGACACCCCATCACGGTGGTCAGCTCCTTCCCGATCGCCGACGTCATCAACAATCGCGATGCTACGGGCAGGATTGCAAAGTGGGCAATGGAACTCATGGCTTTCAGCATAGTCTACGCCCCCCGCACGGCCATCAAGTCCCAGGCTCTTGCCGACTTCATGGCCGAGTGGACAGAAGTCCAGTCTCCGCCCTCCGTCGTCGACCTCGAGCACTGGACGCTCTATTTCGACGGCTCACTGATGCTCCAGGGCACGGGGGCTGGCGTCGTGCTCATCTCGCCTAAAGGCGAGCGCTTCAAGTACGCGCTGCAGATCCACTTCCCGGCGTCCAACAACGTCGCCGAGTACGAGGCTCTACTCCACGGTCTCCGACTCGCCGCCTCACTCGGGATCCGCCGGCTCCTAGCACGTGGAGACTCCGAGTTGGTGGTGCGGCAGGTCATGAAGGACTGGTCGTGCCGAGATCCCTCTATGGAAGCCTACTGCCAAGAAGTTCGCAAGCTCGAAGCCAAGTTCGACGGTCTTGAGATCACCCACGTTTTACGCCGAGACAACGAGGCAGCGGATGCACTCGCCAAGCTAGGATCCAGTCGGGACGTCGTCCCGGCCGGGGTTTTCCTTCACGAGTTGCACACCCCCTCCATCAAAGCGGACACAACACCCAAGACCGATGAACAACAGGTCTCCGAAGGCGAAAACCAGTCGGCAAACCTCTCCGGAGGTCTTGGCTGTCACCCCCGACTGGACCGTGCCCTTTCTGGATTACCTGCTGCGGGACGTCCTCCCGCCCGACAAGACTGAGGCACGCCGCGTCGCGCGGCGCGTCAAGTCCTTCGTCATCATTAACAACGAGCTTTACAAGAAGAGTACCTCCGGGATCCTCCAACGGTGCATACCTCAGGAGCAAGGACAGCAGCTGTTGTCCGACATCCACTCGGGCGTATGCGGTCACCACGCGGCTCCAAAGACCCTAGTCGGGAAAGCCTTCCGACAAGGTTTCTATTGGCCAACTGCCGCCACGGACGCCGATCACATCGTCCGCACCTGCGAGGGATGCCAATACTTCGCCCGGCAGACACACTTGCCGGCCCAGGCACTCCAGACTATTCCGATCACCTGGCCCTTCGCGGTCTGGGGTCTGGACATGGTCGGTCCCCTCAAGAAGGCGCCCGGGGGCTACACGCACCTTTTCGTCGTAGTCGACAAATTCACCAAGTGGATCGAAGCCAAGCCGGTCGCCACGATAACTGCTGAAAAGGCCGTCGAGTTCGTGCGGGACATCGTCTTCCGATTCGGCGTACCCAACAGCATTATCACGGACAACGGCACCCAATTCACCGGACGCGCGTTCCTCCAGTTCTGCGACGACTTCAACATCAGCCTCGACTTCGCCGCCGTGGCACACCCGCGCACCAACGGGCAAGTCGAGCGGTCCAACGGCCTGATCATGCAAGGTCTCAAGCCCCGGATCTTCCAACGACTGAGCAAGTTCGCCGGCAAATGGGCAGCCGAGCTACCCTCGGTGCTATGGAGCCTGCGCACCACACCTAACAGGTCAACCGGCTACACGCCGTTCTTCATGGTCTACGGCGCCGAGGCCGTGCTCCCGACTGACCTGGACTATGGCTCCCCGCGGGCCCGCGCCTTCAACGAGGCCGAGTCAGAGGAAGCACGGCAGGACGCCCTCAACCAACTCGAGGAGGCACGCGAGGTCGCGCTCCTTCGCTCAGCCAAGTATCAGCACATGCGAAGCCGCTCCTTCAACGTCGGCGACTTGGTCCTACGCCGAGTACAGTCCAATAAAGAGCAGCACAAGCTCTCGCCGCCATGGGAGGGCCCGTACATAATCGCCGAGGTACTGCGCCCGGGGGCTTACCGACTGAAGGACGGCGATGGCAACGTCTTCACCAACGCATGGAACATAGAACAGCTACGTCGTTTCTACGCTTAACTTTTTTCTAAGTGTATTGGAAACATAAATCAAGCACCCCTTTTCGCTCCATTCAAAGCAAGTCTTTTCCCGACTGGCCCGCTACGCCCGCTCGTAGCGAGCACTCGGCGCATACATGACTTCGCCCTTCGTGCGTGAAATACTTAAGTACTGTGTACAACGTCTAACGTTCACTCTGTGACCCCGACCGCCGGTTTTACGCCATACCCTGACGCTACACGGGACACACGCCCACGGCTAATCCCTACGCAAAGGAGGCTACAACGGGTCGGCACAGAGCAGCAGCTAACAGACTTACATACACAGGAACACAAGTCCGTTTCACGCTTGATATAAAAATTACTTGATTAATTGGACAAGTGCTTACAAAGTTACTCGGCATCCCCGAGTGCACAACCAATTCACTCGGCATACCGAGTGAACCCAAAACTAACTCGGCCTTCCCGAGTCCTTTATAACTCTACTCGGCTAGCCCGAGCAGTTTACACCTACTCTATTTTCCTACAGGCCCGAGCGCTTCAGCAAGGTCTCGATGGTGGGCTCGACGATCCGCATCATCTCCGGAATGTCTTCATCCAGAAAGTCCGTGGCGTACCCTTTCTCGATCGCCTCCAAGTCCAGCTCGGGGTCATGGGACCGCGCCACCGCCAAGACTAGGCTGGCCCCCGTCCGCGCGGCCTCCGCCTCGATGCTCGCCACCTGGTCGGGGACCTGGTGCAGCCGCTCGGCGACCGCCACAACGGAGTCCGGCGCCGGGTCATCCGACCAGACGGCGCCGCATGCCGCCTGCCCCGCCTTCAGCAGCGACTCGATCATCCCTTGGGATTTTTTGAGCCAACCCTTCCACTCTGCAGCAGCAGAGCAATACGCAACCGGTCAGGCGACGAAGTCAGGACAAAGCCAACGACCAGCAAGTTCGAACAAAACAAAACGGAGTGGTCAGGGCACTTATGGGACTCGGCCTCCGTCGCGTCCTTCTGTGCAGCCTTGACCGCCTCCTCCGCGTTAGCGGCCCTCTTGGCCGCCGACTCGGCGTCTTCCTTCGCGGCCTTGGCTGCCTCCTCCGCGTCCGCGGCCCTCTTGGTCGCCGACATGGCGTCCTGCTTCGTCTGCTTCTCCAGTTTCTCCGCCAAGTCCGCCCGGGCCTTCTCCGACTCGAGCGCCTTGTCCACTTTCCTGGCCCATTGCTTGGCAAGGTCACAATCCCGGGCGCGGGTTTGCAACGGCTCGGCTTCACGCTGAAGCTGCGCCCTCCAAGCCTTCTCCGCCTCAAGCGCCTCGTCGAGGTCCCGGGTGCGGGCCTTCGCCGCCTCGAGCTCCGCCTTCAGCTTCGACACCTCGTCTTCGGCGGCTGCACCGGCACGACGCGTTAGCTCGGTAACAAGTAGTATGCGAAAGACAAAGGTCACTCGGCAGGCCTACCTTGGGACTTGGCGATTTCCTGGGACAGACCAGCCTTCAGGCCGGTGATCTCCTCCCCGCGCTTGCACGCCACGTCCTCCGCCGTCTGCCGGGCCGCGGTTATTCTGTCCCACTCGGACTTCCGCAGCTCCATCCGCTCAATCACCGGCAGTCGGTCCTGGAGGACGGCGGTCTTGCTTTGCGACCGCTGGTTCAGCGCCTGCTGTAGAAGACAAACAAGTTAGTCCACCCGGCTGCATCATCAAAACCCTCCACTCGGCCCCAAGGACCCAGTGGAGGCTCGGGGGCTACACCCTCCGGGTGCACTGTTCGTGCACCCGGAGACGAGTCTATAGACTATACTACATCTACCCTCCGCCCGATTATCCTAGTCGACCGCAGGCTCGGGGGCTACACCCTCTGGGTGCACTGTTCATGCACCCAGAGCAGCAACTACAAAAAACAACAAGGGGTCCCCTGCCCGACTACCTTAGTCGGGCAGAGGCCCGGGGGCTACTTCCTAGGGACACATTCTCACAAAAAGGACAGTACTCACCTCCATCAAAGGGCACAGCCTGCCGTTCAGTAGGTTGGCCGCCTCCCTGGACGCTTTCAGCAAAGCCGGGAGGATCTCCCCGATTTGCTCGGCGCGCCGCTCCTCCTCGGTGTCGTCGACCACCACCGCGGCCGGCTGCCCCGGCTCCTTTTCCCCGATTCGGAGCGATCTCGCCACCAACTCCGAGCATGGCTTTGAGGGCGGAGCCCCGCTGATCTCCCGCATTGGCGAGGTCTCGGCGGGCTCGTCCTCACGCACCGGCGAACCAGCCCCGCCCGCTTCCGGAGCCGCACCTTCCGCCGTCGCCGCGTCCCGGCTAGCATCCGCGGCCCCCGTCGGCACCAATGCTCCGATGGAGGACTCCTCCTGAGGGGTAACTGGCGGGATTGCCTGCGTGCTGGGTTGCTCGGGGGTTGGCTCGCGAGCGACCACGATCGGAGGCGACGCCGGCCGAGAGGAGGAAGGAGCAGCAGCCGGCGGAGGCGGCGACGCCTGGGTGTCTGGCGCTGGGGGGTCTCCACCCTGGTTGGTTCCCGGGCCACTCGGGGGTGCCTTGGTGGTGTCCTCCGTCTTCCGCGTCCTGCAGAAACGACAAGATCAACCACGTCAGTATATGAAGACGAAAGAATCCAAGAAGTCAGTCGGCAGGGCACTTACTTCGCAGACCGAGCGACGACGAGCCTCTTCTTCACCCCCGCGGCTCGTGGCCCGGGTGCAGCGGCAGCCGGGGCTGGCGAGGCCCCCGACCCGCCGGACGCCCCGAAGGCCGTGTCGGCGTCGCGCTTCTCCCCCCGGCTAGTGGGGGCGTCATCACCAGCTGCCTGAGTAGTCTCACTCGGGGCAGCGGCCGGCACCGCAGGATCAGCGCCGGTGGAAGCGCCGGTGGAAGATTCTTCCGCGACGTCAGATGTGACCACCGCGCTGGCCGCTCCCAGCGGGTCATCGCTGCGCCGGGGCCTCCGTCTCCGCACGAAGTAGGCGCCACCAGCATCCGACTCCTCCTCTTCCTCCTCCTGGGCCGTCGTGCTTGCGGGAGGAGGAGGGGGCGTAGCAACCGCCGGTCCTTTCCCCTTGGAGGACCTGGCACCCTTTGAGGACCCGGCGCCCTTCGCTTTGCCAGCGCCGGGTGAAGATACCCCCGCCGCTCCCGGCGGCGGCGGTTTGCCCTTCGGAACATCAGCGTACCGTGGCTGATTCCAGATCTCGTCCTCCGGGAGGGGAGCGCTGGAAGCAAAGCCAAAAAGGACCTGCGAAGGCATAAAGGCAAAGCCCGAGTAAGACTCGGTAGAGAACTAAGCAGATAAAGAAGAACAACGGCCACTTACGTCGGTCGGCGGGTTTCTCCAAGTGAAAGGCGCTGGACGCCCGGAGAAGTCTAGGTTCGTCCCCGGTGCCAGAAGCTTCTCCAGCCGACTCTGCACCTCACCTTCCGACAGCTCGTCGGCGGCCTCCTGGGTCGGGTCCTCCGCTCCTTTGTAGTCGAACATGGGTCGCACCCGGAGCTTGGCCGGTTGCACCCGCCACCGGACGAAAGTGGCGACGACGACCGTCCCGGTGACTCCGGCCTTCATCACCTGCTCCAGCGCCCCCATCAGCACCTCGATGCTGTCCTGCTCTCGGTCAAGGGGTGGGTCTGACCAGGTCGGCCGGACCACCGGTTTCTGGCCCGAGAAGGCCGGCAACGCCGGCTCCGGGTTGGCACAGTAGAACCACTGCGCGTGCCATCCTTTGTTGGATGACTACATCGGCGGGGCCGGATATTTCTTCGCCGTTCCCGACCGCAGTTGAAACCCGGCTCCTCCGACGATGGCCGGGTTGTCCCGGCTCGGCTGCAGCTTCACCATGAAGAGGTGCTTCCACAGCGCGAAATGCGGCAGGATGCCGAGATAGCACTCGCACAGCGTGATGAAGCTGGCGACGTGCAGGATGGAGTTCGGGTTGAGGTTGTGGAGCTCAAGCCCGTAGTAGTAGAGGAGGCCACGGAGGAAGGGATGCACTGGCACCGATAGCCCCCGCTCGAGGAATGAGCTGTGCACCACCAGTTCGCCGGTGTCCGGGGTCGGAACGGTCTCCCCCACGGCGGCGCGCCACTCGACTAACTCCTTCGGTGGCAGCAGCCCCATCCGGACCAAGATGTTGAGCTTCTCCTTCGACGCGGTCGACTTCATTCACGTGGAAGGGGCCATTGTCTCGGCGGGCGACTCCTCCTCTTCGTTTAGCAGCTTCCAAACCAGGGCGTCCTCTTCGGCTACGCTCGGGTCAGTTTCCCAGTCCGGGGATTGCATCCGAGGGGGTCGGAGAGGGGATTAGGGTTCTGGCGGAGCGCGCGAAGTGATTTGGGGACAAGAGGAAGACGAAGCGGCGTGCGCTTGGAGAGTACGGAAATGTTTGAGGGCGTGGGTCCCTCCCGCAGCCTCTGCCGAATATAAAGGGGAGGGCCGGGCGGTTCGGATTCCCCACGTTCGCACGTTTCAGATTCACCGCGCCCACGACCGAGCCGTTTCGGATTCCGCCGTGCGTTTCGGGCGGGCCACGTCGCGCGGATCCCGCGCCCACGACCTGGCCGCGCCGCGATTCGTGCGGTTTAATGAAGAAGAGGATCTGACGGCTGGCCTTCCGGGTTTCATTGCCGATCGGAATATTCCTCTTTTAAAGCGGCGACTGAGGCGTGTTTTCCCGTGAAACCACCAGCCGGTTACTGACCAGCTCGTAACCGGGCGCTTCGGTCGCAAAGGGTCTCGGCACCTGGCCTCAAGCAGGAACGCAGTTGCTCGAGTACACCCGAGTGAGGGACGGCGATGGCGTGCCTTCCGCAGGCCACAAGACGGACGCCGAGCATCTCGGAGCTGCCGAATTCTTCACCCCGACTACCCGAAGACATGATTCGGGAGGCCCTGGTATCCGGGTTTTCCGGGTTCAGTGGAATGACTCAGCGTAAGGTTTCGTCACTCGGGAACCTATGCGCCATGGCTTGTTGACTCTGGTCCTGACGAAGGTTTCAGAGGCGTTCCCCCAGGGGACACTAGCTGGCTTCACATCACTCGGGAAGACCAGGCGCTACTCAGGAACCCAGTCGAGATTCATGGCATGCTCCACGCTGGGCTATCAGCCGGTCTCTGTCCAAAGGGATGGACCGGGTGCCACCAGGGATCACCCGTTATTAACTCACCCGCCATAATATTCCTGCCTTTTCAGGTGAATGTTACTCGGCTCTTATTGTCTTTTCCACAGGAGTTCAATCAGCCCTTCGCAATCTCCCTGCTGGCGAGAACCACTCGGGAAGTTCGACCTGAAGCCTCAGCCGACAGCAGCAAGATCGTGAAGGACTCAGGGGCTACTGATGGTGACATGGCACCCGGGTACCATCAAGGAGGACGAATTCGGCCTCCCGGCCACGGGATGGGCCGGGCCGGCTACTCGGAGTCCGACTACCTCACGGGGGCGCCTCACCGACGTGGAGTACAAGACAAAGACTAATACCTGTCCGGCTTACCCGGAATCAGTTGTAACCGAATAGGAAACCAATCTGTTAACCGACTCGGACTCTGTAACCCTACCCCGGCTGACTATATAAGGCCCGGTAGGGGACCTCCGATCGGAAGAACACCTCATCTAGCTTAATCTCCATTGTTTCGTAGCTCAGGCCCCTTCGAGATCGATTCTCTAGGGCTTGCGGCACTCGGGATACAGCAATACCAGCCACCAAACACAGGACGTAGGGTATTACCTCTCCGAGAGGGCCTGAACCTGTCTAAATCTTGTCTCCCGTGTGCAGCCATCCTGATTTGCTGTGCTCACACCGCCCCATAAATAGTATTGCCAGAATAATACTCCGACAATCGTCACATACTATTTCAAATACGACTAAACTTTAGCATAATAACTTTACACTGGGATTTAGCTCTCCGTATCCTACTCAAATGGCATGCCTCCTGGAACAAATCATCCCGTACAATATAATCGACAAAGCCGCATATGCGCGTGGAAAAGGCACATGCGCGGAATTAATCCATCACATTGCCATTTTTGCCACGTGATCAACTCTCTAACCTATTGAGAAACATATATGCATGCACAAGTATATATATACCACATGTGTATGTGCACCCTTAGGACCCGGATTCCTTTCCAACCAAAACCAGGCCCGAGATGTATTAACTTAGCAGCACAAGCTCGCCGTTAATCTCTCACTGTTTTACCAAGCACACGCATTGTCCTCTCGCCAATGCCCCTCGGTGCCTAACTTCACTGCTCCCCTTGCCAGCACACGCACCGAGCGGTGCCTAATTCCACTGTATGACACAACCTTTCTCTGCTCACTCTTGAATGCGCGTGCCACGCCACTGCTCTGGCAATGTTCGGTGCCCAACTTCACTACTCGGCTACGGCGCGTTGCTCCATTGCAGCACCGGCCATTGTTTCCCATTAACACCCAAACCTCCCCTCTGACTCCTCATTATTTCCAGCTCTTCTTCTTCTCTCTAAACTAGTACAAGCCGAGCTCATTCTTTCCCCAAGCTGAGCCTCCTCTCTCTTCTTTAACCATAGCAACCAAACAATATGTTACTACTGCCACTGCATCCAACTTTCCAATTCTCTTATTCCTCAACAGCACTCATGTTGTGCACGCACTCACACCTCAGCAATAAAATTCAATGCCCAACCCCATGTGCTCAACAGCACCAACAGACTACCATTATTTGCCTCCCCTTGTCTCTTTGTTCACTACTATTAAGAGCCAAACCGAGCACCTCAACTCTACACTATTCTTCATCATTTATTCCCTCTCCAACTTCCCCTCTGTACCCGAGCGGCTCCCCATTTTTCCTCTCTGCCGAGCTCACCTCACCTCTCCTAGCTTCTTCTCCCAAGGCTCTTTCCATCTCATCCTAGCTGCGGCACCCCTGCTCCAACAGCGTTCGGTGCCAAACCAGCAGTAGTTCTGGCTGGATTCCCACCGATGTCGGCGTCGCCATGCACCCTCGGCCATGTGCCCCTCTCGCCTGCCTTCCCGCGTTTCTGCCACAGCACCATCTCCTCCTTCCCCATTTCTTCTCCTCTTTCACAAGCATACCCGAGCTGCCTCCTCCCTCTTCCATCACCAAGCTCCAGCTCCTGAGTTTTTACTGTGCTACTTCAAGCTTCTTCTCCTCTTCACATCTCCCTACCGAGCTCTCTCCTCTTCATCTTCCGGGTTCTCCCTAGACCGAGCATCATTCCGAGCTCCTCCCCTCAATCCCTTCTCTCCGGTGCCTCATCACCACTCTACCGGTGAGCACACCACCCTGCCGAACTCATCTCTCTCCCCTCTCCCTCGGCTTCGGCGAGAGGACTAGCCTCTACCGAGCAGCACGGCTACCTGCAGCCGAGCCCCCAGGAGCAACGCCACCGCATCTTCCGTGGCCTCACCCGCATCACCACCACGAGACGCCGGGATCTAAGCTTCCAGCTCCGCGCCACCGCCGATTGGATCTGGGCGGCTGTCTCGGTTCCTTTCGCTAGTCGACGCACTTTGGCTCGCCGCTGGTAAGGACCCGCGCTCCTTTCCCCGAGTGACCGCTAGCAGCTCCTTCATCAGCAAGCCGTAGGGCCCCGAGCACCATAGCCAAGCAGGTTCAAGTCAACGCCGTCCCAGGCATCCCGAGCGCCCGGTGCCTTTTTCCCATTTATGGGTCTACCGCGACGGCAGCCACGCCAGCAAGTGCCGCCGCCTGCGGCTACTCAACTCCCGCCACTCCCCTTTACCCGCCACCGCCCAGCAGCCTTCCCCTTCTCCTTTTCTGCCGCTTGGCCACGACTCCGGCAGCACCGTCCTCGAGCCTGCTGCCGAGTACCGTGGTAAGAACCTCCCGGCGGCACTGCTGCCAAGAGAATCGCTAATGGCGTCGGCTTCTCTGTTCTTTTCCCTTTTTATCTGCTCAAGAATGAAGGGGATGGAACCAGGACCCAAGCGTTAGAGTCAGTAGACGTGTGCTCCCTCCTAGTACACATCCCTACAGAGAAGACGTAAACTTTGCTACTTTCCCTATGATACGCTATCCCTTATGGAATGCGTAAAACCCTCTTAGCACTCTCTGCTTCAACATTCCAGTACCGAAAGCGCATTGGCCTCTACCCATTCTCAAGTACATCATCTCCACTGAGAGGCGTATTCTGATATAGTATTCTGAATTCTCCAACTCCCCATTGCCGAAGGCTCCTTCACCTTTTACGCTTTCGACGTCATCCATTCCCCTCCAGCTAAAACCCTACCCCTCCGATAAATACTCAGAAGTCCACAACTTCTCCGTCGTAACTCCGATCGATCTGATTCTTCTTCCTATATCCATCTAAAATCAAAATCTATCTACTAGTACTGATTTCATAATTTTTGAAATTACTTCAATTTCAATTTTGAATACTCAAATATAAATGTCTTATATATCTATCTTCTCTGAGTTAGCCCTAATTGAATTAAATCTTTTCCTTTTTCCAAAACCTCGGAAATTCAATTCAACATCTTGAGTCCAGTAGCACTTTGCAATTTAAAGCTTTAATTCCATAAAGGGATACAAAACCCTAAATATGCCCTAGCTCTCAACTGGGTGTGTCTTAGTAAATTACTTCCAAAAGCCTGGTTAGTAAAATTTCCAGAATGTTTCAATAATCATACCTACCCTCTAGACCTAGCTAAATTACGAGAACCATGAACATCTAAGCCCTTGAACGGTGTTAATCAAATCAACTACGGTTCCCAATTGTACGAAGACTCCCTATTTCATATGAAGGGAATCTCTTACCATCTCTTCAAACCCTAATACCACCGAAGTCTAGGGTACATGTTCTGAGAGTCCATGAATGTATGATTGATCCTTATTTGGTTCTTCCTCACATTGTTGATTTATTCGCTGTCCTTTTGACGTGTAGATACAAACGTTAGGAGATATCGCGCGAAGGATTTCGGACAATTGCCGAATCAAATTCAAGACCGAGCCCCAGCCAATTTGCCAGGCAAGCATTCTCACTTTGATCATGTTGAATCCCATATGTGCGAACTTTAATTATTTTGTTTGCGAAACTTGCATGCTATGTGGATATCAACGGTAATTTATGTAGATCTAGTTATACCTATAGGTGCATATGACTTAGGTCTGAAAATCCGAATCCTTGTAACCCTAGGTATATTAGTTGGTTGTTCTGCAACCGACAAAAGTATTAGGACTATAGGCATTAGCCATGCTTAGACCTGCTGTAGTCAAAACCAAATTTTGCTCGAATTACACGAACCCCTTGTGGGACATGGGGAATAAAACCCTCAGATAGCATGTGTTATCGGAGGTGGCATTTGAAAGGAAATATTTGTCAAACCCCAAATAAAACTGGAGATGATTTTGATTCGGGTGAGAATGCTAAGGGTAGCTCGGGGGTGCAGAGTACCTGATGGTGGTATGATCGTCCGGGACGAACGTGGAGTCGAAAATGGAGTCTTGCTCGAATCAATTAAGGACCGAGCCTAAGTGCCGCTAAACCAGTTCCTCACTGTACGTCCACATGTCCTTTATAGGAAGGACTTAGCTCGGTACCCCGGCAAGTATTAGGGTATGGACCCGTGGGAAGTAGGAAGCATGTGCTAGGTGGTTAAAAGTCCTAGAGATCCACTATCGCTGGGCATTTGTGTGTTGATGCGACAGAAAGGTGGGGAGTCCCATTTTCGGGGTCCGTGACACGAAAGTTGGGTCAACCACCTAGCGGGTCCAGCTCTAGTATGGAAGCGGGCGAAGGTCTCGTTGTAATAACCCTGCCGGCACTCCTCGGGAAGAGTGCTCATTTGGCCATGGCAACAAGGAGGACTTACATCTTGCGGGTAAAGCCGTACAACCTCTGCAGAGTATTAAAAACTATTCGAATAGCCGCGTCCTCGGTCATGGACATGAACTGGCAAGGCCACACACTGGTTAGACTATGCTTTGTTTGCGAAAGTTTGGGAAAGGGATTAAGGACGTGGGCATGATGTGCCCACAGGGTGTAATTTATGCTACACGGCTGGTAGCAAGGAATTGCAGGAGGAGGAGGCTAGCCGTACTACCCGGGGTAGTACAGACTGAGCATTGAGTTAAGCGGAAGCTAGCCGTGCTATCCGGGATAGCACGGGCTGAGCACTGAGTTAAGGAGGCTAGCTGTACTATCTGGAATAGTACGAGCTGAGCAATGAAAAGAGAAGGCTAGACATACTGCCCGGGGTAGTATGGACTGAGCTATCACGAGAGATAAAAAGGAGGTAGCCGGGTCTACCTCAAGAGAAGTTTTGTTACTTTAAATTGATATGTCTTACAAAACTGCTTTGGAATCTACTATCCTCGTATTTAAATTGAAAACTTACATTTCCGCACAACATGCAACTTAGGATAGAGCTATTCCTTGAAGTACACCTTGAATGAAATATCGCCGTATAATTCTCCTGTGGAAATAGCTTGCGAGTACATTCAATGTACTCATTGGCTTGTTGATTTGGCCAGACGAAGGAGACATCAATTCCAAAGATACGATCATGACAGCTAGGGCGTAACCCTAGTCAGTTGCCTGTCGGGTATGGCATATTTGAAAGTGCATCCAGTCCCAAGGAGAGTGGAAGGATGATTATCTAGCCCCAAGGTGTGGTTTTGATGGTTAACGGCAACCCTCACCTGTATCTAACGTTTACAACGAGTGTGAACAGGAGTTTAGATGAACAGGTGATCGATCAAGACAACATCTGACTGATGATGAGGCTAAAAAAGAGCAAGGAACCGTGAAGGTCAGAAGGGCTAGCTGAGCTAGTCTCCTGAGGCTCAGAGCCGAGACTGTGCTCTAGGGCAAGCGAGGTGATGGTGGCTTGATGGAGTTCAAGGACCGTGACTGCAAGCTGGATAAGACCTGGAGGAGCTAGGAAGCTAGTGGATCTACGTCAAGCGATTCGTTGTGCATCTTCAAAGGGCTGTCATCTTCAGTTGTTAGCTTGGAACCAGTGCCAAGATTCTGAGCGAGCTGGTCAGTGGCAGTTGTGAGTCCATTGTCCTCCTGAATCAGTTTAAGGCTTGTAGTGAGCTGGCCTGTGTTGTGCTCAGGTGCTGCCTGAGGCAACCGAGTCCACCTGAGTTTGGCATCTGAGACTCAGGTAGGTAGCTCAGCCGTGGTTAGTAGGTTACCAAATGTATGTTAGCTGAGTCTTAGATAGGTTTGTCTGGTGGCTCTTTGTCTGGCGTGGCATGAGGGTAACGGCTAGCTGCCAGCGACTCTATAAATAGGGAACCTGGGGAGGTTTTAACCTCAACCTTTACCTCTACCATAGTAAGCACCCTGCTGTTGCAAGAAAGAGCTCTTAGTCTCCGAGAGAGCGTTGCCTGCGTGCATCCACCGTGAGAGAGAGTTGCTTTACATCTTGAGTGCTTCAGAACTGAGAGAGTTCATGGTACTGGTTCCTCCAAGACACCGAGAGAGCTCTTGGTGTTCGTTTGCTCCAAGACCGGGAAGTTGGAGTCGTTGGTGAGCAAGCCAAGTCTTGTGTGGTTGCCTCTAAGTGTCTGTGAAGGCGATTTGGGTCTGCCTGTCTTGCTGCGGTGAGATCAAAAGGATTCCACACAAGATAAGTGAACGAGGAAAGAGAACGTTTCAGTGTTGGCTGTGTAAGGAGCTTCCTCAACGGAGACGTACCACTTTGCAAAGAGTGGGAACTGTTCGCACGAAATTGGATCCGTGAAACACCTAGGTAAAGTGGAGTCGCCAACCGCACTTACGTGTGCGATAAATGGATGTTTTTCGAGCAAAGCAACAAAGGATAACTATCGTACTTACGCGTACGACGAGCGATTGCTTTCCGAGCAAAGCAACAAAGATCTTCTTGCTTACGTGAAGAAGAAACGACTGTTTTTCGGCGCAAAACAGCAAAGATCTACTGCTAAGATAAAAGATAAAAGATAAAAGATTGATTTGATCGATTGTTGGATGTGTCTCAATCGGCCGTCACCCTTTACATATTTATAGGGCGGCTGGTCTTCCCGTAGGAGATTCGGACTCCTAATCCTAATCTGATTACAAATATACATCTTTCCTTGTTTAAAGGATCTGGATTCTAACGTACATGTGACTTTCTATTTAAACCAAGATAGCCTTCCAAATCTAACTGCTTCGAACGCCGACATCCAATCTCCTCTCGGCGCACGGGATATCCTTTCCAAACAAGCTGGGTAGACTTCTAAATCTTGTGGGACTCTCCTTGATTGCCGTGCTGCGTTTCTTGCGTCTCAAGTTGAAATCTCTGGCGTCGGGTAAGTCTTGAAGGATAGTGCTGTAGCCCGGACCTGCTAAAAATGATCCTTTGCGGGTGCTCGGGGACGAACTTGGACCGCTCGGGAATGAACTTTGTACCGCTCGGGAGTTGGTCGAGTACTCGGAAACAACCCCTCGGGACTGGGGACCTTCTCGGGGCTCGGCCACTCGGGGTCACCAGTACTCGGGGTCGATGTTGCTCGGGGCCGGAGGTGCTCAGGGTCACTGGCGCTCGGGGCCGCGAGTGTTCGGGGTCGCGAGGGCTCGGGGTCGCCATTGTTCGAATGTCCAAAAGCATTGCTCGCGACTCGATGACGTAGCACTCGGAACGCTGACGCTCGGGGACACCTCCGACTGCCCGGGTCTTCGGGAACTTCTGCGAGCACTTCGTATCTCCAGGATGCGACGGTCACTCGGGGCACTCGGAAAATGCTGTGAGCACTCGGTATCAAAATACCGCGAGCGTCTAAGCCACTCGGCTATATTAACCCTGCATTTAAGAGTGAATGCCACATCCGTACTGTTAGTTTTATCATCTCAACTTCCAGCAAACCTAATACTTAATCTGGCCTACCGAATAGATCTTCGAGCCAAATTACGCTGTAAAGAGGAACTTCGGTAAAACAAACCTCTGTGTCTACTTGTTCATTTGTATGGTTTGCTTTTACTTGTGCTGATATATATAGTACACTCTCTGCTGCACAAAACTGAGTTTCCCACCTGAGACTCAGTTGACACACACCTGAACTGCCTATCTGATGCACACAACTGAGTCACGCACCTGAGACTCAGTTGACACTCTCTAGTCTTTGTTTTTCCTGCATGTTATCTGAGTTATCTGCCTGAGTGTCAGCTGCCTGTTTCAGTTGTCTGTAGCTAGCTAGGATTGATCTATTTAATTTAAGTAAAGCCCATTAGGTTTTAAATTTTATAGAGCCTACCTATTCACCCCTCCTCTAGTCGACTCCTGAGATCCTTTCAAGTGGTATCAGAGCCTCGTTGCTTATATTGGCTTAACAGCCAGAGTTAAGGGATGTCAAACTACGAGGGTAGAGTTCCCATATTTGATGGCACTAACTATGCTTTTTGGAAGCGGAAGATGCAAATGCACCTTACTGCAATGGACCCAGATGTTTGGAAAATTGTCATGACAGGTCTTCAAGTAGATAATGAGAGCAACCGTACTGATGAAGACAAGATCAACATCAAGAACAATGCTAGGGCTGCCAATGCTATCTATATGGGGCTGCAGGAACATGATTTCAACCGTGTCAGGACCTTTGATGCAGCCCATGATATCTGGAACACCCTTCAAGCCATTCATAAAGGTAGTGATACCTTGAAGAGGTCCAAGAAGGATGTGTTACAGCATGATCTTGACAACTTCCACTATCAACCTGGAGAGGACATCAACTCCATCTTCACAAGGCTTACAATGATCACAAATCAGCTGAAGGCCCTTGGACCAACCAGAGTTGAAGATGGAGATGTGATCAAGAAGTTTCTTTTTGTCCTTCCCAAGCCCTATCACACTCTACATCTGATGATAAAGGAGAAGGATGGCTTCGACAGGATGAAGCCCACTGATGTGCTTGGTAGGATGCTAACTCATGAGATGGAGCTGAATCACTCAAAGAAGCATGCTACCACTTCTGGCAAGAACAAGGATATAGCTCTCAACATAGTGGCCAGTCTCAAGGACTCCAGTGATGAAGAAGATTTGGATGAAGAGATGTCCACTGATGAAGAAACTGAACTTGCTATGCTCACTCGCAACTTTAAAAAGTTCTACAGAAGAAAGAAGTTCTCTGGTTTTGCTGATAGATTCAAAGGGAAGAAGTAGCTCAACGACAAGAAGTGTTTTGAGTGTGGTGACTCAAGACATTTCATTGCTGATTGCCCCAGGAAGAGCAAGAAACCAGAAGAGGGCAAGTACAAGAAGAAGGAGGTCACTGTCAAGAAGAAATACAAGGAAGGGAAGCCACCTACCTTCAGAAAGAAGAAGACCTCTGCTGCCAGAGCATATGTTGGACAAGCTTGGGTCTCAGATGACTCAGAGTCTGAAGAAGAGTCAGAAGAAGAAACTGAGCTAGCTGGGTTAACCATCTGTGTCTCAGATGGATCACTCAGTAGCCCAGTTGAGTCAGGCGGTGACTCAGTTAGGTCACTCAGTTGTGCACCTGAGTCAGACTCTCTCTTCGACAAGGACGCCGATCCTTCATCTGCTGAGACTCCAGCCCTATGCCTTATGGCTAAAGGCAACAAGGTATTAACTGAGGATGACTTCCCTGATTATGCTCAGCTAATGGACATTCTTGACAGAATAGAAAAGCTTCTTCGGAAAGAGAGAAAAGAAAACATCTCTCTCAGGGACAAACTAATTGATATGCAGGTGTCCCTTGATAATGCTCAAGATGCTAAAGCTGATCTTGATGAAGAAGTTTATTTGCTGCAGGTGGCTCATGATAAGCTCAAGTTATCACATCAGCTTCTAACTTTTGAGTATGATAAGCTTAAGGAAACCCATTTAGCTTGCTCTATTGTTATTCCTGTTGCTAATCCCCCTAATGTTGTAGAAACTTGCTTAAACTGTGCATCTCGCATCAATGTTATTACTTCTAGTACAGTTATTGCTGATGATTCACCTAGTGGATCAAGTACTTCAACTGCTACTAACTCTGTTGATGCAGCAAAGTTTAATGAACTTAAGGAAGAGCATGAGGAGCTGAAAAGGCTCATGAGAATAGGCCTATGCAGTGCTAATATAGGCATGCAAAACTTTGCTAGACTCCAGTCCACCTTAGCTCTCAAGAACAATGGTAAAAGGGGACTTGGTTTCACTCCTGTGCTTGGCAAAGATAGATTGTCATATATTCCCCCTACTGCTAACAAGAAATCTTTGAAGAACAACTTTGTTCCTCAAATGGGAAAATATGATACTAACTCTTTTGCAGGAAATCACCTAAAAACAGGTGGTTACATGAGGATTCCCTCAAACCCCAGCTATGTGCTTAAAACTGGGAAGAATGGTAAGCTTGTGGCAAAGTATGTTGGGCCTCGGGGTGAGTACAAAAGAGTACCGGGTGTTTGGGTACCAAAATCAGTAGTCACCTGTGTCTCAGGTGGCTCACTCAGGTGCAGTGCAAATGTGCTAACCCTTCCATCTGAGCTTGCAGGGGATAAGAATCTGAGAAAGATTCAGAGGTTACTAAGCTTTCTAAAGCTATAGCTGCTAAGAACCCATCTGTTAAGCTTATTCCTGCTATTGATGCTTATTGTAAGAGACCTGCCAACTTGGGAACCAAAGCTCTTTGGGTTCCTAAGTCTCAGAACTAATCATGCAGGGCTCTGCCTCCAGTGGAACTAAATGGGTCATGGACAGTGGCTGTACACAAAACATGACTGGAGGCAAAGAGGAGTTCACTGAGATAAGAAAAGACAACCTCCCTTGCAAGTATGTCAACTATGCTGATGATTCAAAAGGCAAGGTATTAGGTTGTGGTAAAATTGCTATCTCTCAGGATCACTCTCTTACTGAAGTAATGCTTGTTGAGTCTATTTCATATAACCTCTTATCTGTTTCTCAATTATGTGATGCTGGTATGAAAGTCACATTTTATCCTAAAGAGGTTTATGTTCAGAAACTAACAGATGACTTACAAGTTTTCAAAGGCTATCGAGTAGATAAGCTATATCTTGTAGATTTTCAGGATCAAGAAGCAGCTATGCCATGCTGTCTGATCGTTAAAGCTCAGTTAGGCTGGCTGTGACACAGGCGGCTAGGTCATGTAGGGATGAGGCTGCTGAACAAACTCAGTAAAAAGGAGCATGTCCTAGGCCTAAAGCAGATCCAATTCAACAAGGACAAGCCATGCTGTGCTTGTCAAGCTGGGAAGCAAGTTGGAAGCTCTCATCCACCCAAGAATATCATGACCACTACTTCTCCTTTTGATCTCATACATATTGATCTGTTTGGTCCTACTACATATGAGAGCATTGGAGGTAACAAGTATGGTTTTGTTATTGTTGATGACTTGTCACGTTTCACTTGGGTATTTTTCTTGAAGGACAAGTCACAGGTGTACAAGAGGTTCAAGCACCTCATTGTCAGAGTCCAAAATGAATGGAATATTAACCTGAAGGCAGTGAGAAGTGACAATGGGACAGAATTCAAGAACTCAAGAGTTGAAGCTTTCCTGAACAAGCATGGAATCAAGCATGAGTTCTCTGAATCCTATGCACCCCAGCAAAATAGAGTGGTGGAGAGGAAGAACAGAACCTTGATAGAGATGGCAAGAACACTACTAAGTGAATACAAGACACCAGTAAGGTTTTGGGCTGAAGCTGTCAACACTGCTTGCCACAACATCAACAGATTGTATCTTCATCCACTCTTGAAGAAGACACCTTATGAGTTGCTGACCAACAAGAAACCAAATGTCTCCTACTTCAGAGTATTTGGTTGTAAGTGTTACATTCTCAAGAAAGGCAAACGTCTCTCTAAATTTGAATCCAAATCTGATGAAGGAATTTTTATTGGATATAGCACAGAATCTCACACTTACAGAGTCTTTAACACCAACACCAAGGTTGTTGAAGAAGCTGTAGATGTGACATTTGACGAATCTAATGGCTCACAAGGTGGGCAAGTTGCTAATGATATTTCAGGTAAAGTAGACATTCTTCACAAGTCAACCTGTGAAGTTAGGCCTCAAGCTGAGGGACCAGCTTCATCAGGTGTCTCTGAGCTACTTGACCCGATGATGAGCAAGATGAAGTGCATGGCATTGAGTATTAGTACAACCCAGCCAATGATCAACTGGACTCAAAAGCCTCCATGCACCCAGCTGAGTCTCAGGAAGAGCTAACTGAGTCACAGATACCCTCAGCTGACGTACATCCAGCTGTGACTCAGGTGGCTGAACCCGAACCCCCTGTGATCAGCAGGCTACAGAAAGATCACCCTGTAGACCAAATAATTGGTGAAATTAATAGGGGAGTGACTACTCGTTCTCGTACTGCTAATTTTTGTGCTCACTATTCTTTTGTTTCCACCATTGAGCCCAAGAATGTAGGTCAAGCTCTATCTGATTCAGACTGGATTAATGCTATGCATGAAGAGCTGAACCAATTTGAGAGAAATGAAGTCTGGTTACTTGTTGAAAGACCCAAGGACCACAATGTCATAGGAACCAAGTGGGTTTTTCGCAACAAGCAAGACTCAGACGGCCAAATCGTGAGGAACAAGGCAAGGTTGGTTGCTCAAGGCTACACTCAAATAGAAGGTTTGGATTTTGGTGAAACTTTTGCATCTGTAGCTCGGTTTGAAGCTATCAGGATACTTCTAGCTTATGCAAATCATCACAACATCAAGCTTTATCAAATAGATGTCAAGAGTGCCTTCCTCCAAGGTAAGCTTGCTGAACTTGTGTATGTAGAACAGCCCCCTGGTTTTGAGGATCCAAAAAGACCCCATCATGTATATGTGCTCCACAAGGCTTTGTATGGCCTTAAACAAGCCCCTCGTGCTTGGTATGACACTCTGAAGGAGTTTCTTATACATAATGGCTTCAAAATTGGGCTTGTAGATACTACACTCTTTACTAAAGTTAAAGGCAAGGATTTATTTATATGTCAAATTTATGTCGATGACATAATATTTGGTAGTACTAACCGTGTGCTAAGTGATGAGTTTAGCAAGATGATGATCAAAAGATTTGAGATGTCCATGGTGGGAGAATTGAAGTTCTTCCTAGGGCTGCAGATTAGACAACTCAAGCAGGGAACCTTCATCTCCCAAGAGAAGTTTGCTAAGGACATCATCAAGAAGTTTGACATGGACAAAGCTAAGTCAATATCAACTCCCATGCAAACAAATGCTCATCTTGATTTAAACCAACAAGTTAAGTCTACTGATCAGAAAGAGTATAGGTCTATGATTGGTTCTCTGCTATATCTATGTGCATCTAGACCTGATATTATGTTGAGTGTTTGCATGTGTGCACGCTTTCAAGCTGATCCTAAAGATATTCATCGCACTGCTGTTCGTAGAATACTGAGATATTTAATTCATACCTCTGGGTTTGGTTTATGGTACCCTAAAGGTGCACCCTTTGAGCTCATTGGCTATTCGGATAGCGATTATGCAGGATGTAAGGTTGACAGAAAAAGCACATCAGGTACTTGCCAATTTCTAGGGCGCTCTCTTGTGTCTTGGAGTTCCAAGAAACAAAACTCAGTAGCCCTATCCACAGCAGAAGCTAAATACATAGCAGCTAGTAGTTGTTGTGCTCAATTATTATGGATGAGGCAGACTTTGAAGGATTTCAACATATCCATGTCTCAAGTACCCCTCCTCTGTGATAATGAAAGTCTAATTAAGTTAGCCAACAACCCAGTCCAACACCAAAGATCCAAACACATAGAAGTGAGACACCACTTCCTCAGAGACCACGTAGAGAAGAAGGATATTCATCTGTGTCATGTGAGGACTGAAGCTCAACTAGCCGATATTTTCACCAAGCCTCTAGATGAAAATAGGTTCTGCACCCTCAGGCATGAGCTAAATATCATGGATATCTCGAATGTGCAGTGAGGAAATGATGATTCACGTGTACATATGTGTGCATTTCTGGATTCTACATTCTCTGCATCCTACATGAGTCATCCACCTGAGTCTCTGGTGAACCTCAGGTGGGATAGGTTTTAAATAGATAACATGCTGATTTTTGCACCTTATTGAACTCATGGATTTTCCATTGAGCTAAATAAGTTAGATTTTATTATCTATTTCAATTCAACACAGCTTTAGCTTTGTATTGTTGATTGTTTGGCAAGCTGTGTTTGAAAAGAAATCTCTAATCTGCTTTCATCTCTTATCTCTGAATTCTCTCTGGTAATCCTATTGTCAACTGAGTCTTCCACATGAATCTCAGTTTAGAGCTCTGCTCAGTTGTTCAGTTCTACCTGAGTCTCAGGTAGTAGCCAGCTGTCTTTCAGGTGCCATAGGGCCACTCGGGATATAAATACCCAACTCTGCAACGGTTCGCGCTTAACCCTCTTCAGAGTCTCCTAAGCCCTAGCACTTTTCTCCGCCGATTGATTCTCAACGATCGTGTGCTTCTCCGCCGTTCTTTTCGCTCGTCGAAGCTCCCTCAAGCTCTTCTGTTGATCAAGCGCTTGCATCTCCATCCAAATTCCTCATCGTAAGTCTCCTCGAGCTGTTCTTCACAAAACTAGGGTGGTTTCCGCCTCTATGCGAATTCCACGTTCTCGGGTAGCTCTTAGCTGCGGAATTAGATAGAGATGTTGTTTCTTTAGCCTCCAGAATGAATTCTTGCAGCACATTGTTCTGAATTTTTAGATTTCAACAAGATTTGATAAACCTAGGTTGTTCTGTCTCTACACCTGAGTTTTGCACTTTATCTCACCTATGTCTCAGGTAGCTAAGTCAGGTAGCATAAGATAAATTGTAAAACCTTCCTAGTGTCACCTGATTCACTCGCTTGAGTATCAGTTAGGTTGTTCAGTAAATTTCTCTCTGCAATGGGATTACCCCCTTTCCTATCTTATTCTTGCAGATGTCTAAATCTGGAAAATTGCTAGAGGATATCTCAGAGGATCTTCCTTTAGCCATCAGGACTCAGATCTTGGAAAAGAAAACTCAAGAAGAATGGGAGACAGAGAAAGCAAGGAAACTTGCTAAGAATCTTGATGCTGAAGAGAAAGCCAAGAAAGCTGCTATGATCCCCTTATCTCCAGCAGAATTGGCCAAAAGGGAAGCAAAGATGAAAGTCTTGGAGGAGGAAAAACGCAAATTGGATTTGGCTGTAAAGCAATCCATCTCCAGGATGAAAGAACTTGAAGCTGAAAAAGCAAATAAGAAAGAGAAGCTAAAACAGGAGAAACAAATTCTTGCAGCTGAGAAGAAAGCAAGAGAAGCTGAAGCTAAGATAAAGAAGGCAGAAGAGAAGGCTAAGAAAGCTGCTGCCAAAGATGCATCTATCAAAGCTAAGAGGGCGCCAGTTGTGGACACCCTCAAGAGAACAAGAGCTGCTGGTGGACCAGCTGATCTGATCCTGTACAAAGTTCCTAAGAAGCTTCGATCAGAAGCTGTTATTGAACCTAGCAAGGCTAAGAGTCAGCAAAAATAGGAAGAAGAGGCTGCATGGAAAGCTGAAGCTGAGAAAAGAAAATCTCACAGTGCTCTAGTCAAAGAACTGCATGATTTATTGGGGATGTTGCCAGATGCTTCAGAAGCCGAAAGAGATGCTCTCACTCCAAGAATTCAAGAAATGAAGAAATTAATCTTTGACTCATCTGATGCTCCTAAAGATGTCTTAGTCCAAAAGGATATATGGAAGAAAGACAAGGCAATCAAAGAAGAGCTTCAAGAGCTGTTAAGAAAAGAAGGAAAGGCTGTTGGAAATGAGAAGGCAGACTTGATTCTACAAATGGAACTCCTTGTACCTCAGCTTTCATTGGAGTGTCAACATTTATGGTGCAAATATCATGATAACAAGCTGCAAAGAAGGATAGATGCCTACGCAATGGAACTGAACTCTTGCACAGATGAAGCCCGCAAGAAGTTCCTGTATAATGAGATAGCTGCAGCAAACTCAAGGATGAACTGGGTAGATTACTCAGATGCCCCTATCTCAGCAGTCCCACTTCATCAATCTAGTGCTCCTGCTTCTCAACCGAGTAAGCCAGCGGAGTCTCAGGTAGCTTCCTCAGCTGGGCTAGAGCTTGTCTCCACAGCAGCAGAAACTCAACAGAAAGCTCCCATTGAGTCTATAGAAGATATCCTAGCAGAGCTAGATTCCAATGGAAAGCATCTAGAGAAGAATCTAGAAGATTCTATGACCAAGCTCAGAACATCCTTAGGTGCAAATCCACCTGTGTTCCAAGCCGATCCCTCAGCTGGAGCATCAGTAAGCATGGAATCAGTCTTCCAGTCCTTATCTGATCTAGAACCTGCTCAAGGAGACCAAGGGCTTGTTGAACAAGAAAGGGCAGAATCATCTCCAGCACCAGAGTCTTCTCCTGCACCAGAGTCTGCTCATAAAAGGCCATCTGAGTCTCAGGCTGAATCAGCTGAGTCTCAGTCAGAAGGATCAGATGACTCATACTCCAGTCCAAGTGACCCTCATCCTCCCTCTCCTCGAAGGAAGAAACAAAATACATCTGACTCAGATGAAGAATATGAGGGTAAGGAAGAAGATGTCGCAGTAGAACAATCATCAGAAGAAGCTCAAATTTCCACATCTTCCTCTGTCTCTGAAGACAGTGCAGCTGAGACTCAGGAGGCAGACTCAGATGAGTCTCTGGAAGTCAAGTATGCTGCTATCTTTGCTAAAGCTGCAAGGACAAACTCTCAAGAGATGAAATTTCTGTCTACTGCAACACTCAAGAAGCTTCCAAAGGCATATGCTAGTCTGGCTACCATAGATTTGGACACAAGAAGCACCTCCAACTACACTGCTATGAGAACTACAAATCCATATTTTGACAGTGAAGGCAATATCAAGAGGACGCAGTGCAGTGATCAAAGATTTTGGAATGATCAGCAGCAGTCCAGCTACCATCTTCTGCTACCCAAGAAGGGTTTTGTTGATAGCATGCCCATAGATTGGGTCAATCTGGCTAAAAATGGTTTGGGCGATCTAAAAGATATTTTAGTTGCTGTCCAATTAAATCAAATCTGCAGCACAAACCAAAATTATGATTCTGAAGTGATCAAGGAATTCTATGCAACAGTCTTCATTGAGCAAGATCACCAAGATTTCATGCTATGGATGACCAGAGGTCAGTTGCTGTGCATCACAGCTACAAAATTTTCTGAACTGTTCAACTTGCCATCAGGGCCCAAGCTATCACAGATAAACATCTCCAAAGGATCAGAAGAAGACAAGAGCTTGCAACCAGATTGGGTGCCAAATGAGACAAGGCAAAAATTCTTTCCCTCTGGCTTTGTGTTTCCCCCAGCCAAAGGTGTAGTCTCCAAGTATATTCAGCACTTTAAGGGACTCATGAAGACACCGAAACATATTGTGAAGATTCTAAATGTGTCTATCTGTGCAAAGGGTGGAGGGACTGATGCTATCAATAACCCAGTCTGGAGAATCCTTGAGCTGATTGCCAAGAAGGAAAAGTTTGATGTTGCTCAATATATCTTCTCTGAGATCAATGAATGCCAGAAGAACAGAACAGACAAGATGAGATATGGCTCATACTTAATGCATATGATCCTTCAGAGAACAGCATTAGCAACTTTATCTTTCTCTTTTGACCAGAAGTGTTATTTAAGCAAGTTCAGACCTCAAAAGGATGATAATGAAGATGAGAAACCTTTCTACAGCATCCTTGAAGCCTCTCAACCAAGTGCCTCAGTGCCACCTGAGCCAGCTACCAGAGCCTCAGTCAGAGTCTTTCAGCCAGCAGTTGAACCCCAAGCAGGCCTACCTGAGCCTCAGATGTCTCCTGCCCGAGACTCAGCTAGGGAACCATCTCCTCCTGCTGAGCTTCAAGCTTCAGTATCAGTTGGTCTCTCCTCAGCTAGTGTGCCTTTGGTTCAACGTCTAGACAACCCTGCTGCAGTTGATGCTTTTATCAAGAGGGTTGTGCCCGTTCAGATTTCTGCTATCAAGAGAAGGCAAGATGAGCTGAAGCAAGAGATAACAGAGCTGAAGAACGATATCAAGGCTGATATGGCAGATCTCAAGGCTTCAGTCAGCAGCAAGTTTGATCAGATTTTATCCCTTCTGCAACAGAAGCCAGCTCCCTGAAGATCTTCTTCCTATCTCTTTTTAGTGTTTAGTGGCAAAGGGGGAGAGATTAGATTCAGGGGGAGAGATTAGAGAGTATATGTAAAAAGGGCTAAGGGCTAGGCTAAGAGCTGCATGTCAAGACATTCTCTGTCTTAAAAAAAACTGCTTATACATATGATGATGCTCTGATTGTTTGTCTTGATACATGTTGTTTGTCTTGCTCTGATACATGTGTCTTTGCCTTTTCTGATCTGATACATGTGTTGTGTTTTTTTCTTTTGCTCTGATACATGTGTTTAGCTTTGATACAAGTATTTTGCTCTAAATTCTGTTGATTGCTCTGATATCTATTTGCTCTGATAATATCTATTCTAATGATATCTGCTCTGATAATATATGTTTTAGGAGAGTTTAGATTCGTAATCAAGCATGCTATTCCTTGTACATCTGTTGCTGAGTATTTGTTCAACATAATTGATATTCCGCTGTGCTTATTTATTCAGTTATGTTATGGCAACCTGGTTTAGCATCTACTCTCCATGATTAAACAGAATTGTGCATTTGTAGTAAAACGCAAAATCTCTTATGTGCACAGCTTAAGGGGAGTAGATATTAAACTTGGTTGAATATCACACCCTTTTATACATCTAATGCTATGTTTAAAGGGGTGGCCACTAACCACCAAAAAGGGGGAGATTGAAAGTGCGTCCAGTCCCAAGGAGAGTGGAAGGATGATTATCTAGCCCCAAGGTGTGGTTTTGATGGTTAATGGCAACCCTCACCTGTATCTAATGTTTACAATGAGTATGAACAGGAGTTTAGATGAACAGGTAATCGATCAAGACAACATCTGACTGATGATGAAGCCAAAAAAGAGCAAGGAACCGTGAAGGTCAGAAGGGCTAGCTGAGCTAGTCTCCTGAGGCTCAGTTGCGAGGAAGCCGAGGCTGTGCTCGAGGGCAAGCGAGGTGATGGTGGCTTGATGGAGTTCAAGGACCGTGACTGCAAGCTGGATAAGACCTGGAGGAGCTAGGAAGCTAGTGGATCTACGTCAAGGGATTCGCTGTGCGTCTTCAGAGGGCTGTCATCTTCAGTTGTTAGAAAGCACCTTGCTGTTGGAAGAGAGAGCTCTTAGTCTCCGAGAGAGCGTTGCCTGCGTGCATCCACCGTGAGAGAGAGTTGCTTTACATCTTGAGTGCTTCAGAACTGAGAGAGTTCATGGTACTGGTTCCTCCAAGAGACTAAGAGAGCTCTTGGTGTTCGTCTGCTCCAAGACCGGGAAGTTGGAGTCGTTGGTGAGCAAGCCAAGTCTTGTGTGGCTGCCTCCAAGTGTCTGTGAAGGCGATTTGGGTCTGCCTGTCTTGCTGCGGTGAGATCAAAAGGATTCCACACAAGATAAATGAACGAGGAAAGAGCATGTTTCAGTGCCGGCTGTGTAAGCAGCTTCCTCAATGGAGACGTACCACTTTGCAAAGAGTGGGAACTTCGGTAAAACAAACCTCTGTGTCTACTTGTTTATTTGTATGGTTTGCTTTTACTTGTGCTGATATATATAGTACACTCTCTGCTGCACACAACTGAGTTTCCCACCTGAGACTCAGTTGACACACACCTGAACTGCCTATCTGATGCACACAACTGAGTCACGCACCTGAGACTCAGTTGACACTCTCTAGTCTTTGTTTTTCCTGCATGTTATCTGAGTTATCTGCCTGAGTGTCAGCTGCCTGTTTCAGTTGCCTGTACCTAGCTAGGATTGACCTATTTAATTTAAGTAAAGCCCATTAGGTTTTAAATTTTATAGAGCCGACCTATTCACCCCCCTCTAGTCGACTCCTGAGATCCTTTCAATATTGATGGGCCACATCATCGCTTGTTTTTCCGCTGCAAGTTTATAGCTGTTGGGCTATAGGTATCAGACAATCGACCTTGACGGTCTATTTACATAGAGTATACTGATTTACGCATGTATAACAATGATATACAGGTTAACTTGTGTGTATCGGCTACTGATTCAGGGACCGGTACAGTAATCACAAGGGAGTATCCGGCCTTAAAACCGGGTATGCCACAGCTCGCCACCTCCTGCTCCAAGCCCCGCGCCGCCTCCCCTTATCTCCCTCCCCCAGCCGAAGCCTCCTCTCTCTCCCTCTCTCTCTCTCTCACAGCCTGCACTGCCCGCTCCGCCCCGCCCCTACCTCGCCGTCGCCCTGGTGCCGCTCCGCCCGCCCCGTCGCCGCTCGCCTCCTTGCCCCGCCCCCGGTGCCGCTCCGCCTCGCCGCCTACCTCTGCCGCTGCCTCCTCCCCTAGGCTCGGCCTTGCCTCCAACCTCGCCACCTGCCGCCGAGCACCCGAGCTCCTCCGCCGCCGCTTTCCCCGCCTCCTCCCCGTTGCCGCGCCACCCCGACACAAGCCACGCCGCTGCATCGCCGCTCCGCCCCGCCCCCACCTCGCCATCACCGCCTAGTGCCGCCACCGAGCCCCGGTAAACCCCGCGCCGCCGCCTCCCTTTTCCCCCCCGGGCCTCACCGCCGGTGGCGCAGCGTCGGGCAAGCCTCTGGTCGGGCCGAGCCGCGCGGCCGAGCCCCGACCACGTTAATGGGGGCATTAATTGCCCCCTTAATTGCGTCATTAGGACACATTAAATGCTAATCTGACCAATTTAATGCTAATCATTGATCATAATTGCTAAACTATAATTAATACGATAACTAATGTTAGTAATTACTGTTCGGACATCATTAATGCTAATTCGATACATTAATGACAGTAACTAATGCACTAATTGATTCGGTTTTAAACACTGTGTATGACATATGGGACCCACCTGACAGAATTTAAATAAAAAGAATAAAGAAAATAGAAATTTATGACAAGTGGGCCCCACTGTCATTGACTCAGCCAACTTTGACCAGAGTTGACCATGGGGCCCACATGTTAGTCTCTGAGGCTAAAAATGAGTTGAGTAATAAAAATATTTAATATTTAATATTATTTTTATTTACTGAGAAAAATTCAAAAAGGGTATTTAAATTGATTAAATCTTAGAAAATTCATAGAAAATCCATTTTTAATCAGAAAAATGAGATATACTCAAATATGTCATTTTCATACATGTTTGCATGCTAGGAAAAATATAAATGGCTAAAAAAAATAAAATTAGGCTTTCCCCGGTTAGCCGGAAGTCGTCGGATCACGATATCTCGAGCATCCGGACTCTGATTAAATTGATTCCATTTGCATTAGTCTTTATTTTGAATCCTCTATGCCATGGCATGCATTTCATATCATGCTGATGTTCATCATTGTGATATTTATTATTACGCCTCCTTTTTCTGGTGTTTTCGTTCTTCCCGATATTGCCGGAAGATCTCGAAGCCTATACTTCTGAGCAGGAACAAGGCTTAATAGCCGAAGCGCAAGACAAGCAACCTTTTGATCATTTTGCGATCATCCTACTATTTGCAAATTATTAATTGTTTCCAAAACCCTGCCGCATGCGTTCAACTTATATTTTATGTTAAGTGCTAGCTCTATTCCTTGCATAACTTACTTTGTTGCTCAATCAACACCACCACACCCCAATCTATTTAGAGTAGTATAGTTGTTGCTTCTAAGTTAATTATATAGTTAATGTTGCTTAGACATGCTTAGTCATGTAAAAGTCGTAATTCCTTGGATAGCAGACAAAACACAGCACTCTGGGTGGGTTAGGTGGTAGGTGGGTATTCACCGGGAAGTGTCTAATGAATTTGATTAATAATGATCGGGTTTAGACGAGAGGCCATGGCTGGAAGCATGGTGGGTTGTCTTGTTTTTCCCACAAGGACCGGTTCCGGGTGTCCTTTTGAACCAAGGTTTGCGTAATTCTACACGGGTGGTATAATGGGCCACCCACGACTGAATAATTTGTCTAGACTTGAGTTATGAGCTACATAGTTTGCCATTTCTATTTGCTGGGTGAGTGAAAAATGATGTGATATGATACCTCAATATAGGTGTAAGGGTTACACACGGTCCGGGACCGGGGATGTATCACCTGCTACAACTTTTGGGACCGTGTCGGGGTATCAGCTGAATTGGTGTACACGGATTAGCCCATTAGGGCGGCTCATACTTAAGTCGAAAACATTATAAAGGTCGTGTTCAATCACACTCTGCTAACACACCTCGTGAAGTGTGTCTTGGCCTAGCGTTAAGAGTCGATTGATACGTAGGTAAAGATGTACACCCCTACAGGGTTTGAACTATTCGAATAGCCGTGTTCGCGGTTACGGACAACTTGGTAAGAATCCGCATCGAATTAAACAACTACAACGACACTTTAAAACATGCCAACTCTAAGGCTGAGGTGTTAGCGATTGCTTCCTCCCTGGCGGTTGAGGAAGAATCGAGAGTTTAAGTGTTCGGTGGTCTGCAATAGAGTTCATCGTGAAGATTCGACTCATCCCCTTTAAAAGTAATCTAGTAGTCCAATTTCATCCTACTTAAAGAGTATTGTCAAATGGATAATCAGTTTTCCGCAAAATATTCCACAATTACCCCCTTATTGAAACCTGTTGCATCTATTACTAATTTCCCTCGTAAGTCTTGTGGAGTACAATTTTTGTACTCACCTTGCAGCTATTGATAATTTTTGTGCAGAGAAAATCATCCCCTCAACGGATGGTTCCTATATAGAGATCAACGCCCACGACGACTAGTCCTTGGAATCCCAGGCAGTGGTCCTGCCCAGGGTTCAGCAGCTTGGTTTGTTCTGCTGCCATCTTTTGGCCTTACCCTTTTGACTTCTTAGCCATGTTTAATCTTTCGCTGTGTAATCAACTTTTTGTGTTAATTATGTTGTTAAGTTTTAAAGAACAACTTGTATTATTGCAGTTTCAGTCGTAGAGTTGCTGTTGTGATACTTGTTTGTTCTCACCTGTCTCATGTGCCTTGCGTGTATGTTATTGAAGCACATGGTGTGGGTAGAGTTTCAGAGTCTATATCATAGAATTGTTAGGTTTAATCACTCCTGTGAAGTGACTCTTCCACTGTTAGTTTGGAAACTATATCATCCTGCTCCAGCCGAACATTAATTAGTCGGGACGAGTTTGGGATTGGTGTTCTGGCTCAGTGAGAAAAGAGTGAGGAGACCATATCACCCTACTTAATCTGTGCATTAGTTTGTCGGAGCAAGTTCTGGGTTGACGTCTCGGGGTATTCGAAGCCATATCACTCCACTCCTCTTGGAATTGATACCCAAGGGTTGAGGTCGGGGTTGACGTTTCAACTTAGCGGGTGATTTCACTTAAAATTCTCTGTTATGGATTTTGGGTCCCGACAGCATACTAATTTCAAATGACTTGAAAATTTTCAGAGAGTTTCTTTTAAAATTTTAGGACTTATAAATTTATTTTAATGAAATTTTGATGAATTTGGATTTGCAGATTTTAGTTAAGTTCATTCTAGGTCACATTTGTAAGGTTTTTAATTTGAGCCATTTTGATTCATCTATATGCTGAAATGAGATGAGGAAGAAGCACTTTATTATATGTGGATCATTAGAGGTCTCATGTACTTATGATTACACAATAGGGTCTTTACATGTATGACTCTAATCATATGATCTATGATTCTAGACTATATTTGTTTGTCCATGTACCAAATGTAGTCAATTTTCTTCATAGTAGGCACAAAATATTCTAGTCATGTGAATAGTAGGGATAAATATGGTAACAATTTTCTTGTTACTAACTTTGATAAAAGAGATATAAAAATTTGCGTTAGCAAAATCAAGGAAATGTGAAAGACTAGTGAATCCCAATCAATTGAGCAAACTCTACCATTATGGATCGGCAAATTTTTTACCATTTTTGCAGTTGGGTTAATCAATCCATTTAGGATCGACTAATTGAAGTGGTACAAAATTTTCAGATTACAGTAGATTGCTTTATTCTGATGCTTTGGAACAATAGATTATTAGGCCAATGATGATAAGACCTGCTATCTAGTGAGTGCATGCTTTGGAACAATAGATTATCAGGGTATATGTTAAAAAATGACTAAAAATCTAACTATTCAATCAAGCGCAAGTAGGCCTATAAGTGCTTTGCTCTTGGCTATTGTAGGATGATCATGTTTTTCTAAGAAGGCCCTTTCTAATTTTGTTCATGTATCCTCTTGCCTCATTTAATTGTTGTGTTGTGCCCTTTTATTACAGGGACACACCATAATGGATTGCATGACATGGTAGATTGAATTATTAAAAGTATTTTTAGATAGTTCAATTTGAGGATTTTGATTAACTAAATTAAGAAAGCGTTTAAATAAGAACAAGAGAATCCCATAATAGCCTAAATTATATGTATGAGTCGAAGTTCTATGATACCACCTGTTTCAATAGATTGAATTATTAATCTATACTCAAGTGCTTAATTCCCAATGGGGAAAAGCCCCCTATATAAACTTTGCATTTGGTAGGAGGGTTTAGGGATGCATGGTTCATGATTTGGATTAAATTGCCTAAACCCTACAAAACTGAACCCCTGGGGTGATGTTTGAGCAATTCTGAGACATCTTATTGTTTTCTAAAATGTGCATAACTTCATATTGTTGTAAATTGGCTATTGCAGGATGAACTCTTGTTCTCCTAAATTGGCCCTCCTTGATTCAGTTCATGTATTTTTTTTGTGTAATGTGCGAAATATTCTATTCAATTTGATCTATTGTCTCACTCAGTCGTTCTGTTGTGTCCTTTTTATGAGAAATTCTGATGGTCATGTTGAACCATCAAAGTTTTACATGAAAAGAGCACACCCGAGGGGACTAAATGACATGATAGATTGAATTGTAGAATACTCTGTAGATAACACTATAAGATAATACTGATGAACTAGATTAAGAAAGCCTGTTTACGAGGATAAGAGAATCGTGTAATATTCCAAAATAGATAACACAGATGGTTCTAACAAATGACCATCTGTGATATTTGTTCTATCATGTACCCATCTGTCATCATACACTATATCAGACGGTTCTGGCATGTACCGTCTGTGATGATGCACTATTGCAGTCTCTGATATGCCTTTCATAGACTTGTATTTATTAGATACTAGTAGTCAAACGGATCACTTATCTGTCTATGATGATGTTTTTGAATCGTCGACCTTTTTCTCTAGCAGTTGAATGAACCGGCAGGTCTTTGTGCATTGTGGAGATCCGGATAGATCAAATAGTATGGATTCTTTTGTTTAATCTGGATTGTTAGAACTCGGATCAGTAAGATTGATGGTAAGACTTTTTTTCTCATATTAACGTGAGGATTTTTAGGGAGTCTATAATAGGTATATATAAATTGAAAGTCATGCGGTCGCCATGTACGTGGATCATTAGTCTAGTTTTGTTTCTCTCCTGCGGTTGATACGACGAGATCGCACCTCCGTAATCCAACAATGACCCGCGTTAATTTGGTCGTACGCCGCCGATCGACACCACCGGAGATTCTTTTGCGAAGTTACAGTATATTATCAAGTAACCAAGCGGAAGATTTGGAAAGCTAAAATTCCTTGAAAATTCAGATTTTCCTTTGGCAATTGTACCAGGATGCCGTCTTGACTAAAGGCAATTTGATCAAGCGACATTTGGTCATGCTCTTCTTTATGTGCCTTTGTCTGCAACCTGAGACCTCACAACATTTGCTTTTCACTTGCCGTGTTGCACGGGTGGTGTGGGGGTATAGTAGGGTCTTTGTTTTGGGCCTCCTCTTGTTCGTCATTCTTATGGTAATTTTCTGCATGGATGTTTGCTTATCTGCCCTTTGGTGACAGACATAGGGCCAGTTCTTTTTAGATTGTACAACAGCTTTTAGGTGAAATTAAACTCAATCTGAAAAGAACTCAAAATTTATGTGTAGATTATTTTTGCAGCTACCTCAGATTCATGTGTATTGGAAATAAGCTCCGGTTGAGCAGCTTCCCGAGATTGTTCCTTAAGTGAAAATGACGATTTCCCAAAATAGCCCCAGACCGAACCGTTATTACGTGCAAATGCCACTGTGTACTGCTCTCAAATGGCACCCGTGAGCTCTCATCCCCGGTCTCCCGCAGCAACGCGTTAGGGTTCCTCGCCGCCGCCGCTTGGAGCCAGGCCCCGCCGCCGGCCTCGCCGCGTTTGCCCGCCGCTCCGGCCTCCTCTTCCACCCGCCGCTGTACCCGCTGGAGGCCCCACCGCCGTCCCCGCTCGAGGCCCCGCCGCCTCGCTCACCCGACGCCGCTCCGCTCGCCCGACGCCGGCCCGGTCGACCCGCCACGCTCTGCCACGCCGGCCAACGCCTCCCCGGTCGCCCGATGCCGCCCCGGTCGCCCGACGCCTCCCCGGTCGCCCGACGCCGCCTGCTCGACCTCGCCGCTTCATCCCGCCGCGCCGGCCCGCTTCAGCAGCACCCGGCCGCACCCGACGCCCCCACCTCCTCATCTCCGACGCCGGCAGGACCTCCCCTGCTTCCCATCACCACCGGAAGCTCCTCCCCGCCCCTGGCTCGGGAAGGAGCGGAGCGGGGGAGGCGGCGGCATGGAGGCCCCTGGCGACGTGCGGTGGAGGAAGATGGGAGGCACGGGGAGGGGAGGCCGGCGAGGCCAGCGGCAACGCCGGGGAGGACGTGCGGAGGCAGAGGGCGGCGCGGAGCTCCTCCGGTGCACGGCGGCTGCTCGCGGCGGTGGCAGGGAGCAGAGGGGAGCCGGGGTGGCCGGCGTGGTTGGGGAAAGCCTCGCGGCGGTGGGGCGAGCAAGGGGGCTTCGGGATCCGGCCGCCGGCGACACGGGAGAGCGGAGGGGAGCCACGGCCGGCGGCTCACCGGAGCTACCAAGGGAGGCGGACGCGGCGGCATGCACTGGATAATTCGGTGGGGAAGGAGAAGATAGCAGGGGAGAGAAATGTTAGGCTTGGGATCAATGTAATAATTAACTTTTCCTTCTCCGTGCTCTCCGCCCCAGTGCTTTTAATTAATCCTTTTTTGTTGAGAATCAAACTTTAAATCATGTCTTTATTGTAATAAATTACATAGTATCAGTTAATTAGCACGAAATTTCAGTCCATGGGCATTATAGACTTTTCATCCAACTACTCAGAAAATAAGCTCAGCTCACAGAAGCCGAAAAGAACTGGATCGTAATTTCTGAGAGCTTCTTCCCACCACAGCTTCTATACGTAGAGAAGCTAAAACTGGTTTCTGGAGAAGCTGAAACCGAAAAGAACTGGCCCATATACGGTTGGGTTGGCTGTTGTTTGTTGGGCCATCTGGACATGTCAGAATAAAGCGTGTTTTGAACATCGTGTGACTCGTTCACCTATTGGGATGATATTCTCCGTTTGCTCTTTCTTATTGTGTATTGGGCAGGTTTGCACAAGGAGGATGACAGGAGGACTGCTCAAGTTTGGTGACGATCAACTGATGAAGAAGGCTCTCACGCTGCTTCGAGGTCAAGGCGCTCACTCTCCATCAAATAAGAAGCTGTTCGTGCGGCAGCGGCTTCGCCTGCTGCTCCGCTGTCTTCTCCTGCTTCGCCGCCGTGCCGGTGCCGCTAATGTCGACAACGTCGCCTCCTCGGCGCTTCTCCCCCGCGTCTCCGCCGCTGCTGCCGCCGCCCACGCGCGGCTCGTGCGGAGGGCGGCCACCTGCGCCGTCGAGGACCTTGGTCGCGGACGCTTGCCGCTGCTGCTCCATGTGTGCGCTGTGTCTTTGCTGCTTTGTACGAACGCGTGTAGGTAGGATGATGCTTTTGTCTTCTTGTGCTACGTGTCGATGCATATGCACTACGGCCGCTGCTGCCCACCTGCAGGCCTGTAAGGACATGTACAATGTGGTGATGCCACAAACCTATTTAAGAAAATTGTTAGCACTTGATTTTAAGAAAAATAAATTTATTTCAATGTTAATTTTTTTTTAGCATTTATTTTGGATCCACATGTCAGCATATTATATTCTTTCTCATCTACTTCTCTCTCACTATTTGCTCTAACTTGGAACCCACATATAGTCAACTATCTTAGAATCTGGTTCTAGTACTAGAACCAAGTGCTAGCAATTTTTCCTTAGCACCTCACTTCATAATGTTTAGAACTAACTAAAGTTGGTGCTAAGAATCCTTAGCACCCAATATTAACCAACATTGTACATGTTCTAACATGCCCGCCTACGTGTAACGTCCGTTCTTTTCTTGAGAAAGTTTCTAGAGCTTTTCGCTCGAACCCCATCGCGGACGTTGATTCTGGACCTCGTCCGATTGCGTGTAGCTTTGACCGCTTCTCTTCTGTGGTTCTCGAAACGGCAAATTGCCATAAACATCTCTCGTGTTTGAAACCGACGCCCGCAACACTTGGGATAGAAGCAACTGACGGCGCCTCGCCTCGTCCATGTCTCTCAACGGTGACGGCGGCGACTCTCCGTCTTCTCGTCGCGGCCATCTCTCCGTCCACGTCTCTACGGTGACGGCGGTGACTCTCTATATAGACGTGCAATATTGAAGATTAAATCTTAACTCTATCCAATTCGGTAAGATTGGTTCCTCAACACCCCACCTCCTGATGCATCGCATGTAAGTCATTGTTTCATTGATTTTACGGATTTATTGTAAAATACATTTTTATAACACAAAAACATGTTTTTACGATTGTATCGGGTGTCTCATCCAACCACGTATACGTTCTCTCGTGCTGTTGCTACACTGACGCGGCTTGCCTGCTCTGTTATCGTGCTCCCGTTAGTACTTGGGGTCCACATGGCTTCAGTGTATTAATTTTGGACCGGTGGAGGACACCGCCTTTCTCAACCCAGAAAATACAAGTTTCATGCATGCAATGGCGCCCAAGGCGGCAAGGATACTGGTGTCGCTGTGCGCCCGGAGATGCTCTGCCAAATCCATGAACTGGACCCCAGTCTCGGCGTGGCCGCTTTGCGTTGTTTAAGCGTCTTCCTCGTCAGTGGCATCGATGAAGCGGACATTGGCGCTGTCAACGAACTCACGACCGCTCAGTCCACCGTCTCTAGTTTCACTATGTAAATCGCTTGATTGTTTTTGAGCTGCCAATATTACGAGGGCTCCCCGTTATGTTGACCGCTCTAACAAAATTGCTTGCTCTGTATTCTAGAAAAGAATTGCTTGCTTTTCCCTATTGACCTTGTTCGCACACGAACACGTCACCGTGTACCCCCGAGGCCGAGCGCGGTGCGCGGGACATGGAATCGGGGGAGACCCGCCGGGAGCGCGATACGCAAGACACGCCGGCGGGTGCTTTTGGAACCCGAAACCCCACACCCCCGGGAGGGACCCCGTCAGGAGGTGCGGCGGCTATGGGCTGCCCTAGGTCGACCTGATCGCCCCCAGGGCCTCGAGTCTCGTTGCCGTGAAACACGAAGAACAACGAAGAACGAGAAGCATAAGACAAAGGGAGAAAATAGTAGATGAAAAGATAATGTATTGAGTGCGTCGATTGGGAGAGTTCCACCTCAATCGGCCACATACCCTTCATATTTATAGGGTACGCCCGGTCTTAGGGCTGGAATACAACTCGGTATCGTGCACGATATGGTTTTCCATACAAATCGAGTTATTTCCTAAATCTATGGTTACCCTTATTGATACGATCAGGACTCTGCCTTGCGCACGAGATTTCTTCCAATTAAACCGAGGGTCTTCCTTATCTTCTGATCATCTTAACCGCCGTGATCTGGACTCCATCTTGCATACGAGATATCCTTCCATATTATCCGGGAGTCCTTCCAAATCTCGGACTTTCCTTTAAACGCCATGATCCGCCACTGTTCCTTGCATTCCAAGTCTAAGGCTTCGAACACAAAGGACTTCACCTTGAAACCCGGCGGGAGCGTCACAAATCACCCGCCGACCTGGCGCTGCTGGAACTCGGTCGTGCTATGTAGAACCCGCCTTGGATCTACTCGGGACCGCAAACGATCGGGAGCGCAAACACTCGGAAACACGAGTACTCGGGAATATTGTTCGGGATCTTCTGCTCGGAGACGCGAGTACTCGGGAACACAAGTACTCGGGGATACGAGTGCTCGGGGCGCCAGTACTCGGGACTCTGGGACGCCGTACCACTCGGCATGGGCTATTGACTCGGTAACATTGTAAACCTTGCCCGATGCACTCGGCCCATCTGGGGGTACTGTCAAATTTGGTCATCAACAGACCTCAATCGAAGCCATTGCGACGTGGGTGAGAGAACTCTAGTGGCCAGCAGTTCTCCACGATTCCTCCGCTGATGTTGCCTCCTCCTTCGCTGGCTTGCTGCTACTCTGTCTAACCGGCGGCAACCCCTTGTTTCACGTGACCTTCTTGGCCATCACAGCCGCTGATGCCGCTCAGGCTGGCGAGCAGGTACATCCGGCTGGCTCCTCCGTCCTTGCCGCTGTTCCTGCTGCTCGTGCAGAGAGAGAAGGGCGTGCTTTCCATGGAGATTGTCTTGTATTTTCTAGATCGAGGAAGGTGGGGGCACCATCAGCGCCAAAATCAATAAAACCAGAGTTATTTTAAGGTGCGTCTAAACTAATTCACCATCCCTTTAAAAATGTAAGGCATTTGGTTAAGACAAGAATTTGATCGACAATCACCCTCTTAAAATGTGATTTATATAACATAAAATTAATATTATAATTATGATTTTAAATTATATAAATCACATATTAATAGAGTAATTATTAATCAAAATCTTGTCTTAACTAATTAAAATACATCTTATATTTATGGACAAATGGAGTATGTGTCAATTGCCTCGAATTGAACGAGTGGGTTATATTGGTACTCCAACATAAATGTTAGAGAGTACCATCACTAAATATTAAAGATTACCTAATTTCAGGGACAAAATCGAAGTAAAAACTCAGTTGGGCATTTCTTGCTTCCGTTGAGCCGTGTATTGCCCGCATGCCATAGTCCACATCACCAAAGGCACATCGGCGGCCGCAGGGTCAGGGGCACGCTGGAGATGTGGCCAAAAAGCAGGGCCGCACCGGAGATGTGGCGACGGGTGCACTCGAGCGGCAAGGCGGACTGAGGCGGAGAGCTGTGGTGCTCTGCCACGCGCGGAGAAGCAGTGATGAGGGCAGCATCGAGCCGGAGATGCGATGACGGGAGTGGCATCAGCTGGAGATGCATTAAAATATTGCCCATGCCGTCCCTTGCTCATAGATTTTCGTCCCCGACTGCCATTGGTGGAGTGGGTTCAAATAGATAATGTTCTCAAATGTTAGAGAGTACCAGACTTTTTTTTATAAATATTATTTTTAAAATTGAAAATTCCAAATCTAGACTTCCAGATTCAAAAATTTCAAAACTATATGCCTGTCGGCCAACGGTTAGCCGACAACGCGCTTGTCAGCTAACCGGAGGCCGAAATGGGCGTTGTCGGCCAACCGTTGGCTAACAACGGCGTTGTCGGCCAACGGTTGGCCGACTGCGCGCCGAAAGCGCGCGGGCCCCGTTGTCGGCCGACGGGCACCCGCTGTCGGCCGATCGTTGGCCGACAAGGGCAAACGCCATCGGCCCTGGCGTTTGGGTACCTGATGCAAACGCCAGTGGTGCTGGCGTTAGCCCCCGAACGGTTTAAAGCAAGCGGTTGCTCTTCTCTGGACTCTTCTCTGCCTTGCCCTTCTCATCTCCCATATGCAGTGGTTGCTCACATGGGCAGGGTGGATACATAACCAGCCTCCTTTTGTGTCGTTGCGCAGAGGTTATTCTCATGAATATCTTTTCAAAAATTGTTTGGACATAGCTCACATGCATGCAAACCAATCATAGATTGAGCTTTCCACAAATAATTGCCTAAATTATTTAACGAGGAACTCAATTATCAAATTCATTAGACTTAATTTGGGTGGTCAGCACGGCCTATAGATAGAGTGGATATGCACGAGGTCGGTGGCAGAGGAATATACAATCTTTTTTCTTCAACACGAACAAAAGGAAGTGCGAGAACACGCTTTTTTCTTCAAACACCGCTTGCTTTAAACCGTTCGGGGGCTAACGCCAGCACCTCTAGCGTTTGCATCAGGTACCCAAACGCCAGCGCCGATGGCGTTTGCCCTTGTTGGCCAACGGTCGGCCAACAGCGGGTACCCGTCGGCCGACAACGGGCCCCGCGCGCTTTCGGCACGCAGTCGGCCAACCGTTGGCCGACAACGCCGTTGTTAGCCAACGGTTGGCCGACAACGCCCATTTCGGCCTCCGGTTAGCTGACAAGCGCGTTGTCGGCTAACCGTTGGCCGACAGGCATATAGTTTTGAAATTTTTGAATCTGGACGTCTAGATTTGGAATTTCCGATTTTAAAAATAATATTTATAAAAAAAAGTCGAGAGTACCATCACTAAATATTAAAGATTACCTAATTTCAGGGACAAAATCGAAGTAAAAACTCAGTTGGGCATTTCTATTGCATGGAATTTTCAAATAGATAATGTTCTCAAATATATCAACTGCAGGAATATTACAACTGCAAAATTTATAATTCATACTTGCATATTGCTGAAGCTGTCTTGATGATCCATAGATTCACACTTGATCGCCTCGACAATTGCGAAGTAACCTCAATCCATAGATTCACATACTTCAGAATCTTCTTCTCGACCTACGCGCATGTTGCCGTTCTTGACCGTCGTCCAAAACTTTCTGCCCTGGTCACGACTGCTCTTATTTTTAAGGCCTGTTATTACAGAACCTATATTTGCTACTCGCTTGCCGCTTGGAGTATTTGTAGATTCCCATCAAAATCATGCATGCTACACACATCAACTCTGCTAACCCTGTTGCTCCTTGCCATCCTTTACGTTGCGGCCATTTTCCCTCACCGTCGGATTGGTCTAGGTCATGCAAACCCTTGTGACTACAACGTATTTGCTATCACCGTCCTATAGCGGAAGACGTTGAGCCAGAGCTAGCTGGAGAGCACTCCTAGCTCGATCGGGAGCAGGGTCGGCATACACGAAAAGGCTGAGCATGTCTGATTCTCCTCTTGCTGCTCGCCGTCACGAACTACGCGCTGTTTTCCACCAAGGAACTCCAGATCGACATAACGAAGGCATACGTGCATGCAGGCAGGATGCAGCGGAGATTAGTTTCAGCATCACTGAAGGATATATGTATCTGATTATGCATGTCAAACATGCAATAGATCTGTCTGCACGCGTAGCATATTTAATTCCGAATATTTTTAGAAGTTGTGTATTAACTTGTTGTATTTAATGTGGAGTCTTTCTTAAATCCGAGCCGTTATAACTCTATCCCATTAGGTGGATGTTTTAGGCTTTTCTTTTTTCTCCGATAATTTTAGAATCTGTATTTATGTAGTAATGTGTTGTATTCAATATGGCATTTTTCTTTGATCTGAACCGTTATAACTCAGTCCCATCAGGTGGATGACTTAAGTTTTTCTTTTTTCTTCGATTAATGTGGAAATTTTTAGGGAGTCTGTAATTAGTATAGAGATATAGAGACTAGATGGATGGCTTAGAATTTTTCTTTTTTCTTCGATTAACGTGCGAATTTATATTTGCGTAGTAATGTGTTGTATTCTACATGGTATTTTTTATCTGAGCCATTATAACTTAGTCCCACTAGATGGATGGCTTATGATTTTTTCTCCGATTAACGTGAAAATTTCTAGAGTCTGTAATTAGTATAGAGATAGATAGATAGATTAGATTAGGGGTTAAAAGTTATTAGTAATATTTTGTAGCAAGAGAAAATGCCTTTGAAATAAATGGTAACATTTGATTGGTACTCCCAGCCCCTCATCGAGGAGTACAGGGTATTTAGAAACATTCATATTTTACTATCCATCCAAGCATATGATCCATTTGTGGTCGATGTGAGAGAAAGTCGGTCAATATCTAATCTGATTCTTTTCCAACTAAAGCTGATCTTAACAGAGACAATTTCTCTCATGACTTAGGGTGGAACTCGAGCCAACTCAACTCAATTTGGCTCGACTCATTTTAACTAGTTAAGACAATGAGTTAGTTCGACTCGACTCACTACCATAACGAGCTCTAACCTCAACTCGGCTCGATTTGTTAAAAGTTTGGGTTGGCTCGATAAGCTCATTAAACTCGATTAGAATGTGAGTGCCAGAGCACTTATATATTAGGGACAATTAGATATATGCCACTGCAAATAGGTCGAAATAGAGAAGTGCCATTACTATTTGAGGCCTCCTAGAAATGCCATTAAAATTTGACAATACTTAGAGATATGCCATTACGGGAGTTTTGGGCCATTTTCAGGGAAATACAGCCCCGTATCTCACACTGTATCTACGGAACGGACCAAAATGCCCCCGCTGACTCTGCCACATGGGCCCCGACGTATATCTAATTCTCCCAAAAATCCCTCCTCTCCTCATCTCCGTGTACGACCCCAAGACGAACTACCTGTCGCCGAGGCCTCGGTTCCTGCACTACAAGCCCAATCCCCGTATCAAGATGTACCGGCACGGCGGCAGCGGCGGCGTGAGGCGGCTCGACGAGGGCTTCGCCTCTGAGAGCAGCGATGAAACCGGCGCCACAACCACGGAGGATGAGCTGACGGACGACGGGCAAGAGCAATCGCAGCAAAAATCTCCTCCATCTGAGGACGGAGATGCGGCTACTGCTCCGGCCGAGGTTCCCGTCATACCGCCGGAGGAGCCTACGCCGGGTTCGCCGCGGGCTCTTACGCTGATACCGGAGCCTGCGGCGAGTTCCCCGGGTGCTCGTGTCCTGACACCGGAGTCTATGGCACCTTCTCTGCGAGCTCTGGCACCGGAGCGTGGTGGCCTTGCTGGTCTTGCTCATCTCCGGCGCGATGTACCCGAGCGTGCCGACGACGTGCGTGGTCTGCGGGTTGCCGTCGAGGAGCACGTGCAGGTACAGCAGCCCGGCGGCGACACCCCGGACGATCTTGGCGCGCTGCTCCCAGCTCAGCTCCGACGACGACAGATGGCCGGCGCCGCCGAACAAGTGTCGGTCGAGGCGGGGGGAGGCGGCGGCGGGGGCAAGGCCGCGGTGGCGATGGAGAGCTCAGAGAGGCGCCTCGGGGCAGAGGAGGAGGCGGCCCCAGAGGACGGTAGCGACCAGACGGCTCGCCAGCGGCGAGGCCCGCAGATGGCGGCGCGCCGAGGCAAGGAGAGGCGGCGGCCCGGATGGGAGCTTCACCGGGAGGTGCGTGCCTAGGGCAGAGGCAGAGCGGTGGAGGCCACCGGCGGCGGTGCTTGCTGGGGAGGGCAGCGGCGCACGCGCAAAGGAGGAGCAGAGCGAGGGCGGGGGCGTCGGCGAGGAGGAGGGCGGGGGCAGGAGGAGGAGCAGAGCGAGGGCGGGGGCGTCGGCGAGGAGGAGGGCAGGGGCGGGAGGAGGAGCAGAGCGAGGGCGGGGGCGTTGGCGAGGAGGAGGGCGGGGGCAGGAGGAGGAGGGTGGAGGAGGTGCTGTGAAGAAGAGAAGATTGAGGGATTGGGTGTTTAGAGGAGGAAGAAGAGGGCATTTTGGTCCAAAGCGTATATACGGTGTGAGATACGGGGCTGTATTTCCTCGAAAATGGTTTAAAACTCCCGTAATGGCATATATATAAGTATTGTCAAATTTTAATGGCACTTCTAGGAGGCCTCAAATAGTAATGGCACTTCTCTATTTCGACCTATTTGCAGTGGCATATATCTAATTGTCCATAAAATCTACGTACATAGAGCGTCCTTCGAATAATAGTCATCTCAAGAGCGTCCATAAATTAGCCATTCCGTGCAAGCCCGGGAAAGTCAAAACATCCTACGGAGTTCCAAGAAAAGAAAAAAGTCTAACATCCTACGGTGGTGCAGAAAGATAGAGTAAGTTTCCCGTCCGTACAAGCGTTGACGACGGAGAACAAAGGCGCAGTACAAACATGAGACTGATTATTCTGTGCTTTCGAAGCAACAAACACAAAATTCTCCCGTTTTTAATGTGACGTGGAAAAGGCGGAGGGAGGAGGGAGGGAAAGCGTCGCTTTTCAGTTCCTGCGGCCGAAAAGGGTTCGTACCGGTCTGCCCGGAGTTTGAATCCGGCGGAGACCGTTTTGCTATTCAACCCTTCCAAGTTCAAAAGTATTTACACTTCAGTCTTCTCCAGACTCCAGTTCTCGTTCCCCTCATTAATGCTGCTCCTGCTTCTCTCTCTCCGAGCTCACCTCAGCTGCCTCCAAGAAGTAGAGAGGGGAAGGGCATTTTGTGCGATTCCAAATTCCAAGAAGTGGAGAGAGAGAGAGAGAGAGAGAGAGAAGCTTGAGCTTCGATCCGTGCGTTTGCAGCTGCGATTCGAAGTGTCCAAGAGGGCTAGGAAGCCTGTGGGGTGAACCCGTGATCCGTGCATCCAAGAATTTAGAGAGGGAGGAAGGTGAGGGGCGACGCCCATGTGCGCGATCTCGGCTGCTGCGTGAGGAGTTGGAGGAGGATGACGGGGGTGGTAGTGGTCTCGACGGGGTGCAAGGGGGGAGGGGTGAGGAAGAAGAGGGGAGGCCGCGTCGGCGGCGGGGAGGAGGAAGCGGAGGAGCGGGAGCGGCAGCAGCTGTCGGTGCTGGCGCTGCTGCTCGCGGCCGTGCGGAGGTCAGTGGTGGCGTGCCGGCTGGAGCGGGAGCCGGAGCGCGTCGCCGGTGGCGTAGGCGGGTGGGGGGACGAGGAGGAGGATGCGGCGGCCGCGGGGATGGGGGAGATGGAGATCGGGTGGCCGACAGACGTCCGCCACGTCGCGCACGTCACCTTCGACCGCTTCCACGGATTCCTCGGCCTTCCCGTCGAGTTCGAGGTCGAGATGCCCTGCCGCGTCCCCAGCGCAAGGTGAGCACCCTTCCTTCCATGAGATCTTATCAAGCTTCTTTCTCTGCAAAAAGCTTTGATTTTTAAGAGGCTGTTTTGTGATCTTGAGAAGGAATCTATTAAAGGTTGCTGGTTTTGTCCTCAGTTTTGATTTCTTCACCTGTTCAAGCAACTTTACTTCCTGGGAGATAGATCTGGAAATGCGGCAGGATTTCCAGTTCGTTTTGATTCCGTTATAAAAACCAATACTTCAATTGAAGTAGAATGCATTTTGGCTTCCGGCCGTCTCACCACCAAGTTCAAACAAGTTAGGATTCACCAATGGGATGATGGAAATACATTCTCGGAAATGTAATTAGATTGTTTAACTTTTAGCCAATTATACTTCTTTTGTTTCAGAATGTTTGTTGTCATCGTCTGCAAATTTACCCTATGCTTCCTGCAAGATTCAGCACGCACATGGAATTAACTGAAAGTCTAAAACTGATATTTAAAGGTGACTTTATCCAAGATTCAGTATGCACATGGAATTAACTAAAAGACAAACTTTATCTAAAGGTGACTTTGCCCAAGATTCAGTATGCACATGGAATTAATTGAAAGACTAAAACTGATATTTAAAGGTGACTTTGTCCAAGATTCAATACGTGAACTGAATAAACTCGACAAAGTGTGAGCAAAGATGCTTACAATGTTTCCTGCAGCGCGAGTGTTTTCGGTGTCTCAGCTGAATCGATGCAGTGCACCTACGATGGCAAGGGAAACTCGGTCCCCACAATACTGCTGCTCATGCAGGAGAGGCTGTATGCTCAGGGAGGGCTAAAGGTCAGACATCATGAATCAGTCCTATATACCAGTAAGGCTTGAATTGACATGAATTTGCTCATTCCGAGATTGGCGTCTTCAGGCTGAAGGGATCTTTCGCATAAACCCGGAGAATGACCAAGAAGAGCATGTGAGGGACCAGCTGAACAAAGGAATTGTTCCTGAGGACATTGACGTTCACTGCTTGGCAAGCCTGATTAAGGTACATTCATCCTGCACTCCTATCAAAATATGACACAATCATGAAAATGTGTTCTTGCTATCACCTCCTATTATCAGAAGTTCACAGTCCAATTTTAAACAAAGATTGTTGGTTTTGCAAAAGAAAAGAATTAGAACTTGAACTTCTATGCATTTGGTCAGGCATGGTTCAGGGAACTTCCTGAAGGTGTGCTTGATGGCCTCTCCCCCGAGCAGGTGCTGCAATGCAATTCTGAAGAGGAATTCCTTGAGCTCGTGACGGTACTGCGCCCCACTCCGGCGGCGCTCCTCAATTGGGCCGTTGATCTAATGGCTGATGTCGTGGAAGAGGAGGAGCTGAACAAGATGAATGCGAGAAACATAGCCATGGTGTTTGCTCCCAACATGACTCAGGTAATCTCCATTTCACTATTGTTGCAGGGTAGCAGGTTTCTGTACTTCCCTGGCAAAAAAGAATGTGACCAATTGGCAAATTGTCAATTACTTAAGCTAATACCCTTTTATTCTATGCTAGATGTCAGATCCTTTGACAGCTCTAATGCATGCTGTCCAAGTCATGAACTTTCTCAAGGCATTGATCTTGAGGACGCTTCGAGAGCGTGAGGGTGCAGCTACCGGAGATTGCACTCCATACTCGTCTCCAGCATCTTCCGGTAGGCATTGTGATGCTGAATATTATGGCAGCGAACAAGAGATGATAGACAGAAGCTGTGAACTGAGTGATATGCATAGTCAAATCAGCAAGTCTGGGGGACAGGCGGATTATCTTGTGCGGTATAATACCTGTTTCGACACCGAACAAGAAAGTGATCATCCTCTGAGCGAGGTGGAGGAAGGGTTCTTGAATCGGCTGGAATGCCATCTTGAAGGTGATAAACCAGAGGGAAGCGCAGGCAAACAGTGCGAAATAAGCTCAGTGATGATGGCAATGGAGGATGTTCATCCTGAGCTGAAATCTGAAACCAATGAAGTGGAGGACATACAAGAGGCAGAAGGTGAAAAGTTGAAATGATCAAAATTCTGTATTTTTGGCTAGTAGATCTTGTGGTTTGCTCTCTAATGGATTGTTTTGTCAACATCTGGTTGAATGTATTGCTGTAGTGTATGAAGTAAACTTGCCTGATCCTTGGATATGGCCGTGTTGGTCATTCATATCTGCCCTAGGACAACACTTTATGGAAATGATCATTAGTTGTATCGTGTATGTCAATGTTAACACGCCTGTCTACCACTGTTATAATTCTCCGACCTATTGACTGCCAAAAGGTGCCGCTACCCAGATAAGTTCTCCTCTATGCCACAGTACATGTCGTTTTAGAGTTTGATCATTGACATAAAAAAATTTACCAACATTTACAACGAGTTGATAATACTAGATCCACCATGAAATACATTTTCATAATGCTACCTATTTTTCTTTAAAATATATATTTTTTTATAAAAATTGATAATCAAAATATAATCTTGGCAACCGTGTTGATGTCCAAAACAACAATTTCTGTGGCATGGAGGGAGTAACATTTAGCAATAAGATGGTATATAAGTAACAGAACCAATGTATTTCCATCTACCTCTTCATTTGCATATGACCCTGAAATTTCAATACCAGCAACATTCAGTATCCCACTTATCAAACACTGATATGGCCCGAATCATGTACAGATACATTTGTTCAGGTTCAACCTTACCCCACCAACCAAACACACCCTAGATTCAGCATTTGCAATGCTAGGTTCAAAACCACAATGTCAAAATTCAGCTCTGAATACATTGCTGAACAACAACAAAAATTGCGGAGCACAAAGAACACATTTTGTTGCAATCGGAGTATGGAACTCATCTGTAATAATTGCCTGATGTTTTTGACAAGAACATATTTTCCCAGTTAGTCAGATACAAACATCAGTAATTCATCATGGTAGACCTCAGAGAACAGCAACATAAAATTAACTGCACATACATGATAAGCAGTTAAAAGTGGTATAACAACAAAGTGGAAAACTGTGGTGCCAGTTAATTTTCCCCTTGTAAGAATATTAAGATATTATACTAGCGATTTTGGTATTTTCCTAGCCAGATTAGTGATATAGCTTAGTACAGAAACCACTGTTACTGACATAGCTTAGTACAGAAACCACTGTTACTTTTTCCCCTTGTAAGAACATTAGATATATATTGGCGATTTTGGTTTTCGCCTATCCAGATTAGTGCCATAGCTTAGTGCAGAAAACAGTTCTTGGCCTTTTACTGGCAACAATCTCTTCGAAGGAATCCACAAGCTGCCCTGCCAAACTACTGGGCTCATCAAGGAGGGTGCGGATAAAGGTGAACACAACCCTCCGCTCCTGCTCTGTCGATCTCAGGCTAAACCAGGTTAGAAATTTCATTCTGAAATCCTTCTCGATGTGGCCAGAACATTCCAACCATCGTATAATCTTCACACAGTACTCATAGTTATCGTCTAGCTGACCTAACCTACGGGAGAAGTGCTTCTGTGAGCCAATGACCAAATTGCCATCAATGGCACATGTTTCCTGCTCCAAGTCTGATGTCTGCTTCCGACTTTGTGATTGGGATTCCATGGGCAGTGCCTCCCCAACATGCCCCTCAGCGCAAGTCTCGAAATCACTACAAACATTTGGCTTTCTCAATCCATTCTTTCCTGAACTACACATATTCTCGTTTCGGAGGCATTCTGTTGGCATGACTACCTCTGCGTTTAGGTCTGGGACAGAGGTTTCATTAAGATCAAGCTGGCGGGAAATAACTTGTGCAACTTGATCCTTGTCTGGTATCACTGAATCACTCTGACCGCAGGAATCTTCAATCTCATCTTTACAAAACTCATTGGGGCAACCATCCTCCTCGGCCCATGCTTTCCGGAAGACTTTACCCAGCTGGCGCACCTTGAAGCCTGATGACCGGCCAGTTTGACTCTTAACATCTCTCTTGGCAGTAGATGAGCAACCTTCTGCACCGTGCTCTATGTTCTTGTGAATGATCTCCACACTCCTGGTAAAGCATTTAGACTCAGAGTGGCCAAGTTCACCATCTTCAGTAAATGAAATAATCCGGAAGGCATACTCTGTGCAGGGCAGCAGATTGGAGATCAGCATCCTTCTTTGGTCTTTCGGGAACATAGCAGGATCCCCAGTGGAAGGCTGTTCTCTGCTATTCCAGTACCAGAGTTTGTATCCTTTGATAGCATGATATGGTGACGAAGTAGTTTCTTTCAGAACAACCACTAAAGATGAAGATGTAATATCTTCAAATCTAAACCTGCAGGCAGTAGGAAGTGTATCTGCACCATGAAAGGAATTCACAACATTTCTAAAATTGTAAGTTCCATATTGAAACCACTAGAAAGAGGTAATTTACAAGATTGAAATTACCAATTTGTTTAGTTTCTGCTTGAGAATTTGACCTCAGCCACTCATCTGCCTTCTCCATTGCTAGAGAGCAAAGTTTCTGCACATCAGCAGCAACAGGTAGCCGGCCCACAATGCCACGAGCCATCTTGGAAGACATACCATCGAGGGGACCAACCTCAGTTTCCAGCTTTGCTTTTGCGTCCTTTACAATCTGATGCAGCTCTTTAAAACGAGTTGTGCCATCCAAAATTCTATGACTCAGGTATATGCGAGAACAAAGAATATCAACCCGACGAGCATCTTTAGCAACCGCTAGCTGCCTTCTCCAGCACCTGTTCATAATAATCAAAAGGCACCATAAAATATCAAAACTACAAATGGCAAAAGACAAGATGAAAGGCTTACTATAACAGAGCTCTTGTACAATAAGGTAACAAATAGGCAACATCATGATACTCTTAAGTAACTACACTGTATCTTTCTGATGTATGCTTCAGGAAATACTCACAAATGGGTTAACCAATATTGGGGAATATCCAGAATTAAATATTTAAAATCCAACCAACTAAATCTAATCATAGGAAGATCCAGATCAGATAGTAAAAAAGAGATGAAACCAGCATCTCAGGGACCCTGGCATTAACTGATAAAATCAGGCAAATGCACCATAAGAGAAAGTACAATGTAGAGATACATAGGAACATTCCATACTGAAAATAAATATTGATGTGTAAATTAGATACAAAATCACTCACCCAAGTATTCCAATAACCTTTCCGCACGCAGCACAACAATAGTTACCATCTAGCCGCATAGATTGCCCAAGATCAATGCGCCCTACCTTTCGGCGCTGGAGTGCACACTCAAGGTGGCAGGATGACTCGCAGCAATCCCTGTCACCAGTCTCCGATGAGCAAACCAGCCAAAGGCTAGGATCTTTGTTGTCATCATACAGATGACAAATACAACATGAACACCTCTTACAAAATGTATTATCTGAGGTCAACACAGCTTTGCAGGCTGAATTTTTGCACATCCATGTGGCAGGAGGCTTTGTGCCTTGAGATATTCTGTTCTCACATAGTTGAACAGGACGGTCCCCCTTTCTTGGCGGCTTTCTGAGAGCATGGCTAGCAGTAGGGCTTGAATTATTGTTGTTATTTGAGGAGAGTTTCTTGGAATCAATGTTCTTGCACCTCTTTACAGCTGCTGCTCTAGGAATCTCTTCCACTGATTTGCATTTTGACATGCTCGACTGTTTCTTTTCCGTACTAACACTAGCATTGTTCGACTCTTGTTCCGGGAAAGAAACCAATGGTTCCTGGGCATTCTCTGAAACGGTGTTGCTGTCATCAGCATGTCTAATTTCTTCAGGCACGCTCGCATCACTGGAAGCATGTAAAGCTAGCATGGCAACAGACAAAGGAAAAAAATTCGTTAGTATGATCAGAAAACAACATAACTTGTCAACTCCAAGGCACCAATACTAGCGGAGACATCACATGCTGTCAGGATATTTCCTACTCTTACCAAATCATCATTCAACGTAGAATTAATTTTTGTAGATAATATTGTCACACTTGTTGAACACTTGAATAAGCAATGCTTAGCCTAAATACTCCCAGCAATTAAGTATCACCCATCACCTAACGTGCTGATTAATTAAACCGATAAAGGTAGAAAGTAGTAACTACCCTTGGCTGCAAAATTTAGTACGATTTCAGCGCAACAAGTTCATAATAATAAAGCAAGCATCCATCCATGCTTGACCCAGTGCATGGGCTCACACGCAGCACGGGAAACCCAACCCCGCCCGCCGAGATCGATCGACCCGGCATGCCGGCGCGCGCGTGCCGGAGAAGCAGGATCGGATCGAACCATGCACGGATGGATTGATAGATTGGAGGGAAACAAACGACTCGGGTTTGATTGATTGCTCGCACACAGCAAAGAAGAAGAAAAATAGGAACGAGCAAGCTAGCTAGGGCGAGCTCACCAGCAGCGGCGGCGGCGAATCCGGATGGATCTCCTCCGCTCGACGCCATCAAAAGGAGAGGGGAGGAGGCCGCCGCCGCCGACGGCGAGGGGGAGAGCCGATGGATTCCGCCGGCGTGGCTTGATGGCGGTGGAAGCAGGAGAGGGCTTTGTGCTTCCTCTCCTTCGTGCGCCTTACCTTTGCTTTCGTGGTGGTGCCCGAGAGCGACGAGACCGTGGGTGCGGGTGGGCCGGATTGGGCTGGCCCGGTCCGAGGCTTGGCCCAGAAGACTCGGGTATTTTATTTTTTCAGAAATCTTATTCTGCGGTCGCCCGCACGTAGGCCGTGCATGCGGAGAGCCCGTAGAGAGTGACCCCTTTCTCTTCTTCCCGTTTGCATGGCATTCCATTTCTTGTCTTTCTCTCTCGCCGCGACACATCCCGCTGCCGTTGATGGGTCATGCAGGTTGCTAGACTGTATAGCTTTTTATGATCACAATAAAAACATATATATGCACACGCTATTACACACTTATGCATATGTTAGAATTGACGAACACTAGTGATAAATTGTTAAATTTTTACTAAATGTATTGGTGTGTGTATACTTGTAAGCATTCAGATTTGAACAATAGGAGACAGAATCATATCCCTACAACTCCACCACCTCACCAAGAGTTAGTTCTCTGCTACATTGTGTACGTAGGTAAGAACTTTCTTACAATGGTCTGCATTATGTCTTGAGTGTTTGCATCCAATAGAATCGCAACATGCAAAATTCCAATAGTGCATGTGACTAGCGACCCTAGCGGTGAGCTCCGATCATGCGAGGTGGGAGGCCATAGGGCAATATTGCCTATTTTATTTCGGAGGTCATTTCGGTTTAACTCTTGGAGCTGCGGGGTTTCGAACGTGACAGAAAAATTAGAAGCATTCCATATCTTATAATGGGAAATAGTTACGTGAAGACATCATGTTGGCCTACTCCATTGGATGCCTGCCTTCCACACACGTGTAAAATAGTGTTTTCGCATATAAAATAGGAAAAGCAGAGTTGAAGCATGCCCTTTTGGATTTAGTGATGATGCCTACTCAGTTTGTGAAAAATCTTACTAAATGCAAGGTATTGAAGTACAATGTCTCATTCTTTTCCTTTATCGGTGTCTTTTTCCCCTTACTGAGTACAATGCTTCTTACCACTTATATTTGTTACGGGAGAAATGTTTCTACGTCCCATAGAGCCATAGCTCCATCTCCTAACACCGCGTGATGCTTCGTTGGGATTTTTGATACTGCATACACTAAATTATTGTTAGAAGATCGAGGGTACCAGTCTAGGTAAAGCATTGTTGAAAACCTAATTATATAACTGAAATACTAATAAAGGAGCACATATCTTTCTGTAGAACAATCAATATCAGTGGTGTTAGAAGGTGAAGTTATAGTTTTATGCAGCTAAAACTTCTCGCCCTTATGTTATAGTCCGTGCGCTTTAGATTTGACAAAGCCAGATATAAGAGAAAGCGTTGAGATATGAGTATATCGAAATTTTTGGTGTACTACTTTATGCACACAACTCAATGTAGTGCTTCATTCTACGTGCCATGCACTCATATTGAAATCGGCACCTCTTACTTAAGGAGGGATCACGTATTCAATACCTTTGGTTGGTGCATTTGATATGTCAGTGAAAACTCTTGTGTGATTTCTATTTATTCCTGCAAAAAGAATTCTTACTAAGCAGAAAACCCAGCTCTATCTATGATCCAGGGCGCGGCAAGTAGAAGTTTGGAAAGCTAGCTCTAAGACAGCGATGCAGGGAAGCACGGGACACGATGTCGTTGAAACCGTGGAAGTTATTCGGTGGAAGCGATTCGATTGTGCTCACGGGTTCATTTTGGAGGGCTAGATCATAGATAACAGCCACATCGGTCTTCCACTTGGCGTCTAGTTTATAGATAACAGCCACATCGGTCTCCCACGTGGCGTCCACTCAACCTATGGATGGGTCACCCTGTCCGAGTCACCAGCCTCGTGGCACTGACGAGCAGTCCAACAAAGAGCAAAAGAATAATTCTAACATAGAGCGTACATCCGCTAATTTTGGTGGACATTGAATCTTCTTACTTCGTCCACCGCTAGTTCGTATTTGTATATTAATATATTTTATATCTTTATAACATACAATATTTCACTCTTTCTTATAAATCAATCTATATTTAGTTTGTATAATTCATTTATATGCATATTATACATTAAAAATAAATAAATAATTAAGTGATAGTCAAAGGTAGACTATATTGATCATGTTCTAGACATGATAGGACTAAAGAATTGAATTTATTAAAGTGTGGACTAAGTATGTACTATAGTAAAGATAATAAAAATATATAAATCTTGGAACATGAGCCGACCATAGATTTGAGAGTGGTATAGCCCACCGAACCAAAAATATATATTCTAACATAGCCAGAGTTGCAAGACAACAATAAATACAGGGCCTACACAATGTTTACTTTGAGCATAGTTGATATTGCTAGTATTACCAAAATTTTGACATGATCTGAGGAAAAAAGATTGACATCGAACTAAATTAACGTCACCTAAATTTGATCCAAATTAGATAAATAAAGCTTTGAAAAATCCGCGCGCGGACTAATTCTAACCTAACCAGCAATTTGACCACCTTTACGCTGCCTACCTCGCACAATACCGCCTGCCTCAGTTAATTAATGCTTTCCATTCTATCTAGAAGGGATGTGCTTCCTTAGTCGCTAAGAAGATTTCTAACGCTGGCAATCCAGCACTTATGTGTATGTACCTCCGCATAATGTTAAGACTAAGAACTATTATCTCTGTTTAAAAACAGATTACTTCTTAAAAAACGTACAATTAAAATTTAATTTTGGCAATAGATGTCTATAAAGATTATTGAAAGGTCAGATGAAAATAGTATCATTAGATTTATTGTCAAAATTATTTTATAATTCTATAACTTTAACAAAATTCTAACATATTATATAAAAATAATGGCCCAAGGTTTATCTTGAAGACTATGCCGATTTATAAAATGTCATGTATTTTAAAACGGAGGGAGTTCCATGCATGCATGACTCTTCTTTATTTCCGCTCACCTGATATTAGATTTTGATCACGCGATTGTGTGACTCTTAAAGACGTTCTTAAAAGTTTAACCTAATTTCGATCATCGTGTTGGAGTACGCTACTAGAAACTGTAACAAGATGACCCATGCATGATGTGTTGAAGTATGAGAGCAACTTGGTCATCTTTGACCAGATGACCGACTTCATATGTCATATACTTTTTCTATCTCATAATATTAGACGTATTTTGATTGGTAAGACAAACTTTGATCAATAATTATTCTATTAGAATGTAATTTATATGACATAAAATTGATGTCATTAGATTCATATTTAAAAGTACTTGCTTGTAATTATGACTATGTATCATATAAATCATATATTAATAGAGTAACTGATAGTTATAATCTTATTTTAACCTATCAAAATATATTTTATATTATAAGATGGAGAAAGTACTCCACGTGAAAATTTTGTTTAGCCATTGTGTCTTTAATTCATTACAAGGACGTGGCTATACGGAGTGCGCCCTCGCGCTACCCTGTTAAGTTCAAAGACACACTTTTCGTATCTAAGGGGGTGTTTGGTTGGGCTGTAGCTATTGTAAAAGCTGTTGTTGGCTGGCTGGTTGGGAAAGCTGTTGTGGCTGTTGGCACCTGAGCCTGTGGTTCAGAGTGTTTAGTTGGGCTGTGGCTGCTGGCTGTGTCTGAAGGAAATGTCTGAAATGCCCCTAGAGTGCCGAGAGTGTGTATGTGAGCTAATTTGAAGTTTATTTGTACGTACCAAATATATTCGATGTGTTTTCAACCCGAAGTAATACGGAACAATCATTTTTGACCTACAAATATAAATACAAATACTTGCTTAAAATAAAATTACAGAAAGTAATAAATATAAAGACTAATATAAAAAAAATAAAAGAAAACAAAAAGGGGGCCAGGGGGTATCGGCCACCCCAACCCCACTCTACCGCCGCCTCCCCCTTGACGACGCCACCGCCGCCGCCCAGGGCGCGTCGCCACCTCCGGCTCCGGCGACCGCCACCGGCGGTCGGCCACGGCCCTTCACCACTCTCCTCGGCGTCGCCGCCTCCCCCAGTCTTCTCGGCATCACCGCTTCTCTCGCCACCTCCGCCATCGCCACCGCCGGCCGGTCTCCCGCGCCTCACCCCCAAGGCCCGTCTTCCCCGCGCCGCCCGGTCTTCCCCGCCGCCGCCGGCTTGTCTCCCCCGCGCCACCTGGTCTTCCCCGTCGCCGCCCTGCCCCTCCTCTCCTCCCCTGTCCCGAGTGCCCCGGCCCATGGGGCCTCGCCGTTGCGGTAGAGGAGGGCGGCGCCGGCTGGGGCGGAGGAGGGTGGCACCGGCGGGGGGAGGAGGAGGGCGGGGCGGAGGGAGTGGCCGGCTGGGAGGGGCAGCGGTGGAAGGTCGAACGGTGGCGGGGATTCGGTCGACCGGCGGGGGCGCGGATCCGGTGCTGGACGCGTCCGTGCTCGGCCAGAGGAAGGCGGGGGAGGCGCGCTCGGCCGTGGAGGAAGTCGAGGACGCTACAATCGGCGGAGACGGCGGGGACACTACGGTCGGCGTGGACGGTGGGGAACTGTGGGGACGCCGCGGCCGGAGGCGGTGCGGGGACAGCGGGCCGGAGGACGATGCTCTGGAGTACCGAAGAAAGGGGATCGCGATGGTGAGAATGGCAATTTCGTGTTATTTCTCTGAAATGGAAGGGCAGAGAGCCACGCACTTAAGTCACCACTGCGGGAAGCTGCTCCCGGCCGGCTTCCCGCAGTGGCCGATTTCGTACTGCGCTCCGGATCGAGCTGTTTGCAAAAGCCAGCCAAAAGCCCCCTGTTTGGTTGGACTGGGGCTTTTTCCAATGAAAAACCTCCCAGAAGCCTAACCAAACAGGGCTGCCATACAATAGTTGCAGTCCCAAATTTTTTAAAAGTCATCTATATTTCCTACCAAATGCACGTAAAAACTGGTCAGATCCATCTCTTTCACCAACAAAAGAAAACCTTACAAAACCAAAGAAAAATCTGAACTCCACATTTGCACAGCATCCATTGGGTCACGCAAATGGTGTGTGATGTTGTGTCCAGCCACAGCGGATGGCGAGTCTTACCATGACCGCCACCACGGTTCTCCTTCCTTACCCGTCATCACACCTCCACTATTTCTTGTTTGATTGTCTCCCTTCCCGGCTCGAACCTTCCTTAATTTCGACCCAAAAATTCCGGTAAATTTCGCAGTTTCCCGACCCGTTCCGGTCGCCAAGAACCTGCGTCCGCCTCCCTTCTCCACCGCCTGTGAAAAAAATTCGGGATTTGGCGGCGTGATTCCGCGTGTTCTTGCCCGGTTGCCAGGATGCGCAACCTTCTCTCGGTATGATCACTTGTTATGTTGTTATGTTTGTGTTGGTTGGTGGGTTTCTGGTGATTTTGGGGGTAAAGACTGAAAATTTAGTGTTCTTGGTCTGGTGGTGGTTGTGTTTTTTAGCCAACTTTCAGTTCTTGGAGGATTGTTATGCAAAGATTTTATTTTCAAGAGCTTCGTGTTCTTTTTGTTGGGTTTGGATCGGTCTTGATGTACTGTATCCCGACTAGATGTACTGCTGATTTCTGTTTGTTTAATTTTTTTCAACTTTTTAGTTTGGAAAGTTAATCTTTTTTAAAAAAATGTTGAGATATGAGTAATATGTTGTAGTACTTCTCAGAAACGACTATCATGAATATCTGTTTATTTTTGCGAGGCTCGTGAATATCTTGTTGACACTGCAAATTTGAAGGCAAAAAAAAGTGTTCACACTGCAAATTATGTTCATGGGTTTTTATAGACTCGCTAATATATTCTTCAGACAGCATAAGTTTGGACTTACAATTATACTCGACAGTCTTATGATTTTACAAATTTAATTGTGATCAATATATTTCTTTCAAGCCCATAGTACCTTCTTGCCCCAAGCCTTTATTCCAGACACGGGTGCAAATTCAGAGGCTTTCATGACTAGTTTCATATTTGTATTTTCCAATTTAACAGGATTCATTTGAGCTCAGCAAAGGGGAACGAGCCCCAGGAAATGTCGATATTGAGCTAGGTTTGCAGGGCGATATGGCGAGTTCTGCGCAGCCTGGTTTCAAAGGCTTCTTTGAGCAGGTGACCCTTTTTCCTTCTGTATTATTTCAAATCTCTTTCTGTAAGAACATAGCGAGTCTGAATTTCTTGAAGTGGCTATTCATGTAAAATGGTTGTATCCTGGTGAGTTGAATTCTGTTATCACGTAATTCAGGTCAGGGAGATCGAGAAGCTGCTCGATACATTGACTAAGCTACTGAAGGACCTCCAGGTGAGCAGCAGTACCAAATTGGACTTTCCTTCTTGTTCAATTTACCTAAGTTCAAATGTTGAGGCGCTTTCTATGAGTTGGGAGAACTAAACCTCAGTAGCACTTCAGAATCTGTTTTACTATTTATACTTTCAAGTGTCACATATGCTGGTATGACATTTGTATCGAGCTGCTTTGTTCCATTTCATTCGGTGTGTACCCAGCTTCCATTGCAATAAGAATGGAAAATAAGACTGTTTTAGATCATGTTATTTTTTCTGAATCTGTTTAATTGACTAATTGTTTGAATATTTCAAGTCTCCGTCGCTCTAAAAGTCTTGGATTTTTTTATATAGAACTCAAATGAGGAGTCAAAAGTTGTCACCAAGGCAGCAACTATGAAAGGTACCATACAGAATTTCGATTGTTGTCTTCAAGTAAGACAGAACATTTTTTCCCTGCTCCAATGTGTCAAATGTGCTTTTTTTTCAAAATTATAGAGATAAAAAAGCGCATGGAGAAGGATGTTAATGAAGTGACAAAGGTTGCACGGCTCGCGAAATCAAAAGTAGAGCAATTGAATAAAGATGTGAGTTAATTTGACCTCTGCCTGGTCCTTTACCAATTAATACATGATAAATACTCATACATAATCAATTGATTATTGCTTATAGATTTGATCTATGCTTCTTCGGTACAAATAATCATACGATCTGCTAATTTCTTTCATCCAGAATGTTGCAAACAGAGAAAAGCCGGGCTTTGGAAAGGGATCAGGTGTGGACCGATCTCGGACTACAACAACTATGTATGCTCTCCAACGAATATTCTCTTGCTTGTTTTCCTTGTCCTTTTGTTTTACTTTTCACATGATTAATTTCCACTTAATAATCTTATTGCAGTGCATTGACAAAGAGGTTGAGAGAAAGGATATCGGAATTTCAGGTACAAATTCATCAGTTCTTGTACATAATCTACCTGCTAAACATGTTATCTTCATGCTTATTAACCATAACTGTTGCACATAAAAATTACAATAGAATTGTGCTGTTAGTACTTCTGGGCTGTTGAACATTTAGTCTGATAAAGGTTGAAAAGAGCTTCAAATGGCAGTTTATACTAATGTGAGATCATAGATGCCACTTTGTAAATCAGCATTTGATTTTACTACTAAACATATTTTCAGACACTAAGAGAAGCAATCCAGACGGAATACAGGGATGTAGTGGAGCGTCGTGTTTTTACTGGTCGGTTTCTTAAACTCTCGACAGAGTACTACTAGCCCTTTGCATTTCAGTTGAGCTGATAGCCTTACTTATTTTGATAATATTCTGCAAATTTCCCATAAGCAGTAACTGGCGAGCGTGCTGATGAAGAGGTAAAAAATCCATCTATCCTTATTTCAAGCCATGACTGCTAACGAATCTACATATGCTATGCTGCTAACACCAGGTCGATTTTTCAGACAATTGACAGGCTCATAGAAACAGGCGACAGTGAGCAACTTTTCCAAAGAGCTATTCAGGAACAAGGGCGTGGAAGGGTGCTAACTCTTGTGTCCTCTCTAGTTCTAATACTTGAAAGCGTAATGCAGACAACAGTGCATGGTTTAACCTGAGCTTCTTGCATTTGCAGGTACTTGACACTCTCCAAGAAATTCAAGAGCGGCACGACACAGTGAAAGAGATCGAGAAGAAGCTCCTTGAGCTACAGCAGGTAAGAACGAGCACTCCTCCAAACCTGAGGCATTAAAGACTGGGCTTTAGTTTACCAGTTAGCCCCCGAATGCAGATTTTCCTTGACATGTCCGTGTTGGTTGAGGCGCAAGGCGAGATCCTGGACAACATCGAGTCGCATGTACGAATGATAAGTTAACATTTCACAGATTATTTTAGCATCCTAGTACTTCTTTGCAAGCTTCAGTATGTTCCTGACTTGTGATCCTGTCTCTGCTCAGGTTACAGGCGCAGCTGAACATGTTCAGACCGGAACGAACCTCCTCCAGAAGGCGAAAATCCTGCAGAAAAGCACAAGGAAATGGACCTGCATAGCGATAATCATACTCCTGATAATCGTACTCGTCATTGTGCTTTCCTTGAAACCGTGGGCGAAGTAGAAAAGCGTAGTGCCAGAAGCATCATGCTCTGGTTGGTTTTGGTTGGTGATGTTTATTGTGTAGTTCTAGCTGTGTATATGCCATATCGTGTCTTGACCGTCGTGTATATTCTCTGAATTTTCGGGTTGAACTTTATTCGTTTGTGTGCTTCAAATAACGATCATGCAGCTTGATTATCTCACATTTGTCTGTACTTTTGCATTTTGTGTCTAGAAAGAGTAATGGAGTATGCACAACAATCAACACTCGTCAGGCCAAGAAGTTGAAGGGGCTCTAATTAAAACAAGAAGGAATTTGCCAATAAACATGTAGGTTTATGGAATACAATCGACTGCCCAGGTCTTTCTTCTTGTTTTGTTTTGTTTTTTCTTTTTCTTTTTTGAGATGGGAATGCCCAGGTTCTGGCCATGTTTGGCTCTGAAAATAAACTAAAGAGCCAAAGAAAACACAGGACAGACGTGAAAGCAATGTGGTTGTGCATAATTTAGCTCAATTAGGTAGAAGGGAGTTGAGTGGGGGGTTTTTGTTTGGCTTGGTTCCTTTCTAGTGTGTTGGAATTAATAAAATTTTAAGATAATTAGTATATGCCTCCGTTGTAATACATATTTTCATATGGGCTGGTCCACTAAATCCTACATGCCAACTATGTAGCAATAAAATTAAGTTAAGAGGTAGGTCAATGAGGTCAAAGCAAGTCAACAAGTCAAAAAATGGAGGAGATGCATTAAGATGTTTGGTCCATGAACCATATACCATCTCTCCCACTTAGTCTATTATAAAGCTATGGACCTTTTTTTCACTTATACCTCTCTCTCATTTTGCCTTTAAGGATAGCCATGGTTATTTGTCATAAACTTCTTGCCTATGTAAACCCTCATGGGCGATGTAAAATCTTATCCCGTAATGTAAAACTTGAGGTGGAGAGGCCTAGAGCTTCAAGTCCCGAACGGAGAGCTCTAGGTGTTATTTTCGGAAGTCCACGACGGCCCAAGTCGCTAGTCAAGTAACGTACGAGACTCCTCCCTCGACATTAGACTAGGCTGTGCTCCACGAGGTGGTTGAACTTATTCAAAAAACATGCTCCTGTCCCAAATTGTCAAGCGTACGATGATCTTTTAATAAGGTTGTCGTATGTGGCCCATTAACATCATGACATAGTGTAACGCTTGGGTTTTAACACGTTTTAAAACACTGAAAATAGGTCTTTATTAAAACATTAATTCTTTTTATCTGCACTTTTGCCCTCATGACTTCTGCATATCATTTCATGTCGTTCAGAAAAGACACCGAGTCATGTGTATATACGCACATACGCAGGTAGAACATCCTTAACATGACTTCCCGGAACCACCTACCCTAATCTTTCCCTAGATAAGGAACATATACGCAGTATATATGCGAGGACCCAAAGCCCTAACCCATCTCTCTCCCGACGACTCGAACAAACCCTAATCCACCTTTCCCTTCCGACTAAGGGTAAACCCTGATGACATATATGCACCTATCCCCTCCTCCCTTGACGGTTTTATCACAACCCTAATTCCTTCCCCATCCCCGACAACCTTGCGAAGCCCTAATTCTCTCTCTCGACACAAGGGCAACCCTAGCCACATATATACCGCATGATGAAACATGTCAAATGGTAGTAACCAGACCCCAATAGGACCCACAAGTCAGATATGGGCCCCACAACCAAAAACCCTAGCTCCTCCCTCCTTTTCTTAATTTCTTTTCTTCATCACAGAAACCCTAATAGTGTCATTTCATGTGATTTCCCTTCTGCAAAAATTCTGGAAAAATTCTATAAAATACTTGAGATCCATTTGCATCCAATTATAAAATAATATGGGAATGTTCAGTACAAAAATCTTAACACTATCCAGAATACAAGACTAGGCAGAATTTGTAAATGAACTACAACCCCTGGAAATGTTACTCAAAAAATTCTACAAAAATCACATAGCATAATATATACCTCCAGGAGCAACATTGTGCAAAAACCCTAGCACCTTCAGTTCAAAAGTTTTGAGTATTCACTATTGAACACATGTGACCTAAATCTTTATCCACATGAAGTCTTGGTCAAACGTCAGTGAAAAGCTCCCAAAATCCTCCAGGTCCCTCCTTACACACCAAACCCCCCCACCCATAGCACCAGCTACCCCTGTAAAACCTTCCTTGCCCCCTCTAACTTGCTAAAGCCTACCTATGCCACTATCGGCATGCTTCTCTTGTCCTCAATCCCCACTGCACTTTATACATCAAAGGGATCCTATGAGCTATCCTGGTACCCTAGAACCCAGAGGACATGACTGTGCACGTTTGGGAGCGTCCAGGCATGCTCGGACATGCCCATGCCGACATGTGCTGGCATTGGACGCGCCCCGGGACACGCACAGACATGCCAGAGGGACGCACAGCAGCGGCATCCCAAGCTCCTCGTTGCTTCCACACAATAGCAGCAGGTCCAGCAGCTCCGGGGCCTCCCTTGACCTCCCCACGACTTGCCAGCAAGCCACAACCGCCCGGACCCCCTCCCCCTCCGTTGTCCTCATCCACCCGGTGGTAAGCTCCATGGACCCCCGAGCTCCGCCATAAATGGAAGAACTCTCGAGCTCCTTTCCTACACCGAATCTCTCCTACCTCCCTGCCATACCTCCTGCTGAAAACAATCGCCCCCTCACCCCTTCTCTTCCCCCACCGGCAACAAGCTCCCGCGCCTCGGTCTTGTCCAAGTCCACCACGATTCTGAGAAATACCGACCTCCCCAACCGAAATCGACTGCACCTGCTAACTCCCCATCCTCCCACGATCTGTCCCCTTCTTCCAATTTCCCGAGAGGTGTCGTGAATCAAAGACACCCAAATCACATCGGTGGCCTCGCCGAAGCCCTTGCCGGCCTCACCCTGTGCGGCGGAGCAGCCCCATAACACTGCCAAGTGGGCCACCCCTTTCCCTTAGCTCGGTGAACCGGTAAGCAAGGGCCCCCGTCATCGCCAGGTGGGCCACGACCGTCCCACGGGCCCGCCGTCGGATCAGTAGAGGCGCCTGACCATTACTCCTGCCTCCGACCAGGTGGAGGCGCATTTACTCTTCCTGACCACCTCCCGTCTCCGACACAATAAAAGCATAACTAATCAGCCTGGCCGCCATTTTCCGCATCTGAAGTAATGAAAGCATAATCAATTGGTCTGAAAGCGCATTTATGTCCGGTTTTGCTGGTTTTCTTTTTCTAGAACCGATTACTCACCGGTTCGATTGGTTCGAGTACTTTTAGGCCGGTTCTTGACAATCTAGTTCTGATTCTGGGTTCACAAAAATATTCGCCTACTTTTTCATGTAGAATTTTTTTTTAATGTTAAAACTATTTGCATAGAAATAGAGGAGAATTTCCTTTGGGGTTAGGATTTTGCTTTTCTTTAAATGCTAAAGTATTCCAATTAATTTCGGAAACTTTAGGGCAACATATAGACATCGTATAACCCTTTCTAATGCCTCCGCACCCATTCACAATCATTCCCGATTTTCCTTCAAACATACTTTTGAATCTCAAATTCTTTCTAATAGAAATGAAGGGGGATTTCTAAACACTTAAAGGGGTTTAGTTTCTGATAAATTGCTATTAGGGTTATGGGCATTATCAGAGCGTGATAATTCTAGATATACATCTCTTATGCTTAGTACCTTCTCCATACTTAAACCAAGTTTATTGATCGACATGATTTCCCATGAAAACCTAGCTAGTTGCACATAGCGGTATGCGTATAGTTTAGGGTTAACTCGTAGCTTTGGAAACCCTTAGTGCATGCATGGGTTGGATTAAGTCCAGAAGTAAAGCACCCCCTCTGTTGACCCCTAAAGCTATGATCTTGTTAGCAAAGTTCGTGAGAGAAGACTAGAAAACCCTAACAAAGGAACCATGGCAAAATAGTGCCCGAGGGTTAAAATCTTACGGAAGGGCAATCATGATAAACATTGATGAATACTAAGTAAGTAAACCATTGGTTCATGACCACCCTAGCATGGTTAGGATCCGGACAAAAACATAAATCCATTAGTGAGTATATTGGTTCCTCAAGGGATCACCGGTAAAACCTAAAAGGACCAATTCATGAAGTAAAGGAGAAAATCGTATAAAACCCTAAATGAATCAGCGAAACCTAATAAGGTTCGAGAACAATGAAATCATAATCATGAGCATATTTTTGGCATCATTTTTTTCTTATTTGGAGTTCTCAACATCGCTTTCATTTGCCGTTCTTTTAACATGTAGTTATCAACGCACTAGATTCTCTCGAGGAACTCGGATTTTCGTGGAGTCAAATCCCCCGCCTTGATCATGTTGAACCCTATATTTTTCAAACTTATTTATGTTGATTGCGAATCATGCATGCTATATTGATGAGACAACTATTTTGGAGTAGACTTAGTTACGACCTAATATTGCATGTCACCAATACCCTCGCCTTTGTCGCCCTAGGACTACTCCCTCTAACAGTACGGTCTTACCGTCGGGATCGTAGGGTATTGTAGCTCAAGCTAGTGCCAGCTCAATTATAATAAAACTTTGGTTACATGATACGAAGTAGTTACTCTTGTGAAGGATGGAGCCTCAGGGAGGTGTTTATCGTCCCCGGAAAAATTGTTTGTGGAAAGGTTTTTCTGACAAAACCCTAAACCAAAACGGAGTTTATTTGGTTCCGGGTGAGAGATGTAAGGTGGTGTCGGGAGGATGGTTGTCGAAATGAGGATGCCTTATCTGGCATCATTAGAAATCCAGTCTGTGTGACTTGGGATTTATTGGAGTCTTGCTCGGATCAATTAAGGACCGAATCTAAGTGCCGCTCGACCAAGTTATTATCGTACGTCCACGTGTCCTTTATGGGAAGGACTCGACCAAGTATTCTATTTGGTACTAGCGTACGAACCTGTGGGCGAAAGGCAGAAAGTGTAGAGAGTGGGTAGACTCCAGAGAGCCTTCTTGTGGTTTAGTGTAGAAAGTTGTTCGACACAAAGACGAGTTGGCATTGTGGCGCAGTTTAGCAAGCAGTGCAAGAACGGCTCATCTAGCAGGTTCGTCGTTAGGGCTAAGTGGACAGAAAGGTCTCGTTGTGTAATCCCTGCTGGTACACCTCGTGAAATGTACTCACCGGATCCTGGCATCAAGGGAGGACCACATCGTGTGGGTGAAGCTATACAACCTCTGCAAAGTGTTAAAATCTATTTGAATAGCCGCATCCGCGGTCATGTACACAACTTGGTTTAAGCCACACCCTGGTTAGACTGGTTTCGATTTAAAATATGGGACATGGAATTTAAAGATGTGGGCATGATGTGCCCGCAGTGTGTGGTATGAGCTACTGGTTGGTAGCGGGAGCCGTAGAAGTGTGCTTGAGGTCGTGCCACGCGATGGTGGTGCGAGGAATTGGTATGAATAATTGGTGTGAAGCTGTGGAAGGCGGTAGCTGATATCTACCGTCTCGTTGAATTTATCATCCAACGATGTTTGCCAAAATGACTTTCAATCTATTACCGTATTATTGGAAAGAACTTAGTTTTCACACAATATGCAACCTAGGGTAGTATGTCTCCTTTGAAAATAAACCCTGCATGAATATTTATCCGTTATACACCCCCTGCGGGACCGCTTGCGAGTACATTCAATGTACTCGCCTGGCTTGTTGATTTTGGCCAGACGAGGAGGAGTACATCTCCAAAGACGAAGCGACTACGAGGACTAGGGCTTACCCCAGTCGGTTGCCTGTCGGGTATGGCATACTGATGCGCGCCAACCACGTGTATCTTATTTTCCGTTGCAGAACTCTTTGAATTCGGCCAATAGGCCACGTGTGTAACCTAAAGACCTTGCCGGTCAATGTATTAGACTATGTATCATTGTATGATTGTGATATTCAAGGCAACTTGTGTGTACTGGCTACTGATCATGGGACCGGCACAGTAAACACGAGGATTTATCCGGTTCTTAAAACTGGGTACTCCACACATAGCCATCAAGCTATTGACACTCCCTCTCTAGTGTTGTTTCAAAACAACAACAGTAGCGCCATCTGTGGGAATCCTAGCCAACGTGAGAAGCTATGGCCTCACCTAAGCAAAACCTCGCCAAAAGCTCGGAGCAAAGGCACGATGACTCAAGGTTCCAAGAAGAAAGGAGACACCTCGGAGATGACCGATGAAGACCAGTCCGATACCGGGTGTATAGAGGATGTGGAAGGAATCATCCAAACCGACTCCTTCGCCACCACACTACCTATCATATCAGAAGGTGAGGAACTCCTCGAAGGCGTCCTCCCCCGGGCTCGCCACGACATTGCAAGAATTCTTGACAACCCTCAAGGAGGCCCAACGAGCTCATCACCAACTTGAGGGCACTTGTGAGCGCAGAGCTCCCTGACTTTGGTGCGCTCTGAGCATTGCTCTAGCTCCCTTAATCAAATGCCGCAGAGACTTCTACCGCGCCGCGCCTCTAAAGCCAACTTGTTATCCTGCCGGCCCCACAATCTCAAATGCATCCATCTAATATCATCAAGATGGATCACGCGGTGTCGCGAGAAACCAATTTCACACATAGAAGAGCACCGGTCCTTGGCATGGTCCACTTCCTGCACTTATCAACCATGGCACATGCGGCCGTCATGAGTGGAACTCCATGGTTCAAACCCTTTCTGGGGGCTCCCCTAAGCCGGAGCACCCAAAGGCATGGCACCACTAGCATTGATGATGTTTTTCCCTGAAGTGCCGAGATGGAAAGAAGCTCGTTGCCCGAATATCATCTCGCGAGACGCCCAAGACCACCCGAGCCAAAGCGTCCTCAAAGAAAATCGCACTTAGAACGCACACAACGAGGACCGTGGGCAGAGCATCACCGACCCTCGCCAAGTCAGGAGCAGCGCCCTAGGAGCCAAGCGTCAAGTCGCCCCGAACAAACGCACACTGATGAGCCCATTTTGTACTCATCTATTTCTTCAAGTTTGATCCTTATTCAATGCATTTTGACTGGACTAATTCTTGATTTCTGCTACTAATGCCTAATTAATCATCGGACTGTGCAAATCTTTTTGACTATATATGTGTAGGATCCCTAGAAAAGGTGGCATATATTGATATATTTGAAAACTACATGTCAAGAGAAGTGCCCATGAAGAAACGAGACCCCGAATAGAGCTAGCAGTGAGCAAGACGACCAACAGTACAACCGTGGCCGCCCGTACTGCCCAGTCATACCAAGGTCGTGCGGTGCCACCACGTCAAACCGACCAATCTTCATTAAGGGATCTCGAGAAGAATTACGACGGTTATTCTAGAAAACCCAAAACAATGCCTCTGATCTATAAAAGAAGAGAAGAGAGAAGAAGAGGGAGAGAGCAAGGAAGGACCGGAGGACTGCAAGGGAGGACCGGGAGAAAAGGAGGAACCTCATGCAACCACCACCATAGTCACCATAATTTTTGTACTCTCCATTACTATTGCCAAGAAGCAAGGTTATAAGATGATTTAAATATTTTAATCAAAGTACCTTTTCCTCTATCTCCTTGTCGCAATGTTCTTCATTGATTTGATTTTGGTATTATCTATGGATCGTGAGTAGTCCCTTATAGGCTTTGGGAGGGGGACTAGCTTAGTAGATTGAAGTTTATTTGTATTAGATCATATTTATTTATTATCTTGTATTCTCGATATGTTTGTTTCATATGATCATCTTGATAATAGGTGCCCAAGGTGAACATTAGGAGGATTCGTGCTACCTTTGAAGCAAAAGTGACAGCAACATGAGGTGTAGGAAAACACGAGGAGCCTCTAGGGAGATCCGGCACAGTCACAATGCTATAAGCATTGGTCTGGCTCATGTCTTAAAAATTCTGGTGACAGCGGATGTCGGCACCGGGATTGGAAGATAGACCCAATGAGTAGGCGAACGTCAGCATAGGTGATTCTTCGACGTGTCACCCACTTGATTATTTATCTTGATTATCGACGGTGTAATAACTATGCTAGTGATCCATATACTAATATTCTAATCCATAGGTGGAACTCACTCCTAAGCCTATCCCTCATCATATTAGCAATTTTTATTTTTCTTTATGTATTTTTAATTTTAGTTTTATTTAGTTCTTGCTTAGTTTTGTCTCCACAATTGATTTCAAGAACAACGCTATCTTCAAGTCAACGCATAATCATTCATCGGCACTCACTGAAATTCTCAAGAACGATCTCAATGTTGTGATCGTTTCCACGACACCTCATTTCCTTAGGATCGATAAACTTTGGAATATTTCCAAGGGTAAACTTATTACAACCGATCGAGTCCTCTTACTAAGTCGGCATCATGCATGCACCAAGAAGAACGGTGGCAGAATCTGAAACGGCCATGGCTTGTTAAGGAGGTCTCGAGACTGTTCACCAAGCTCGTCCTCTAGGGAGGAAAGCGACACTTGAAGCAAACGACATCGGCACTAGGGGGCTAGAGGCTGCAGGCAAACTTGCAACCCTCTATCGAAGGAGATCCAAAAAGGCGTATTCACCCAGAAGTTCAAGCCCCCACACGGTAAAGCAATATAGCGAGACTCCAACCCCCTGCAATTCTTGGAGGTATATTCCACAACCATTCATGCCACCCAAGGAGGACCCATAGAAATGTGCAACTTTTTCCCTCTCGTGCTAACAGGGATGGCCCAACTTGGTTCTTCTACCAAAGGAGAAACTTAGTTCAAGGAAACTTCATACAACCCCTCTTGTCAAATGAGCTCTTTATCCTCAAGCAAAAAAGAAGGGGAGTCCCTACGAAGTTTTCAAGTGTTTTTCCAATGTTCGCAGCAAAATTGCCAACACCCCAAGAATGACGATGATTGATGTTTGCATGCAAGGCTTGCTTTCTAGAGAGTTGAACTGGACCCTCAATCGAAATCCTCCAAAAACCACCGAGTAGTTGTATCACTAATTGTAGGAGTACGTGCAAGATGAAGATGGAGACACTACTAAGCTCGAGCCGTCATCACACGGCTATGACGCTCCCTAGGGCGGGAAAAGCTGAAGCTCTTCCAATCAAAACTATAGAAACAAGAACTGCCCATACTCTCAAGATGATAACCGGCATTGCCAAGACAACCCTAGGTTCTATAGGAGCACGCAACCTCAAGATCGCAGACCCAGAAAACCAAAAGAAAGGTGATGCACCTTCCACAAAACTGGCAGCCACTGGACTAGTGAATGCCACGCTCGAAAAGGAGGAGACACAAGACAAGCCTCATGCATCCCCAAGCCAGCAGTGGCCAAGGTGCTCCTCCCCCAAGAGTGCCTACACAAGTGCTCATAAATGAACTGACTCTGAAGGCAAAGGAACTTCCCTTCCAACAACCCAATCACCTCGTTGGAGTCATACTAGAGGGCTTGGACTCTATGAGAAGGTCCAAGAGACAACACAAGGGATATGCAAGAGAAGTGAACAATTTATGAGCACTCACTCGTACCTCGCCTCCAAAATGGGCAAGCATGCCATTAACCTTCACATAAGAAGATGCTAAGGGAATACGCTTTCCACACGATCATGCCCTCTTTGTGATCGTCACAGTGGCCAACTGCAAGCTCACTAAGATCCAGAACCACGATCTTGAGGCACCTCATAATGAAATTGTGACACGCCTTCTCCACGGCCTCGTTCATACTCCTTATGCTCCTCTGACTTGTATGGACCAATCAGCTGATCTGCCCACTCCACTGCCATCTCACGGGGAAAGACGGATGAGAAGGAAAAATTGTTAGTATCTCAAGTCACCAAAAAGACTAGCAAAGGCATAAGGTCAATGTACTCACACTCGTCAGCACTATTTAGAGAGCAGAAGTCATCAGGGATCCTCAATTCCCTCTTCCAGCATGGCCTCATCATGTAGCGGTCCATCATGATTATCTTTTCCATCATGTCCCTGAAGCTGCACTCATGCCTCACCACATTGATCCTTGGACTTGTCAACTGACTTGCCTGCCACCGCGAGCCATCTCACCTGTGAAGGAAGAAACATAAAGAGATGTTAGCCCACATACAGGTACAAACCTCGAAAATACATATCGCCAAAAAACAAAAGAAGGGGGCTTGCGGAATGCTAAAGGCAGGCAAATAAAAAGGGAAAGAAGGACGAGTGGCACAGCACCACCACCCGCATCTTCCGTCAACTATAAGTGTGCCGACCCTTGCACACTACCACAGGGCCCAAGCTCCATTGCTTAGTAGGCCTAAGAAAAAGGGCTTGGCGACTCATCACGCAACATGTTTGGAGGGGGCGCACGAGAGGCTGAGCGGGCTTGATGTAGCCGTAACCCATGTGAGGGGCGGTGTGAACTGGGAAAATGGCCCGTTGGGCTACAAGAACAACCTAATGCTTCGCCAATCCCTTACCATCCTCTAGCACATCAGTTTGGCGATGCCTTCATCTCACATCCCACAAAGTGCACAAGTGCCGACCGCGTCGAGGATGAGCACGCCCGCACCATGCCGACCAAATGGGTCCCTAATACTCAACAACTCGGCCATCGACAGTGTTGCCATGAACGACATATCAACATGCGAATGGAGTGACTCCACCACGCTGGCCGCACCCATCGGGTCGCTATGCGCGTCTCACGAGAGATTGCTCCTCCAGTCACGTCCCATGCCTTACCTAATGGCATGCCCAACGTGAAAACAGTGCCCACACCAGCCGTGCGGGCCACGCGACCGGCCGCATGCAGCAGCGCATTGCAGCACCAACCGCGCGCATCCGCGGTGCATGCGACAGCCACTGCACGGCCGCCGCACAGATCGTGCACGTCTTGCCCACGTCATGCTCGGCCACGTCTCCGTTGCTCCCCTATAAATAATTAGCATGTAGCCTATCTGCTCTTTTTCTTTGTTCATCCAATCTTTTTCTCTTTACGTTACCTGTTTCTTCTACACCGAGCTCATCTACACAGCAGCAGCCGTCGTGCTCCGCCAAGGTCGCCGGAGTCAGACGCCGCTGCACCCCGTCCAATCCGCTACCACAACCACCCGTTGCCTCTGCCATCAACGTCACCACAGTGAGCGTCTTTCTCTTTCATCCAATCCCTTCTTTTTTTTAGCTGAGCCATGCAAGGGTGTATGTGAACCAGTAGGTAGCCATGCATGCAATCAATCAATTGATCGATCCATGAACTTCAGTACAGAACGTGTATATCTCATCTCATGTTATTTTTGCAAACCATCCAAATCATGGCCAAGGCTTAGATCTTAGAGCTAAACTTGGGTATTTAGGACCCAATGAACCCACTGGTGTGACCGGATTTTGAATCTGACCGCTAGTTTTTAAATTCATTTGAATTTGATGAATTTTGACCAAATTTTGAACTAACTTTACTGGATGAAAATTTTGAAATAATTTATTCTTCAGTAGATTACTAGCATGTTCATGACCTACCTTGAATTTTTCCATGATTTTAGGAGCTATACATGATTTTATATAGTTGTTTTCGTCTCTATTTTAATTATTAAAAATAGAAATACTTTCTGTTTTTACAATTTAATTTTTTTAGAGTAATAATTACTGTCTAACTCATTGTGGTAAATTTTGGTAAAATTCCAAAAAAGTTTGAGCATGCTAATAATTCGTATATCAATTTCTAGATAATGTTCTCGTAGCGGTTAATAGACTATTGTTTATTATTCTTTTCTGTAAAATTAAAATCTTGCGGTAATGATTAATAACACATAATATAAGCACTTATTAATTAATGTTATTAGATCTACATCTAAGGTTTACAACTTCATGACATTCTTCACTTAGATATGATTAATTGCAAATACCCGAGAATGTTAAAAGTGCGCACATACGTCATTAATTTTATTTTTTATAGTACAACCATGACACGCCCTTGTATTAGTATCATGCTTAGGTCCTTTTATCATTTTTAGGTGACATATTAGCATGGTTAGATTTGTTTCGTTAATAGATAATTTTATTTAACTAAATAGTTCTAATAATTTTTTTATTAATGTAAGAAATAATGGAAACAATTATTTATTTATCTACTATTACACGATTACGACTCCTCTTTAGGAGACCCCAATTAAGGACCATATTAGGGTTAAAACCCTAATCCAATCTTCGACACATCTTGTATGTCGCCGATTTCCACCCCTCTTTTGCAGTTGAATTTTTATTTCAAAGTGGTTATTTATTTTTTTGCTTTATTTTTCGTTATGACGATTAGGGAGAGAAGCCGACGACGCCGGACCCGACTTCAAAGATTAACAACCCAACAACGCAGGCATGCCCCCTCTTTCTTGATCATGTTAATCCTATTATTTTCAAATTCATTATATTTTATGGTATATAAACATGCATATTTTATTCCCGTAGTTAGCGTGTCGATTGACACACATGTACCTTTATCTGCTTGTCGTTTTTTACCTGTTACCCTGACTAGATTGTTTAATATTTTAAAATAGAGTAGAGAATATTTAGCCATGCTTAATTGTCCCTACGATGCTTTTATCTTGCCTCCTCAGAGGAATAATCTTGGGATCATTGTTATTATTAATGAAACTTTATTGAGCTCGCTGAGCAAGGCCTAGATGCCCATGTTATTTCCTCTCTCTCTCTCTCTCTCTCTCTCTCTCTCTCTCTCTCTTCTACCATTTTCTACTCTGCGTGACACTTACAATCTAAAAGGTGTGGGCGACAGCTGAATCATGAGTTGAAGGAGCAGATGGTCGTTCCTCATGAGTTGAGGAAACCATCGGTCGTCTTGTATCGAATAAGGTCAAATTCATGATTTTGAGAAGTGTGAAAACAATACGACCATATGCTATATGGGCATTGGCTTGGTCAAGTAGGTTAGTCGAGTCTTGGTGTTGACATTGCCGTAGACATTGCCGTACCGCAAAAGGGTGGACATTGCCATACAGATGGGAGGCCAGAGGGTGGGGACATACTCTCAACTTCGTGTCAGACCTGGTGGGCGTGTCGTGTCGGGAGGAGATTAACTAGAAGACCTCGTCACGATCTCCTAATCGGTACACCGATGAGTGTGTACTAAGCTGGCAACAGTCTATAGAAACTAGACGAGATTGTGTCGTGTGGGTAAAGTGTACAACCTCTGCAGAGTGCCAAACTAATCGATTAACCGTATCCGTAGTTACGGATGTCACATAACTCATTCTTGATAAAAAGACATGTCCTTCTCCTCCTTGCTATTTCCCTCTATCTCGGTTCTGGAAATGTGAATAGGTGGTTGGAACCTATGCTCGAGTTTAGGCCAGATGCCTTACTCGCATGTGTTGGTCAAGGACCATCACACTTATGAGAAATACCTCTAAGATCAAAACCTGATTTTAGATCAAAGCCGCCTTTGAAAATTATCGTAGTATTTTAACCCTAAAATGCTTTTATGCAAAATAGCCATACAGCCTTCCTTTGCGGCCTCATATACATTGGTTTAGGTGGTTCCCTACGAGGGGGCACGATGAGTATGCGAAGTACTCATCAACATGTTTCGTTATGATGATGGACAAATAACTACGCTACCGAAGACGCTGACAGCGACTACTATGATAATCTTGAGGAATGAGGTCATGTTAACTCCGTCGATTGCCTGTGGCTAAGATGGAGCCTACCAGTTTATCGCTTTTTTCCGCTGCTTTATTCTCTATAGTGGCCATGTGGCTTTTATTGTCAAAACTATGTTGTAATAAATTTGAAAGGGCAATGTTATCATTTCGACTGTGTTCACCAGCTTGATCTTGGATTGATGATGATATACAAAGGGGGTCTAGAAGTTTAGTCCGGACTCTCACACATACAATCAACGCGAGACACCGCGCCCCCTTCGAGCCTCCATCATGCACAACGGTGTCCTGCTCCTTTCCCGATCGCTCACCCCTTCCAAGTGGAACCACTGTGTTTGATGCTCCGCTTCACCAACCTCTGGCCTCACTGCCACCGCTCGTTGCCGCTATCGAGGGTCTTCGGTGATCGAGGGGGCAAGAAGGTCGGGCACGAGTTCCACCGGGGATCGCGTCCCCATTTTACTAGTGGCCCCCTCGACATCGTGCTGGAGCGCCGGATGGAGGCCATACGATGCTTCACCTGCCATCCGCCGGCCTCGCCTTTTGGGCAAAACCAAGTAGGTGAGCTCAACAAGGGGAAACCTAGTATAAACCTGATCATGCGCAGCTTGGCCCGATGACTCGGCCCAAAAAAAGGGGCTAAGTTGGGCCATGCTTGTCACCTGGTTTGAGCTCAGGCGTGAATTTGTAGCCCGAAACAAATATCGAGCTAGGCTCAGGTTTTGATTTTCAATATGAAAAGCCTAGCCTAGCCCGGATCACAATATCTGTAATATGGATTGCAGACTCTAGATTGCAATATATGTGAATATAGTACTAAAATATTCCTTCGTGCTCATCTATTCTGCAACAGGTGACAAAAAAATATTCATTCATGTGTTTCATCGAACTTCGGGTCGGGCCTTGGGCTTCGGGGTTTTTGCATTGAGCCAGGCTTAGGCTCGATGGTAGTCAAAACCTCAAGGTTCGGGCCAAGCTCGGGCTGTGCATCTGAAGCTCGAGCTTTTGAAAGCCCAACCCATCCTATGGGATGATTAGTTTTACCTTAGGCTAACATGCGCTTGGGTGGAAGAAGAGCGGGCGCCGTCGAATCAGCCCCAGGTCAGGTGATCCTCGCATCGAATCTTCATAAGGCATTGACTTCCCAAGCAGGCCCAATCCTAGCCCAATTGGGCACGCAAGGCACCAGCAAAAATTGGCAACGCATAGGCGCTCACCCTGGCGGGCTAAAGTGCAAGGACCCGAAAGAGGTCTAGCGAGGAGAGCGCTACCCAAGAAAGGGGTCCCATGCATGGAGGCCAGTAGCGGGCCGAGCCTGCCTCGGTGACGCCCAGCACCGGTGCCACCCATGGGCCAGGAGGTGATGCCACTCAAGTCTAGTGGCTGGTTCATTCCAATTCTACCTCTTTTTGTCTTAAGAAAAAATTAAGGAAAAGAAAGAAGAAAAACCTAAAAAAATAAGAAAAATAAGATCCTCATGGATCTGACCTTTCTTCGAGGGAGTTCATTTCACTCCTTTCTCCGTTAGCAAAACAAGACGTCTCCATCCCTGATAGCTAGAGCCTGAATCCCTCAAGAATCAAGCCATCAAAAGCTGGTCTCAGTGCAAGAAGAAGAATATTCGCCAGCATCAGAATATTGACCTGCAGCCACTACCATGACTACAACTCAGGGGGCTCCTGCTAGGATATAAATGTTCCTATATGGGTTGGCTCACCAAGTCCTACCTGGGGTCTATGTGGCAACTAAGTCAAGTCAAGAGGTGGGTCAACAAGGTTGAAGCAAGCCTATAAGTTAAAGATGGAGGAGGTGCATGAGGAGGCTTGGTCCATCATGAACCATGCACCATCCCTCCTCCCACCTAATCCACCATAAAGCCATGAACCTTTTTTCCACTTCTACCCCTCTTTCGCTCCTTCCTCAAGGGTAGCCATGGTCATTTTACATGGACCTCTTGCATATATAAATCTTCCATGAAGGTGTAAAATCTAATCACCTTTCATGGGGATGTAAAATCTAATCTCATAAATGGAAAACTTGAGGGGAAGAGGCATAGAGCTCCCCAGAACGGGGAGCTCTAGATGCGATCTTCAGAAGACCACGATGGCCCAAGTCCCTAGTCAAGTCCCGTACAAGGCTCATCTCCCAATAGAGTACTAGATCATGCTCCACGAGGTGGACAACCTATTCAAAAAACATCGACATGTCCCAAATTTTTGAGTGTACGGTGACCTTTCAATAAGGCTGTTGTGCATGGCCCATTACCATCGTAATATATCCATCGAGCTATTGACACCTCCTCTCTAGTGTTGTTTCAACAACAACACCACCCTCCTTATCCAAAAGAGAAAAACATGGAACACAGCGTGGACCCACACCAGTGCATACACAATGAAAATTATGCATAGTCGAGAGGGGTCGTACTGAGAAAATTAGTTGTGCGAATGTGCAATCCTTAGTTGTTTACATAAATTTCTAGGTTCCAAGTAGACCATACAAAATTCTCCTATACCAAATGAGCACTCGTTATTTCTCGGGGTAAAAGTGGTACGGACAATTTCAAATCCGTCCTGGTGCCGAATTCGGTCGGTAAGGATATTGTAAGAGGTTTTTGATAGGAAAGCGTTCATTTTTCAACCTTGAACTCTTGCCTGAGTTCACGTTTCAACCTCAAACTAATAACTTAAAAATCCCAAAATAGAAGATTCAGAAAAATGTAAACAATTTAGGAGTATTTTTAAAATTGAAAATTAAAAAAAAATCAAGAAAATTACGGAAACATAGAAAATTTATTAAAAAATAGGAAGATTTTAAAAATAAAGTAATCAAAAAATTAAAAAGGGAAAAAAACCCAAAAAATAGAGAAATTCACAAATATCTTTAGAATATTCAAGAAAAAATATGGTAATTTTTTTGAATATTTATAAATTATTTGTGACTTTTCTCGAATTTGTCCATTTTTCCATAATACTTTTTCTTTTTCTAAAAAAAATATGATTTCTAATTTAAATTTTCTAGATATTTAGTAAATTTTATGGAATATTTATGAATTTTAGTAAAATTTCATATTTGAAAAATAAACTACTAATATAGGAGTCAAACTGAGTCAAAAGGTCCAAAAGACCAAGTAGGAGTTGAAAACCAAATGGTATTAAGTGTTTAGGGTCCTAAATGGGACTATCTTAGAGTTCGACGTTGAAAAGACAACTCAGGCAAGAGTTCAAGGTTGAAATTTTGAATTTTTCCTTTTTGATATCCGGGACACTATACACTATGACTTCGAATTAGGAAAAAGTTCATTTTCGGTCCCTTAACTATTGGTTGAATCTAGTTTTGGTCCCTAAACTCTAAAACTAGACAAACATGAATCTGAACTTTCAAAATCGGATAAATTTGGTCCTCATCCCATTTTAAGGGTTTTAACCGATGACGTAATAGTGGTTTTGCACATGTGGCGTTCCAATTAGGAAATATTGAAAAATGAATAAGAAAAGTCATGAAAAACGTAAAAAGAAAATCAGATTTTTACATTTAGAAGTATTTAAAAATTTATTTATAAACTGAAAACTTGTATTTTCTAAAAGGAAAAGTCAAAAAGGAAGATTTTTTGAAAATTAGAAATATTCCATAACGTAACTAAAAAATAATCTGAGAACTGAAAACTAAAAAAGTTCTAAAAAGAAAAAAATATCAAGTATTCTAGAAAAGTATGGGATTCCACTATTATCCAGAATACTTCTGATTTTTCCTTTTTCTAATTTGTTGATTTTTTTAAAATTTTTATGATTTTTTGAAAAAATATATGATTTCAAAAAATAAAATTTCAATTCCGTTCAAAAATATTTTTTTTTCTCAGACCGTTTTGAGCAGGACGAGGGATCAAATCTATCCATTTTTAAAAAATTAGGGCCAAGTTTGTCTGGAGTTTAGGGACCAAACTAGATTCCACCAATAGTTAACAGAGTAAAAATGGATTTTTCCAAAATAAAAATAGTACTTCATCTGTCTGAAAGTCTAAGGCACATTAGTGGCGTGCAGTCAACGATTTAAAACTTTGATCATTGACATGCGCAAAAGCATATTGATTGATCATATGAAAATAATATTATTTTACTTGTGTTGTGAAATTCTTTTATGTTATGTATGCTTTACTATTATTGATAGTATCTTTCGTTTTAAACCATAGTCAAAGTCTTACATGAAGACTATGAAAAGTCAAATACGTCATATATTTCGGATGGAGAAAGTATAAGGGGGACAAATTATGTGCACAAAGGGGTATAGGTTGTACTAGTGTACCAGAGGTTCAATTGACACCTCTAGTGGTTATAAAAGATTCCAAAAATAATTGACAACAGTAACCCCACATGCATCTACCTTTCTATAAATTTTCAAATACAAACTCGATTCAAACAATGTGAAACAAAAAAGATAAATCATGCCATCAATAGTAATTCTTGAATACCAATCACATCATAATTTGATTTGAAATTTTTTGTTTCTCCATAGATGCATCTAATTTTGATATTCAAGAACTACTATTGATGGCCCTAGTTATTTCTGGAGCGCCATCGTCATCTCCTCGAGCCATAGTTCTCCTCCTCAACCCCTCCTCCCCTGTCTTCATCCCCCTTTCGCTTTCGCTCTCCAACCCCAAAACCCACGCGAGCAGCCATGCGCCCGCTTATCCGAAGCGCCTGCCTCCGCGCTCGTGTCCGCGCCATGGCCACGCTTCCTGCAGCCGCCGCCTTCTCTTCCACCCGCGCTTCCTCCTCCTCGCACGCTCGTAGCCTCCTCCTCGCCACCCGCTTCCTCCCCTCCGGACCGCCGCCACCGGCCGGGGCGAGGGCGCTCCGGACGTCCGCGGCGGCGGCGGCCGCCGCCGCCGTCGAGGTGGGAGGCGTCAAGATCGCGCGGGAGGGTGAGTTCTTGGGTCCTACGGTGTTGAAGGCGGGATCTTGGGGAGAGTGGATGGGTTGCGGAGGAGGGTTCGAGGAATCGGCAGTGGAGAGAAACGTTCTTGGGCTTGGTGAACTTATGGGTGCTTGCATTATTGGGCAGATAGCGTTTTGGGAGTTGAGAAGGGGTAAAATTAGCCTGATAGTGGAATTTAGGAGCGCTCATTGCCGTTGAGTCGGCGAAATTGATATGTGTAGTCTGTAGCTGTATGAATTGGCAATGTTGGGCCCAAATTCCCAAATTGTTGCATTCTTAGGTAGCTTCTTGGCAGTGTAATTGCTGCGCGGTCACTGGAGTTGTTGCATTCGGAGATGGAATGTCATTGACTGGGAGTGCTAATATTCCAATGGAATTGGTGGTAATTGAATCGTTACGCATTACTATTCACGTCAAGCTAAGCTGCTTATTTATTTCTTTTCATGGCCTTGGTAGACGTCGTGAAGGAGGATGACCCGACAAACAACGTGCCGGACACAATTTTTTCAAAGATTGGTCTCCAGCTGCACAGGAGGGATAACCACCCTCTAGGGATCCTGAAGAACACTATCTATGATTACTTTGACAAGAATTTCCCTGGGCAGTTTGCCAAGTTCGATGACCTTTGCCCTCTTGTTTCTGTCAAGCAGGTATGAGTTACCAATAGCTTACTGCTTATATTAGCTCAAATAGATGTTTATAAGCTGAATGTTAGCTAAAAAAAAGCCCTCTGCAGTTATAGTATTACCATGAACATGGTAGCAGCAAGCCAGCACTTGTTAATAAGTAAGAACAATTCTAGTGATATGGTAAAATGAAAACTGGTATTTCAGTCTTGGGGATGGACAAGAGCCGAAAAAATATGCTAAGATTCAAAATTGTTAAGAAGTTCAGTTGCTGCTCCTTTCCTATCTTGGCATCTTCCCTTATTCCAGTGAATGGTTACTTGTAGTTGTTGTATGCTTGTTCTCCATATTCGTAAATATTCAATTAAAATTAACTATGGTTGTTGTTAGCTTCTTGCTGACCTTGAGGTGATGCTTGCTGCAGAATTTTGATGATGTCTTGGTCCCTGCTGACCATGTAAGCCGGAGTTACAATGACACATACTATGTTGATGCTCAAACTGTCTTGAGGTGTCATACCAGCGCTCATCAAGCAGAGCTGCTAAGAGAGGGACATACACACTTTCTTGTAATTGGAGATGTTTATCGCAGGGATTCTATTGATTCAACTCACTACCCTGTCTTCCATCAGGTAACTGTATTTTGCCAGATTCACTCAAATGTTTCTAAAGAAAGGTTTGTTATGACTTCTGATGATCTTTCACACATACAGATGGAAGGCTTTCGTGTCTTCTCTCCAGACGACTGGTCAGGTTCGGACATGGATGGGACAGCATATGCAGCTACAGACCTCAAGAAAACGCTGGAAGGCTTGGCGAGACACTTATTTGGTAAAACGCTTATGGCTTGTTCCTATTCATCAAAGGAAATGATAAAATGGTTTCACATGTCAGCTAAATATGTTGCGTGCAGGTGCTGTGGAGATGCGATGGGTTGATACTTACTTCCCGTTCACCAACCCATCCTTTGAACTCGAAATATATTTTCAGGTTATTGTACTGGGTGAATCGATGTAAAACGTACACAACTTGTGTTGATATTGTACCTGGTCTGAAGAACTTTCTCACCTTTGCAGGGTGACTGGTTGGAAGTTTTGGGATGTGGAGTCACCGAGCAGGAAATTTTGAAAAGCAATGGTAGGACAGATCATGTTGCATGGGCCTTCGGACTAGGCTTGGAGCGCCTAGCAATGGTCCTCTTTGATATTCCAGATATTCGACTCTTCTGGTCAAATGATCAGCGGTTCACATCCCAGGTATCACTACTGCTATAGGATTATTGGTTATCTCACTATTTGTGTAATTGTATTTTATGTTTGCATATTTATCAAATACTGCAGGGTCATAAATATTTGTGTGAAAATAGTTGTTCATGCTGAGGTTATATGGCCTTTTAATGTCTGTTGAGTTATGTGTTGAAATATTCAGCAGAGCTCACTCTCTCTGCCACCCCCTTTTGATCTCTAGGATTACTAATTTACTATACTTCTAAATTTTGAATGACCAAGTGTTTAATTTCTGTAAAGGGAAATCATGATAATGTTGATTACTAGTAGTACACCTAAAGTTCTGATGAGAAGGACTTGTGTTTTCTATTGTTAAAAAGAGTTTAACAACAACAACTTCTGTTCTCTAATGTAGCTAACAAGTAATAACTGATATGCTTGGTTCTAAGTTCTAACATAGGCTCAAAACTCAGGATATTTTCTTTAGCTAATTAGTTAGTATACCATCTATTTAATGTTATTACATTACTATTAAAGGATCTAGTTAGTTAACAGAACAAAACTTACTTCATGACTTTATGTTGGCCTAACTTCGTCCTATGTACTCTTATTAACTTTATGGCTAAGATGTCTATATTGTTATTATTCAGTTCTCTAAAGGCAAGCTTGGAGCCAAATTCAAGCCATTCTCAAAGGTATGCAATCACAATTACTATGTGTATCTATATTCTATACATCATCTGTTGATAGAACAATTCGCCCTGGTATTGTGAATAGTTCTGCATCTTGCCAATGGCTAGAAATCACTATGATGCTGGAGACAATTGCTCCGATCTGGTTGGGCTCCTTTGACTATGCAAGCATGCCCACTAGAACAAATTAAGCCAAATCTTTGTACATGGATCACTTTAGTTTGGATCATCCAGCGTTGGAAACTGTTCTTTGTGCCATCCATCTAGTGGGAAAATGTGGTTAAATAAGGTATTAAAAATGTATATATCCCAAGATGATTTGCATTGATCACCAGAATTCATGTATATACATTTGCAATGATTGCATCAAGCATATCCACCAACGTTAATCTTAATCTTCTTAATTTTTGTCTATCGATTACCCTAGTTGAGTTTTTTCTGTTCTACAGTTTCCACCTTGTTACAAGGATGTGAGTTTCTGGATAAATGATGCATTTACAGAGAACAATTTATGTGAGGTTGTCAGAGGAATTGCTGGAGATCTTGTAGAGGAGGTATGGGCTCGGTGATTTCGATGCATAGCTGTAGATTGAATATTTGTTAGGCACTTGCCTTAGTTTCCTATATTTCGAGCTTATATGATCATTCATTTTTTGCCATTTTGTGATTTCCTGTAATAAGTGATACTTCAAACAATAGCATTAGTATCAAGGTTTAAATGGATCATTTATATTAAGTAACATAGCTCCAAATTAGGTGAGTATTTATCCTCTGGTCTCTGCAAGCTTATAGCGCGTCTGCTGTACTCTTAGCAGCAATGGTTTATGTTAGTGCCAGGCTTTCCTTGTATTATTTATAGCTCCTTTTGCTAGTTATGGTATGTTATACTTCTAGTTCATTTCCATGTGCCCCAACTCCTGTCAGTGTCCACAGCTCCATATAACATGCAAGCGTATAGGCCAGCTCTTTTATTGTGACATGATTATGTAGTTTAATCTCTTTGTATTAAAATATTAGTATCAATTTGGTGATTATTGGGAACCTAAGCTTCTGCATCTAATATTACTAATTTGTGATATCATGGAATTTCGTAGGTCTATATCTCAAGCTAAAATGTTGCTGTTTTGCAGGTAAAACTAATTGATAATTTCACGAACAAGAAAGGCATGACGAGTCATTGCTACAGGATAGCCTATAGGTCAATGGAACGTTCACTTACAGACGAGGAGATTAACGACATGCAGGTACGTGCAACGACTTCCATGGTATGATTTTAGATGCTATCTTGATTTGGTTGGGTTCTGATCATAACTATGATTTGATTGCAGTGGAACGTCAGAGAAGCAATGAAAAGTAAATTGAAAGTTGAGCTGAGATAAAACAGAGCTAGCCCACTTGTTCAACCAGGAACTAATTTTTGCCTGTCCTTGTATGTAAATTCATTGATAAATATATTAATCTATGGAGAAAGTGGGGTCATTTTGTTCTTGTGTTGACCCATATCTTTTTTGAAGGCGAAAACCCGCTTCGCATGATTAGCAGCCGTGACATCTTACTAGATTGCAACGATAATAAGACAGATTGTCCATTGCTCCCATTTTTGGATCAAACCTATATAAGGCGGAACTTAATGAACAACATTTTTTTTCCAGCACTTATTTTTCTTCCTTTGTTTGTGCAGAATGAAAACAAATTGTTTATATATGCGGGTGTGCAGATTGAGGAGAATATACATGCATGTACGAGTTCTATTGTTGAGATTGATGGACTGGATTGTGCAATTGTCTGTAGTGTGTGCTGCCATGCAGTTAGCAATGTGACCGATTTTTCTGTAAAGAATAATATCAGGATCTCATTAAAAACTCGTTATCTTGATGCAAATTGCAGTCTGAAGAAAAAAACAATCTGATGCAGGACTGAAAGTCAGAAATAAACTCATGTATGCATAAGGAAACTATTTTGACACTTTTGTTGAAATTATTTTTCCTTCACTATACTTTGTTTGTGAAACAATGGTGACTTGACAAGAAAATATAACTGTAACAAGTACAAGCAAACCATTTAAGCTGCAAGTACTAAAATTCTGTAAGGGGCTCGAGGCGAGTTCTGACGGATCCCCATGTTTGAATTTTTCTTCGCAATGAATGTTCATAATGAGTGTAGTAAAATATGCCCTCCAATTAAACGTATATTGAACTGCGCTTTTCCAATGTCGGTGGTGCTACATAGCAGTCATTCCGGCGAGTTCGCGCAGCTTCTCGCACACAACGAAGGTGATTGCTGTTTGAGGCCCTAATCTTGCGAAGGTGGCAAACCCACTGAAAAATGGGAAGAGGCTGTTAGGAAATCACAGTGGAAGTGTTACGAGGAAAGCAACTTTGTATTCCCATGATGCTCTAGACTATTTATGATCTGTACTAGCTGTAAAGCCCGTAATAACAGCGCCCACCTAAATCCAGCAACTAATTGCTTCTATTTTATATCTAGATTAACAAGCAAACCTTCAATTTTATAACTTCCGATACTCCAAAATTGAAAATTGGCGGAGATGCATACAACTAGATAAATAACACTTCGATGCCAAAAGGAAGATAAATAAAGCTTTGGACAGTTCTGAATAAAGAAAAAACTGTTGCTGATATTCTGCAATACACTTTCCTCCAGATCTTTGACTAGCCACCATTTTCAAGTATCCTGGTAAAGCTAGCATGGATTTTTGTTCATTCTTTCATGTGTTTGAAGAGGTGCAAATGATTTAACATGATAGCATGTCGAAGACTTCTCGAATCCAGTGAGAAAATTATATATGCTATGTATGGAATCCTCACCCTTTATAAAGTGATTTTACACCTTCTGTCAGCACAACCTGTGAACCAAGAAAGGAGTGTGTATAAGATACATTACCAGCCAGGAAAAAAAATTGGTCAGATTAACCAAAGTAAGTTGAAGAAGTATTCAGATTATTGAAACATCTGAATAAAAGAAATGGGCACATGAAGAAAAAAAATTACACTTCATTCCAAACATAAATTATAGACTCTGCATCATCTAATAATTTGTAGGGGTCACTTTTTACATTGCTGTTTTAGATTTCTTGCTAACTGTCGGTACTCTCTAAATTAATGCATTTGTACTCTCCTAATATACTCCTTTTCTCATCTTGTGCCACTACTATATAGTAATTGTACAATTTGTGTGTGCGTTAAGCGATTAGTTTTAGCATTGTTTGCCAACACTTCCTAATTTCATACACAGCAAAACATAAGGTCAGGATCCAGGATGAAGATGAACACCTGGTAAGCACAGTGGAAGCCATTCCTGTATACTCTGGCACCTTTGGATTCCCGTTGCAGCATTAGCCTTGTTTTGATCATGTCAATAGGTGCAGTCACAAGTGTACCAGCTGTTCCAGCGATGCAACTCGACCTTTCAACCACACAGAAAAATAGCTCTCAGCTTATCTCATCGAAGTATAGGGATGAAAATGTAAGAAAAGACTTCACAGTACATGAGATGTAATTGAAAACCTTCTTCAAGTGGTGTCAACTTCAGCAAGGCCCTAACGTAAATAGAGAAGAAAAATAAATAATGGTGTATCAAGTACACAACAAACCTCATTCCTTTCAAGCAAAAGATATAGAAGCGCTGGATACCTGTTTGGCCTCATCGTAAGTTGCCATTTGTGATGCCGTGAGGCATCCTGCTCTTGCCATTGCTGGGCCAACTCCTTTCCAAAGCGCTCTGAGCCCTTCCTCTCCTACAATTTTCCTCATCACTCCGATTGTAGTGGTTCTGCTTGTACTCATTTGTGATCTCACCTATAGGATGTGTTCAGTCCAGATCAAGTCCATAAACCTAGCCATAATTTGAATTAAGTAAATATCACAGTAGCATACCTTTAAAACCTCTATCGGATTTGTCAATGCAGTTGCTAGGGCACCAGCAACTACTCCAGATGCAAATTTAAAAGCAAAGTTTGTTGAACCAATGCATAACTGCAGACATGCTTGCAGGGCTCATACAATCCTAATCGAAGTCCACCATAGATGAGGGATCTAGTCAATGCTGGTACAAATCCCAGGTAGAGTGATCGAGGCCCTTCCCTTTCTACCATTTGTGTAAATATTGTCCCCTAACAGGTTTCGTAATAACAGTGCTTAGAAATAAATTTAGCATCAAAAGAAGTGATACATAAGAAACCATAGATGATGTGAGACTGTGAGTACCATTCCAACTAAGTTTCCTCTTTGCCCAGCAGCTGCATTTGGAGCCTAATTTTATAACATCTGCAGTATGAAAATGATGGTACCTATATAAAGAGTTACTTATTTTCAGGAGAAATAAAATATACATAAAAATTTCTGGAGAAATAAAATATACATAAAAGAGCGACTGTCCTTTTACCAAGTTAGCAGCATAGCAATAAACAGTTCATTGTTATGCAAGTTAATTCAGAGGTGTGCACTCAATTTCAGTCCAGGTACTAGTTATCAAATTTCTCTGAAAATCATAACAAATTTGGGGTGCGACCTCCTTAATTTTAGTCAAACAATTATATGTTTGATTTGATTTAGCTCCACATTTATATGTGCCCTTTTGTTTGTTGTGGATAACCGTTATCCACTACGGTGCAGATAAAAAGGATCATTTGTCACATCTATTTTTTGGCATCAAACCATAAAAATCCGCTATTCCGTTCTCCCGAAGTAATAAGCATCGACATGCCAAGACCAACTCCCCGGCATAATCATACTTCACCATATTGTTATCCATTCGATTCCCAATACCCATTTCATCTCTATCACCATACAGACCATCATCCATGAGGATACTCATTCCCAAAACACAACTTATGATGTGCTGTGATGGATGAGCACTCTTCCGCACAACCTGACGCGCTGAGGAAATTATACCTGACCTATAACAGAAGTGGAAAACTTACGTTTCCTAACATTTTTATTTTCTGCAGGAAAAATATCCGAAGCTCCTATTTGAACATAGCTTCCATGGTTGATCTGATGCATTGCAAATCAGATGAGCTCTCTAGAGGCGGCACATCTGATATGCGTGGCACTAAACCTGAATTAACACTCCAATTCGCATGCCTATATCCTTGCACTACATGGGAGTGACAGATTCGCGAGAAGAGCTAGAATACAGTAGCAAATTTGCTCCCATTCCCACCTAGATTTCAGATTTCATGCGCCTCGCGAGTTGCCAATCAAATCCAACGACCCCAACCAAACCAAGTTGCAAGAGCAGTTAGCTGACCGAGCGGGTGCGTGACGGCGGTGGCGACGGCGACGGCGGCGCCGCTGGTGCCGAACTGGTACAGCGTGTAGGGCGCCGCCCCCTGCGGCGGTGACCGCGCGTCTCCGGACCTCGGCTGCGCCATTGCTCTCCTCCCCGGATGAGTTTGGCAAGAACCTACTGCGCGAAGAAACGATGGAGGCGAAGCAAATCGGGAGAAGATTTCAGCTGAGGACGGACGGGGAAATAAGTGGGGCAAGATGGAATTTGGTACTCGGGATAGTCCAAGATGAACTCTTCTTGGAAGGAGAAAAAGATTGGAATTTGACGGGAGGCAAAGAAAAGGTGGGGCAGAAATCAAAATCAGACGAGGAGCAGAAACCAACAAGGGAAGTATTTCACGGTGGCGAGAAGATTTGAGCGCATCGAAGGAAAAAGATTGGATCTTTGTTTCCTCTGTTTCAATGTCTGCTCCAGTTCCGGTGGAGAACTGAAGAACTATAGTGGAATCAACACACAGAACAGAACAGAACAGAACAGAACAATAATTCGTGCAGTCGTAAGTCGCAGCGTACTTTCCCAACACATTCGCATCAGACCAATGGGGTGTAGCTTGCATCATGGCGGAAGCTATATTCTATAGAAGAAGTTATTAAACCTATGCACCAAAGGGCATTTGGTCTAGTGGTATGATTCTCGCTTAGGGTGCGAGAGGTCCCGAGTTCAATTCTCGGAATGCCCCCAATTTTTGTATTTTCTTTTTGAGAACTTGTATTCTCTTCTTATCACAAGGTCTTTCTCTGCTTCTTGCACTAGAATTATTTCTTTTATTTTCATGCTCCTTATCATCTAGCCTTAGAGACAGTTACACTATAACTGTACAGTACAATATAAGCTCAGGTAACTGTAATTTCCTCCAGTGTGGCAATATCTTACTTTGACAAATGACTTACAATATAACTGTAACATGCAGTATCTGTAATAACGGAAGGGAATCAAACCTGCTAAGATAATGGAACATGCCATGCTTGATTCCAAAACTGCATATTATTATTACTAATTATTCTAGAAAGCTCATGCAATCTGGCAAGCAAGCCTCCTTGCTGTTCTTTGATGCACCCATTTGGGCAAATATTTGGCTAATACAGATATACAATGCAGAGTTACAACCGAGGCCATCTCATAATCTACACAAACTGATCACTGAATCAAAAATCCGAAATATATAAGAAAACCCGCAGACATGGATGTATCTCTCACAAACGAGGCTTGAGTGCTGTGATCCCGGTTCTCTCGCGGTTGTAGGGTGTCCAAGGAATTTGCCAAGGCTCGGAAGTCACGTCAACCACTGAAAATAAGTAGAGATTTATTTCGAAATTTTCCATTATGCACGGGTAAAAGTTAAAACTATATATATTATTATGGCCAAGCAGGCCTCGTCTCCAAAAGATGTTAGCCGGAACTGAAAGGTAGTGTGTTTTGCACCCATCTAGATAATTACACACGTTTCACAACCTTGATGACAGAAAAAAAAATAAGAATGGTGTGATATTCTGTACGGAAAAATTGGAAATCTAGAAATATGCAAAGATAATGGCACTGAACTACTTTTCAGGAAGTTACAATGGAGAGGAAGATTGCATTTGAACAAAACCTTATCATGTCTTTGTCAGAACAATATCACGCATCAAGCTATCTGGAGCTGTATGACAGTCATAGGAGAAATGATGTAAGACTTGCTACTACGGACGAACTCTTGGGCAATGGCATAAAAATAAAAGCATAAAAGTTACCTGGCCTGCCTGTGAAATGCTCAAATTGACCCATTGCTTGCCTTATGAACATCTCCAACCGCTAACAACTGTAGCTCCGCATTCTGCAGCTTCCCTAAGAAGTCTTGTCTCTTTCGGTGTGTAGACCGCATCGAAGACGACAGCATAAGATTTAAGCGCTTGCTGTAAAATTATATCGCTGTTACATGAAACTAGAATAGAAAGGCAGAAGAGATTGATTACAACTGAGAATAAGCAAAAACAAGCAAGTTTATGACCTTGGATAAAGGAGTTTCATTGACAGTTTGGATGCATTCCAATGGCTGTTGTGTTTGCAAGAATCATCCTTCCTCCGGATGGTAGTTTTCCAGTCCGCCAGAGTCAAAGCAGGCCCACAATTAAGTTGGCAAGTTCTTGAGCACGTGCTGGAAAGTACAAAAAATTTGAACTCACAAGATTATGTCCATTGCCCGTAATGCTTTATCTCAAACCAAAGCGATTACCAAGAAAAGTCAGAACAGAAAACATGCTTACAAAATTTTGAATTACCTCGCACTAGTCTATAGCTGGGGATAATCACTATGTTCCAGAAAAGTCAAAAGCTGAGCGGGTTTGAGCTACATGACTTCTTTTTTCTTTTCTTTTTCTGCCGTGAAAGGTCTCTGAAGTGATGCTTATTTTGAGATACAACACTCTCGATATAATTTAAATGCATATGACACATTGTGCAGTTGCCTAAAAGATGCAGTAATGTAAGGATGTTTTTGGGTGTGTAGCATATACTCCATGTATGCTTCTGATTAAATGATTTATATCAGCAGCACCGAGGCTCTGGAAGAAGTGCGTACCGAAAGTACGGTTGCTATTACAACTCTTGCTCCCTTCTCTTTGCACCATAAGCAAGTGCTTTCCTGCACCACCAGCCCCAATAACAACAAAAAGCCTTCCAGCCAGAGGTGACGTGATGGATACGTTGATTGTGATGCTGCAATTGGGGCATGGTTTAACAGCACTTAGATTGAATAATGATCAGCAATAATGCAATAACACAAAGCAGTGGCATGTATAAACCTCTTATTCCATCCTCAATAGCAGAAATTGCACCAACATAGTCAGTATTGTAGCCTACAAGTTTCCATCAGGTCTTCTAACGATTGTATTAACAGCTCCAATGTCCTGGAGAAAACGTCATACTTCCAAATGTTACTCTGGGTATCTTAAAGGGCTCAATAATCCAATAATGAGTAGCAGATGAAATGGAGGATGAATTTACCCTGGCAATAGGGTCAACCTCGTCACAGCACCTAACTGCAGCTTCCTTATGGGGAATTGTACAACTGCAATCCAATCAATTGGATGGGTAGAATTAATGTCTAGTCACATATGGAGGAATGGAGTATATGAATGCATAAATAAAATGAAAATAAAAATCACTGTAACAGATTGCTTGGCTCACTAAGATTAAGTACCTGAAGCCAGCAAAGTCTGGTGAAGAGTAGGTACTAAGAAATTTAGCCAAGTCATCCACTAAAAATGGCACATACACAGCATTCAAACCCACAGATCTGAAAGCTTCATTGTGCAAAATTGGGCTTTACTGTGGCCAACAGGCTTTCCAATAATACCAAACACCTTAGTATCTGGGCCTATGCGTCTAATGTTGTACACATTAATCAAGTCTGACGCAGTTGGCTGTGCAGGTGCGGATTCTTTTCCTTTTCTAGAGAACCAAAAGTAAGGTATCCCCCAAATTTTGGGCAAAGAACCCGAGAAATAAAACCTCTGTCATTCATCACCAGTCCTATGATTGGCACCTGCTTTTCCTAATTCATCATTCAAATAAAAGATAATGTGAAGTACGAATCATGCTAAAGCAACTGAGAAATGAAGCATGGAGCCATGGACATCATCACAAAGCATAGTATCTTCTAAAGTGTGGGAACCCCTAAATCAATATATGTTCATAAGAAATGCATCCTATTCCTAGCTATTGAAATTTACAAATTATCTTGTCTTAAGGGTTACCATATCACAGTATAGTATTAGAAACAGAAGTATACTGATAGTAGCAATATTCAGATACCCTTACACCAGAAAGAAGGCAGCCAAAAAGATAATCTAAACTTCCTACAAATAAGAAATTATAGCTTCTATACTCCACGCAAAAATTGAACGACCAACCCACAAATCACCAAAAATAAAGGGTGCAACTTCAATCTAGCTGTCCAATTATAACCCAAGTATAGTCGCTAGCAATAGTAATTATCTGATCCTGGACCCTGGACTCCTCATAAACCTTACTACCTAGAGACTGGCAGTGGCATTTTACTAAGTTGCTTTCAAATTAACAGAGCCCTAAGTATGCTAAGAATCTTTTAGCAATCATCAGCCTAGGGTATGATGATAGAAGTACAGATCTGACTAAAGCAGATTTCTCATGGACAACATTATCATTTTGCAATCTTAGTCTAAGGGGTCGTCAGCAGATTGCATGCTACATGAGGTATATATAACAGTCATGTGGACTAGTACTACAAAGTACAAACACACAAAAATATCGAGGTCTAACACTAGTGGACATACAGCTTGAATAGACTCAGATAGCGAACTCACTTGGCAGTGTACAAGTATTTGAAACATTCTTGATACATCAATAATTTCAGTAGCAGTGGTTGCAATTTTCACTATGTCAGCTCCTGTCGCTTGTATCTGAGCCAGCAAATTTCCAAGCTCCTCTGCCGATGGAGTGCAATCATAGTTATGGGATGAAACTATGAGCTTACAATTTTCAGGTTTCTTTCCGGACATGTGTTTCATAAATTTGTCAGCGACCTGTACAATAACAAAATTATAGTAAGCAGCTGCCAACTGTTTCATAGGTTCAGAAGACAGAACTACAACATTCGCAATACATAATAACCGAGTGTCAAAAAATGATTAACTTTAGACAGGGTTTGTCTTAGTGCATGTGTCTGTTCAGTTAAGAACTTGGTAGCGGCAGCCTAAATTGGCCCACACATGATGCGTGTGGAAGTCAAAAATCTATAATTAGCTATCATAGCAACAGCAAGTCTGCTTTTTTGTCTCTTGAGAACTTGAAAAGAAGCCTAGTATTTTGCCGTAAGTATACAAACTTATATTTGTAATTTCAGAGCCTAAAGTGAATAAGCTTACTGCAATCAAATAAATAAGATTACTTTGCCTACTACTATTGTAAAATAGCGTTGTGATTCAATTCATAGAAGAAAAAAGAGTGATGGTTTGCTCCAACCTTAAGCTCGATATCAATGTATTCAGCTCCTAGTTCCATTGCCAATTCAAGTGCCTCGAACCGCGGTTCATCGTCGCCTTCGTATTCGCCTCCTTCCCACTTCGGCCTATGAAACCAACATCAAGCAGCATACATTTAGCTTAGGAACGGCGGAAAAACACTGAAATGTTGACACACAGTTTACTTTTGCAATTCAACTCCGCTAAAATCTCTAGAAACATCGAACGATTCCCAATCCAATCCCGAACAGGAATCCACCGAGAACAGGCGAGAAGAATCCCCTCTCGAGGGAGGCGGCAGGGCCCACCTGTAGGTGACGAGGGCGGGGAGCGTGCGGGGCTTGGCGAGGAGGGCGGGCAGGTCCCGGCGCGGCGCGAACCCGGAGAGGCGGTCGAGGCGGAGTTCCGCCACGTCGGCGCCGAGGGCCGCGGCGGCGACCACCTCCGCCGCCATCTCACGCGTCCCCCGCGCCGTCGCCGGCACGCAGATCAGCGTCCGTGCCGGCGACACCACCGCCGATACCGACATCGCCGTCGCCATCGTCGTCGTCGTCGGAGGAGGAGGAGGAGGAGCCCGGCGGTGGTGGGTGATGAAGAGGATGATGGTTGGTGGAAGTGTGGGGGTTTCGCTGCCGCTGCGGCTGCCTTTTTGTTCTCTCTATTGCGAGTAGAAATTGATTACAGAGAATGATCAAAAGCAATTGATCTTTATTGATGATGATTAGAGCTTTATATACTGTCACAATAGACGCTACAAGAGACGCCCGTTCGGAACGATACGTCGGTTTACAGAGGCAACTGCTAAGCGGTTCCAAAAGCATGGATTAGACATGTTTAATATAACTCTAACACTTCCCCTAATCAATGCTTATCCTTGCGAGTTGACATCATCTTTGATAAAGATTCCTCCAAAAACCCTGTGGGAAAAATATGAGGAGTAATGTTTGATATGTTGTGAAAAACTCCTTTAAACCCAGTGGAAAAATAAGGAGAAAGTAATACAATATATAATGGTTATTGTCTCTTTGTTGACTCACATAAGAAAACCTGTTAAGGGAAAAACCCATAAGTGAGTTAGAGGACAATAGGCATGTCTTGTATATCTCCTTTAAAAACCCGATAGGGAAAATAGAAGATACGACATATAACCTTGTGTTGATATCGCCTCATTAAAAACCTTTCATGAGAAAGCTTAAGAGAAAACTCATAAAGGGAAAATAGTGCAATATGATGTATGAACAGGTTGATGATCAGAGAGTAACTCCCCCTAATTCTTGCAAATCTTGAGGTCGTCGCATACCAATTTCATGAACGAATTTCTGGAACGTTGAATTTGGTAAAGACTTAGTGAACAAATCCGCGAGATTGTCACATGATTTGGTTTGCAAGATGTTTATCTCCCCACTTTGTTGTAACTCATGAGGATAAAACAATTTAGGGGCAATATGTTTGGTAATATTGCTCTTTATGTAACATGTTTGCATCTGCGCAACACAAGCAGTATTATCTTCGTAGACAATTGTCGGTGATTCAATAGAACCAAGACCACATGATTGTTGGATGTGGTTTATCATTCTGCGAAGCCACACGCATTCACGTGATGCTTCATATAGGGCAATAATTTCAGAATGATTTGTGGATGTAGCCACTAAAGTCTGCTTGGAAGACTTCCATGAAATGGCCGTTCCACCATGTAGGAACACAAAGCCTGTCTGAGATCTAGCATTATGGGGATCAGACAAGTATCCAGCATCGGTATATCCGATTAGATTTGAATCTTTGCGAGATTGATAATATAGACCCAAATTTTTAGTACCTTGGACCGTCCAATGACGTTTAGTTGGAGCAGCGCTGTGTCTTGCTAATAAGTTTACTGCAAATGCGATATCAGGCCTGGTGCAATTTGCAAGATACATTAGAGCTCCAACAGCACTAAGATATGGGAATTCGGATCCCAATATATCTTCTCCATCTTTCCTTGGTCTAAAAGGATCTTTCTCTACGTTTAGAGATCGAACAACTATGGGAGTCTTTGATGGATAAGATTTGTCCATATTAAATTTCTCCAAGATCTTTTGGATATAAGCAGCTTGGTGTACCAGAATTCCTGAGTGAAGGTGCTCAATTTGAAGCCCTAAGCAAAATTTAGTTTTGCCTAAATCCTTCATCTCAAATTCCGTCTTTAGATGATCACGTGCTTCATCAATATCTTGTGCGTTGCCAATGATGTTTAGATCATCAACATACACGGATATGATGCAAAATCCATTTAAAGATTTCTTTATGAACACGCATGGGCAATCATCGTTATTCGTGTATCCCTTTTGAATAAGGAATTCGCTAAGTCGATTGTACCACATTCGACCCGATTGTTTCAAGCCGTATAATGACTTGTTAAGTTTTACACAATACATGTTGCGTTTAGCGCTTGGATTCGGAAGTGGGATTCCATCGGAACCTTCATGTATATGTTCGAATCAAATGACCCATAAAGATATGCAGTCACTACATCCATCAACTGCATAGATAGATGATTTTGCATTGCCAGTGATATTAGGTATCAGAATGTTATTCCACTCATTACTGGAGAGTACGTTTCGTTGAAATCAACGCTGGGTCTCTGCGTGAACCCTCGTGCTACGAGCCTCACTTTGTATCTCACCACTTCATTATTTTCGTTCCGTTTCCGGACGAATACCCATTTGAATCCCACCGGGAAAACATTGGAAGGAGTAGGTATTGCTTTTGTAAATACCTCTCTTTTATTGAGCGAAGCTATCTCTGCTTGGATTGCTTCCTTCCACTGAATCCAGTCCGAGCGTTTTTGACACTCTGCCATGGTCTTGGGATCTGGATCAGATTGGAGGTTGTTTGCAATCTTTGTGGAGAAGTAAATGTCGACAATCGTAGTCTTACGGTTATATGATTCTCCAGAATCAATGTAATTGGTGGAAATTTCATTATCCCTTGGTGACTGATCTTGATTTCCCAATATGATCATGTCAGGATTTTCCGATGTCTCAGCTTCTAGATTTGAGTGCACTCCTAAGCTGGGTTGTGGAGTTTGGATTTCATTTACAATTTCAGAAGGTTTCTTCTTCTGTTTCTTTGTTGCTTGCGTGAAGCTGAATCCTGTTTTGCGGCCGTACTTCTCCCCCTCTTATTGTTGATGGGGAGTTGGGTGGTTTCTTTTGGAACTTCCACTCTTTCGGGCGCATTTGCAGCAGGATTGTAGGATTTTGTAACTCCTTGTGATTTGTAAATGAATCTAGCAAGTTATTTGCAAGATGTTGCAAATTTATGATTTTCTGAACTTGGAGTTCAGTCTCTTGAGTACGTGGATCAGAATAGGAAATACCTTGGGCATTCCAATTGATTTCCTGGCATTCTTTTTGGTACTTGATATCTCCCCCTAATGCCGGGAAATGATCCTCATTGAAGATGCAATCAGCGTAACGGGCAGTGAATAGATCCCCGGTGAGATGTTCTAGGTACTTGATTATCGACGGTGATTTGTACCCCACATAGATCCCCAATTTTCTATGTGGTCCCATGGATGTACGCTGCGGTGGTGAGATGGGCACATATGTGGCGCATCCGAATTTTCGCAGATGGGAAATGTTTGGAGGATTTCCACGTACTAGTTGTAGCGGGGAAGTACTGTGATAAGCAGTTGGGCGCAATTGTATTAAGTCAGCAGCGTGTAAGACTGCATGACCCCAACAAGTAGTTGGTAAATTGCAATTGTGTAGTAATGGTCTTGCGATAAGCTTAATCCTCTTGATAAGTGCTTCGGCTAAACCATTTTGTGCATGGACGTATGGTACCGAATGCTGGACTTCTATCCCTAAAGCCATACAATAATCATTGAAAGCTCTAGAGGAGAATTCCGCAGCATTATCCATGCGAATGGATTGGATACGGTGCTCGGGATAATGAGCCTTTAATTTAATAATTTGACTCATAATCTTTGCGAAAGCATGGTTTCGTGTGGAAAGAAGGCACACATGTGACCACCGAGTTGATGCGTCAATTAAAACCATGAAGTACTGAAACGGTCCAGATAATGGTTGGATGGGACCACAAATGTCTCCTTGAATGCGTCCAAGGAAGTTGAGTGGTTCCACGTTAATCTTAAGGTGCGAAGGCCTTAATATTAACTTTCCAGTTGCACATGCGGTGCAAATGAAATCCGAATGTTGAGGAAGTTTAGCATTATTCAAATTGTTACCAATGCAATTGCTGATAATTTTTCTCATCATCCCTATGCCGGGATGACCAAGGCGATCATGCCAAGTTTGGAATGCATCAACATTCTGTAAAATTACCTTGTATGCAACATGTACTACGGGTTTGATGTACGTATAGTACAATCCGGACGTTAAAGAGGGAATTCTTTCAAGTACTTGCTTGCCATATCCGTTGTTTTTAGTTAAGAGGAGATATTCCTCTTTGTTGTCGTCATGAGTTTCGATATGAAAACCGTTCTGACGGATATCTCTATAACTTAGTAGAGTACGAGTTGAATCGGGGTATAGCAAAGCATCCTCGATTATTACTTGTGTACCCATAGGGAGAGTAATTATGGCTCGTCCTGAGCCAATGATTACGGCATCGCGTCCGGCGATTGTTAAAATTTCTCCTTGTCTCTTAGTGAGATTTTAGAAATATTTTAGTTCCCTAAGAATAGAGTTTGTGGTACCACTATCCACAAGGCACATTTCCTCTTTCATCGGATTGACTCCCGTAGAAATCTATATATAAAAATGAAGAATTTAGCATAAAATTCTTAATCGGATATATAGAATACATACGAATGTACTTAGATACATAAGTACTATTACAATACTGTAATTTACAACATATGTCTTGAACATATAATTACTACAATATTGTCTTAAATAATAGAACGACAACATAGCCATTAATTATAACATAATAATATGGATGTTATGACAATAATGACGGAGTGGAGGGACTTTATTCAAAGTCACCAAACATGTCATTTGAAGCGAATTCAATGATCATGTTCTCCGTGTTCATTGGATCATCGTCTTGTTGGAGATGCTTGTTGTCCTGGGGTTCTGGAAGAACAGCAGTGGAACAACCGATTTCCTTGGACTTGTCGGTCTGGAGGTTGAAGTGTGCTTCAAACTTGGATCCTTGAGATTGTTTCTTGCGTCCCACGGATTGTAGGTAGAGATCAACGAGATGTCGAGGGGTGCGACATTTTTTGGTGGAGTGCTTGTAGCATCCACACTTTTGGCAAACTTGTGATTTGTCAAATTTAGGCTTTGCAATGCCTTTCCCCTTATCCATGGCACGTGGCTTCTTCTTCCAGTTCCGTTTGCGCTTTCCATTGAAGTGCTGCTTTTGGTTCTTGGAAGAGCCTGCAGACTTATTACTATTCTGACCATTGTAATGTACTTCTGGGAGCGGAGCGGCGCCTACATTGCGCTGATGATGGTTCCTCAAAGTGAGTTCATCATGTTTTTCCGCTTGCAGGAGTACATGTATAAGGTCAGAATAGTGTTGGAATTCTTTAGCGCGGTACTGGTGCTGCAAGATCCTGTCCGATGGAAGCATTGTTGATAAGGTTTTTTCAATCTTATCTGCTTCAGAGGGTTCTTTCTCGCAGAAACGCAACTTAGAACAGATTTTGTGAACAGCATGGTTATATTCTTCAATGGATTTGAAGTCCTGAAGCCGAAGTTGAACCCAATCATGAGTTGCTTCGGGAAGGATAACCGCTTTCTGCTGTTCATATCTTGTTTTAAGTGCTCGCCATAATGCACGTGGACTTTCTTCCATCAGGTATTCAGATTTGAGGTCCGGCTGGATATGGTGCCTTATAATGTATAAGGCAGCATATTGTTGAGGATCTGATAATTCCGGTGTTCCCTCAACGGGAGGGTTGATCGTTGCTACAATGCTGCGGGATGCAAGAGAGATTTTGACATCCATTGCCCATGTGGGATAGTTGTGACCATCGAGCGCGAGCTCTTCAAATTCTTTGGCCATCTTGATTTACATGGAATTAAACCAGAGATATGATTAATTTACTTAGGAGTAAATCAAAGTATCGTCATGGTTATGTTGTAATAGGTGTGCAAAATTCTGAAATTTCAAGTGAAAACTTGAAATATGAAGTGTAAATCTTTGGTTATATAGCATAATCACGTTGAAGATAATCACCAAAATGGTGTAGATCTTGTAGTAATAGATAGCATAATCTGACGAGCGTCAGTAGATGCTTAAAAATCTATTATGTTGTTATATGCTATAATTCAAATATTTGGAAGAGCACATTTAAAAGTAATGGTGGATAATCTGCAATGAAGCAGTAGATCTCATTTATCCATTACTTCATGATTCACAAATATATGAGATAATCACTTTGAATTTTGCATGTCAATTCCTTGAATTAAGCCAATTGAGCTAAAGCATTTTAGGGCTTAATTGAGGTGAATTGACATATAAATTTGCAAGAAAATTAATCTCAATTGCAAATTTAAAGAAAAAGTGCATGTTATAGGGATTGCGAGATAGCAAACACATTGAACATGGACTTAGTTTACATTTACATAGGTTCTGAAATTGAAATACATAACAGAAAACATTACTGAAATGTAAATATTAGAAGCACAGGGGCCTAAACATGACAAGAACTAATAAAACAGCACTGTAAAAGGACCTAATTGCAAAAACCCGAAAAGACAGGGGGGTTTTCACTAAAATTCTGCGCAGCCGATTTGGATCAAGGCAACTTGGGCCGAGGCCCAATTGGCCTTACAGCCCGCTCGGCCTAGCAGGGGGGGGGCGCGGGGGGCGTTGCGGGCCACCCAACCTGGGCCTGGGCCTTGGTGGCCTTTCGGCCGGCCCAGGTGGGTGTGCACCGGCTGTGGGGGGCGGATAAAAGGGTGCGGCAGGGGGGGCGGTTAGGGTTTCCCAAACCCTAACCCCCCCCATATCCGGCGGCGGCGGCTCCTTTGGCGGCAATCCGGGGTCGTGGCGGCGGCGGGGCCAAGGCGGCGGGCCGAGGCTGCGGGCCAAGCCGGCCGGCCAAGGCAGCGGGGCCAAGGCAGCGGCGAAGACCCGGCCCCGGTGGCGGCGCTCGGAGGCGGCGACCCGGCGACCATGGCGACTCCGGCGACCTCCCTTGGCGTCGCGCCCCCCCACGCCGGCGTGCTTCAGCGAGGATGGTACTCCTCCTCGCCGGCGGGGGAGGAGAAGCCGTTGGGCAGGCCATTGGCGAGCACGGGTGCGGCCCGAAGCGAGGTCGACGGCGGGAAGGGTGCGATGAACCGGCGGCGAGCGGTTGCGCGCGGAGGCGCGTCGGCCGCGGCGGTAGGTGACGAGGCGGCGGCCCAAGCTGACGGGGCCGGTTGCGGTGGTGATGGAGGCGCCGCGAGGTTGAAGCCGGGTGGCGGGGGCAGAGGAGTGGCCAACTCCCCGGCGGGTTCGGGTGCCGCGACGGGAGGAGCGACCGTCGGCGAAGGGGTGCCCGGAGGGCATGGATCCCAGCCGTGGATCGGGCACCATGTCGGGGCGGCGCCCGGGGCGGGCCAGGGCCGCCATGGCGAGGGAATGCGCGGCGGCGAGGCCGCGCCGGTGGCCGAGGCGGCGGAGGCCTGCGCCATGGCCAGCAGGCGAGAAGGGCCTCCGAGGCGTGCTGCCATCGACGGGTGACCAAGGCGGCGGCTTCTCCATGCATGGCGACGGGAGCCACGGCCGTGGTCACGACGTCCACGACGAGGAGCGAGGTGACGGCGACGGCGAGTAGCAAAGCGAAGGTGGCGCATGCCGTGGATGCGACGATGCCCATGGTGGCGGCGAGCCATGAAGCGCCTGCGGTCCTCTCGGAGAAGACGGAACAACAGTGAAGAGAAGAAGCGAGGCATCCTAACCTTCCTTGTTCTTCTTCTTTTGTGATCTCTTTCGGTAGAACTATAGTGCGTGATAACGTATTGCGAGTAGAAATTGATTACAGAGAATGATCAAAAGCAACTGATCTTTATTGATGATGATTAGAGCTTTATATACTGTCACAAGAGACGCTACAAGAGACGCCCGTTCGGAACGATACGTCGGTTTACAGAGGCAACTGCTAAGCGGTTCCAAAAGCATGGATTACACATGTTTAATACAACTCTAACACTCTCCTGGCGACCAGGGGGAATCCGACGTGGCGCGTGTCCATTGGAGTAAAACGTGTCCCACGTGGAGCAAAAACGCATGTACACGTGGATAAAGAATCTCTGTATATAAATCTCTGCTGTTCTACAACGTGGTTTAAAACAGTTTCGTGGGATATGTCTGAAGTCCGAACTCACTGGTTTCGTTTCCGGGAGGCACAGTTTATTACTGTTTTAAATAACAATCGTTTTAGATATTTAATATGGTCTTTAATATATATTTTTATCATTAGTAAAAAATTATAAAAATTTATATTTTAGAAATATTTTTATAATAAATATAATGATACTATTTTTACCTCACTAACTCTAAATATATTTTAATATATTAATAGTTAAAATTTGAAATTCTTGATTACACATTTTCTAAAACAGAGATAATAATAAATAAATAAAATATCTGCATAAAGTGGCCAGCATTACATGCTTTCCGAATAGAAGCTTAGCTTGTTCGTTTGCCCTCGTCAGAGTCCACCGTCACTGATGTCATCTTGGAGTATCTAACCCGACTAATTAATGGCACCGTGCGACACAAGACATTGGTGATGGTATAACCTAATTTCAATTCTTTGTGACAGCAATACTTATGTCTGCGTTGTTCAAGCAAGAAATCGCATATCTTGCAAGGCTTATCTTGGACTATCCGAAATAGTAAATCTACGACAAATTATATTCGTGCTTTGTTTAGAGGGGTTTCTAATTGGAAATTTTGATTTTATCACACCGAATAATAGTTTGTTTCCAAGAATCACATTGGCAGGAGTTTGTACACTACAAAGTCAGTATAAATACAATGACATCAGTTATATCTAAAACATGCCAGCTAAGCAAAAAGTCGATAGCTTCTTGATTAAGGAGAGGGAGATATACCATATCCTAAACGAGGTACAACACTAATTGCAGAAACCAACACCATATCCTAAACGAGGTACAACATTAATTGCAGAAACCAACACGACTTAATGCTGAAATCAATTCCATGTGCATCTCATTTCTAAGATACATATCATAAATACTCCACAAGGTTAAAATACTAGTGTTAATCATAGATATATTAAATAAAAAATCCTTTCGATACGGAATTAAACTACAAACTACTAGAAAATTTATATCTAGAAATATATTTAATATATATAATATAGCTTAAGATATAATGCTAGAACATAAAAAATTGCAATCGAAAAATCCACTAACGGAGCCATTTCCTCCGACGGTAGCTCGATCGGGTCGGGCAGGAGCTCCCACGCCCCCCCACTATGGGTGCAATGCGACGCTTAGACCCTATTTGTTTGGGTTTATGCACATTGCTTCTCAAATAAGTTCTCAGAAGCACTTTTCATATTTGCCCTTGAACTAGAAAAGCACAAAAAGAGCAGCTTCCCACACCCTCCACCAGCTTCCCGCAACCCCCCTCCCCCCCCCCAAAACATGAAAATGCCCCCCAACAACGGATTGCCACTGCGCATATAAACTCAACTCACTTCACAATTTTTCTCATTTCCTCCCCACTCCCCAAACCCGTACCCCTCACCCATCTCTCTGTGCTCTCACTCCATCCCCACCCACCTGCGAGGGTTAGCTGCACCATCTCTCCACCGCATCCCACCCGCCTACCGCCGCCATCTCCGGCCCCGACACCGGCCTCCGTTGCCTCTAGCCCGTCTTAGTGTATAATCAGGACTTAAACATCATCTTCAGTAGATAGGGCTATTTCAGACATCCACCACCAGCTACAAATCTACCAGCCATCCAAAAGCACCCTTGCCAAACGGCTCTGCTGCTGTCCAGCAGGTGACCAGCTCCAGTTGCTTCCCAGATTTTACCAGTTCCAACTACTTCTCAGTAAGCTGCGGCCAAACAAATAGGGCCTTAGTTTACTGCAGGAGCCCGACAGTGCCTCTCCAACTGCAGCTCCCTCGCTCGGGCTGGGCATTTGCGACTAATTTATTCTTGTACCCGTGCCAGTTGAGTTGTTGCTTGTGGCTATAATTTGTCAGTGAGATGTTCTTGTACCGATTTTCTATAGAAATCTGAAGTAAACAATGCGCCGGTAAATTGTTGTGCACCATGCTTCGGATTTTGGGAATTTGTAATTATGAGATGTGAGCAGAGCATGGAAGAACTGTAACTGAGCCTTTCTATTCATGACACTATCGACATATGAGGAAGAGTATCGATCAATCACCATGGGTCCGATTGGAACAAATGAGCTAAGGGCATTTTCGTCTTCCTTTGCTCGGTTTTCTGGGCGAAAACGAACCGGACAGAGCTAAGCTAACGGGAACAAAACAAAGTGCGATGAAATTTAGAGTAAATTATCCAAGATCACGACTTCAAGATATCTCATAGTGACGAAGCTTGAGCAAAATCTTAGCGAGGGTCAAGCCGCTTCAAGGAGGTGCATGTAGTGGAATGGCTGAGCTAGCTAATAGAAAATGAATCAAAATACATTACTACTACCATATTATAAGAGGTAATCTCAAAAAATTATTTGCTAGGGGGACACGGTCTAGGTTGGCCCATATGAAGCACCACCCTTGATACCTCCTAATATCTACCATACCTTTTAGTATTATTTCCACAAAATCATAACTTCTGAACTAATATGTGAGTTCCACCCTAAAGAGCCATTTATAGCTGTTAGAAGTAGAAATTGAGACAATGTTTGAGACTGTGAATGATTCTCTCATTGATTCCTTGAATGATGTTACATATATATACAATTACAAGAGACGGCAGTTTGCTTGAAGAGTCATTTAGCAACTGCTAATGACGGTTGTAATTGATCACTAATCGTCGCGTCTCTCCGAAGTGTCGCGTCGGTCCACAACACTCCCTCTTCATCAATTTCATCTTTGTATATAAAGAACATCTGGAAAAACTCCTCTAAAAACCCTGTGGGAAAAATATGAGGAGTGATATTTGATATGCTGTGAAAAACTCATTTAAACCCAGTGGGAAAATAAGGAGAAAATAATACAACATATAATGGTGATTGTTTCTTTGTTAACTCACATGAGAAAAACCTTTTAGACAAAACCCATAAGTGAGTTCAGAGAACAATAGATATGTCTTGTATATCTCCTTTAAAAAACCCTGGTAGGGAAAATAGAAGATACGACATATAACCTTGTGTTGATATTACATCATTAAAAACCTTTTATGAGAAAGCTTTGAGAGAAAACTCATAAAGGGAAAAGAGTGCAATATGATGTACGAACAGGTTAATAATCAGAGAGTAATTCCCCCTTATTCTTGCAAATCTTGAAGTCACCGCATACCAATTCCATGAACTAATTTCTGGAACGTTGAATTTGGTAAAGACTTAGTGAACAAATCAGCGAGGTTGTCACATGATTTGGTTTGCAAGATATTTATTTTCCCACTTTGTTGTAATTCATGGGGATAAAACAACTTAGGAGCAATATGTTTGGTAATATTGCTCTTTATGTAACCTATTTGCATCTGTGCAACACAAGCAGCATTATCTTCATAGATAATGGTTGGTGATTCAATGGAACTAAGACCACATGATTGTTGTATGTGGTTAATCATCCTACGAAGCCACACGCATTCACGTGATGCTTCATATAGGGCAATAATTTCAGAATGATTCGTGGACGTAGCCACTAAAGTCTGTTTAGAAGACTTCCATGAGATGGCTGTTCCACCGTGAAGGAACACAAAGCCGGTCTGAGATTTAGCATTATGGGGATCAGACAAGTACCCAGCATCGGTGTATCCGATTAGATTTTTATCTTTGTTTTTGCGAGACTGATAATATAGACCTAAATTTTTAGTACATTGGAGATAGCGTAAGACTTGCTTAACTCCCGTCCAATGACGTTTAGTTGGAGTAGCGCTGTGTCTTGCTAACAAGTTTACTGCAAATGCGATGTCAGGCCTGGTGCAGTTTGCAAGATACATAAGAGCTCCAACAGCACTAAGATATGGGAACTCAGATCCCAATATATCTTCTCCATCTTCCCTTGGTCTGAAAGGATCTTTCTCTAAGTCTAGAGATCGAACAATCATGGGAGTTTTTGATGGATAAGATTTGTCCATATTAAATTTCTCCAAGATCTTTTGGATATAAGCAGCTTGGTGTACCAAAATTCCAGAGTGAAGGTGCTCAATTTGTAGCCCTAAGCAAAATTTAGTTTTGCCTAAGTCCTTCATCTCAAATTCCGTGTTTAGATGATTACGTGCCTCATCAATATCTTGTGTGTTGCCAATGATGTTCAAATCATCTATATACACGGATATGATGCAAAATCCGTTCAAGGATTTCTTTATGAACACGCATGGGCAATCATCATTATTCGTGTATCCCTTTTGAATAAGGAATTTGCTGAGTCGATTGTACCACATTCGACTTGATTGCTTCAAGCCGTATAATGACTTGTTAAGTTTTACACAATACATGTTGCGTTTAGTGCTTTGATTCGAAAGTGGGATTCCATCGGGAACCTTCATGTATATATCCGAATCAAGTGACCTATAAAGATATGCAGTCACTACATCCATCAACTGCATAGATAGATGATTTTGCATTGCCAGTGATATTAGGTATCGGAAGGTTATTCCACTCATTACTGGAGAGTATGTTTCATTGAAATCAACACCGGGTCTCTGCGTGAACCCTTGTGCTACGAGCCTCGCTTTGTATCTCACCACTTCATTAATTTCATTCCGTTTCCGGACGAATACCCATTTGAATCCCACCGGGAAAACATGGGGAGGAGTAGGTATTGCTTTTGTAAATACCTCTCTTTTATTGAGCGAAGCTATCTCTGCTTGGATTGCTTCTTTCCACTGATTCCAGTCCGAGCGTTTTTGACACTCTGCCATGGTCTTGGGATCTGAATTAGATTGGAGGTTGTTTGCAATCTTTGTGGAGAAGTAATTATCGACAATCGTAGTCTTACGGTTATATGATTCTCCAGAATCAATGTAATTGGTGGAAATTTCATTATCCCTTCGTGACTGATCGTGATTTCCCAATATGATCAAGTCAGGATTTTCTGATGTCCCAGCCTCTAGATTTGAGTGCACTCTTGAGCTGGGTTGGGGAGTTTGAATTTCATTTACAGTTTTAGAGGGTTTCTTTTTCTGTTTCCTTTGTTGCTTGCGTGAAGCTGAATCCTGTTTTGTGGCCGTACTTCTCCCCCTCGTATTGTTGATGGGGAGTTGAGTGGTTTCTTTTGGTATTTCCACTCGTTCGGGCGCATTTATAGTATGATTGTAGGATTTTGTAACTCCTTTGTGATTTATAAATGAATCTGGTAAGTTATTTGCAAGATGTTGCAAATTTATGATTTTCTGAACTTGGGTTTAGTTTCTTGAGTACGTGGATCAGAGTAGGAAATACCTTTGGCATTCCAATCAATTTCCTGGTATTCTTTCTGGTACTTGATGAAAGGACCGAGATGCCGACTAGAGGGGGGGTGAATAGTTGGCTTATAAAATTTCCCCTTTTAATCTTCTGTTTAAGTTATCAGATTAACTTCACAAGTTAATAGTGGACAGCTGTGACACAGGTGAGTGACACAGATGAAAACTATGTGTAAATTAACACACAGCTGTCACATAGGTGAAAGGCACAGGTGAAGAGATAACCTGACACAGGTGCTCTACTTAGGCTAACTGTGACACTGGTGCTAGTACAGGTGAATACAAGTGAATGAAACAGCTGAGTAACAGATGATCACACACAGGTATAAAGGTGATCTAGCACAGGTGAAAAGGTAAGCTTAGCAGATCAAGTCTAAGAGACACAAGCAGGTAAGTATGAGCAAGTATGCATGCAATACAGGAAGTAAAGGAGACTCACAAGATTTTCACCGAAGTTCCCAACTCTTTGCAGAGAAGGTACGTCTCTGTTGGAGAGACCACTCCTAAGAGTTGGCCAGCACTGAATCGTGCTTGTTCTCCGAGTACCTGATCTTTCAGGACTCTTCCTTTTGCTTGTGGAGATCCTTTTGCCTTGCAGCAGGTAGACCTCAGAGCACCTTCACAAACTACTGGTTCAGCCCACACAAGCTTGGGTGATACCAGCAACTCCTACACCCGTCTAGGAGCAGACAAACTCCAAGAGTAACAGATGATCCAGCAGCAATCTCTTGGAGGAACCTTTGCTCGTGCTCTAGCTCACAAACCCACTCGAACTAACCCTTAGGCGCTTGGCTCTTGTGGAGTGGTTGGAGGCTTTACAACGGTCGTATGTGAATCACTGATTTGAGCAAGGTTGAGGACAGAGTCCTCCCCTGGTCCCCTATATATAGGGTCCACAGGCACCTGACCGTTACCCTGTTGCCACGTAGGATTAAGTGAGCCACCGGTGTCAACCACCGGTGACACAGCTACACCCTACGCCCAACTGTACCCGGCTCAGGCAGACCGACACCTGTGTCACCGGCGGCACACACAGGTGAACCCTCAGCTGATAGCAGCACTACTCAGCCCGGTCCTGGCACACTACATGCCCTCAGCATACTCTACCTAAGCTACCTGAAAAGGAGAGAACCTCCGACAGACCCCTGACACAGCAGACCCTATCGCAGAGCAGTTCCCTTAGCTTTTACAAGCTCTCTCCCGGTACAGAGGTGTACCTGAGTCATAGAGCAGAAGACCACCTGTAACACAGCTGTGTCACACAGGTGCCTAAGGCTCTAGGGTTTTCACACAGCTACATACTTTTGTGCAAAGCTATTGACACAGGGCAATTGGCCTCAAAGCACCAACCCCCTTGACCAACACTCTGAGCAATGAGCAAGGTTCCCTTAGACAACTGCTGCTATTTCATCCCTCTTGATAGTACGGGTGGTTCCTATGGACTCAAAGAAACTAGCAAATCTAGGCTTCACCTGCCACCAACTGAAAGTCACGGCCCTTGACGCATCAAGCCACCATCACCTTGCTTGTATCTCCCTGCACAGCACCGGCTTCTTCTCAGCTGTGACACAGCTGCCTAGCACAGCCATCTCTTTGTCCTTGAACCCACCATGTACCTTTTTGGTGGCCATCCTTCTCTGGATAGCCCTTCATCATGGAACCTGTAAGATCTGCTTACACTCAAATGTAAACATTAGATTCCAGTTTAGGTTGCCATTAACCATCAAAACCAAATTAGGGCCTAGATGCTCTTTCAATCTCCCCCTTTTTGGTGGTTAGTGGCAACCCAAGCTTCACACATTCAAGAAAATATATATAGAATTGAAGTATTGAAACATGTGAAAGTTGGTAGAATATACTCCCCCTTGAATCTGTGCATGAAAGATTTGTTTGACAGAGATGCACAAAATGCACAAAGATATCGGAGCATATGAATTAAGCATTTGATATGTGTATCAGAGCATGATAAACATGTACATATCAGAGCATACACATATAAATGGTATCAGAGCCATAAAGTATGTATAACAAAGTGTATGGCAAAGCAAACTATGAATCTGAACATTCACACATGTTTGTATCAGAGCAAGATGTGCATTAAAGCATACCAAACATGTGTGTCAGAGCATTCCAACATATAAAAATGAGCATAAGAATGCATAAGACATGTATCAGATCAAAAGATTTGCATAAAAAGATACAATGTTATCAAGACATAAGATACCACAGAAGAACCAAGTCTTGATACATCATTTTGAAAATAATTTCCCAATAAGCTTTCCCTTGCACCACTCTACTCTCTCTCTCCCCCTTACTCTATACTCTCTCCCCCTTTGACACTAAAACACCCAAAAAGGAAGACAGGAGGAAGAGATGCTTCAAGAAGACTTGCGCTGCAGCAGCTGGAGAACCTCTGAGAACTGGTTGGACATAGCTGAGAGCTGATTGGACATATCTGAGAGCTGAGATTGCACTTGATCCATGTTGGCTTTCAGATGAGAGACTTCTTCTCGAAGCTGGCGATTTTCTTTGCGCAGAGCAGAGAGATGAGCTGGTATGACCTTGGTCACAAAAGCTATGGAAGGGTTGCAAGAGGTGTCATCATCATCATCATCATCAGCTGGGTTTAGCACAGGTGCAGCAGCTGTGGCACCGGTGGGGACTTGTCGTTGAACAGGTGATGACCTTGGAGAAGCAGGTCGAGCAGCTGTGTGACTGGGAGATGACACAGCTGGTCCAGGGGAGTCTCCAAATAACGCAGGAACTGCAACCTCATCTGGATGATCATCTGCCTGAGGTCTAAGCTGGGTTTTGATTGTCTTCACAGAGAGATCAAGAGAAGAGCTCAGAAGACTTGTTCTTTGAAGGATCATATACATGATGTACGATCCATACCTCAGCTTAGCCTTTTTGTCCTTGGAGACAGCATCTATCTCATGAAAAATGTATCTTGCTATATCAAAGTGCTGATTCTTGGCTATGTGCACCAATATCTGCCAGGTTGCATTGTAGACAGCATCTGTGTTACCCCCTTTGGGTTGAAGAGTGACATTGAGAATCTTGATCAGATGCTTGGCAGTGATGGTTATACCCTTGAAATAGACATGATCTGTAGGGGCCTTGGCAGGGAAACTGAAGTTCCTTGGATAAAATTTTCTTCTCACTTCATTAGGAACTGGTGCAAGCTTGAATAGATTTGGCATGCCTGGTTCCAGAGGAGCATGCATTAAGCTGTTGAACTCTGGAGCTGTGATTGAAAGAAGTTGACCTCTTGTCATCCAGAGCATAACATCTTGATTCTTCTGTTCTATCCAAACTGTGGCATAGAACTCCTTGATGATCTCAGGATCATAAGCTTGCTGAAGATTGCATAGGAATTCAAGACCTGAGGCTTGAATCAGAGAAGGAACTGCTCTCAGTCTTGAATCTGTCATAGCTGACCAGTCAATGGTCTTGCAATCTACAAATCCTTTGGAGGCAAGAATCTCATGGTATACACCCCTTTGATGATCATTGTGGAATCTGGGGTCTGAGCAAGATGGAGCTATAAACTCCTGATCTTCAGAGAAGTATGGGTTTGTTGACCTCATTTTTATGAATGAACTTGGTCTCATTGAGGCAACTTTGTTCTTGGATCTCTTGGGATCACTCTTTGGCAGTTTCTTGGCATCAGCTCTGGAAATAAATTCCATCTGATTTGCCTCAGTCCTCAGAGCATGAGAGAAGATATAATGATATTTGTCTTCCATGTCTTCTTTTCTTACAGAGTGACTGGGAGAGCTGTCCTCATATTCTGCCACTTCTTCCTCTGCTTCTTCTTCTTCAGCTGCTTCTGCTGATTTATCACTTGGAGATGAACTCTCTTCCTGATAATCTTCATCAGAGTCAGCTCTGGCTGCTCTTGGTCTTGGAGGAGTCACAGACACACCTCTGCCATCATCAGATGAGCTCTCAGAGCTGTCTTCTTTTTCTTCTGGCTCAGCTGACTTACTGACCTGTGCCACAGGTGATGACACAGGTGGTTGAACTTGAACTGACTGAGCTGGGTCAGCTGGCGGCGGCACAGGTGATGGAGACCGGTGAGAGTCTTGAGTCTGAGGTTCTTCTCCTGCCTGAGGAACAGCTGGTTGAGACAGCTGTGGACTTGAAGATTTTGCAGCCACTGGAGACTCTGCTGAAACTGGTCTTGAGGATGCATGCACTTGAGCCTTGGGAGCAGCTGGATCTTCAGCTTCAGAGACTAGAAACTGAGAAGGAGACATTGACTTCTGAACATCCAGAGTTGAAATAGAATCAATGCTGGTTGAACTCTGAGATTTTCTGCCTTTCCTCTGGTATGACTTGCCGGAGCTAGCTACCAGAGACACAGGTGGTAGCTTTTCCTTCTTAATTTCTTGAAGATCTTTCTTCTGCTGATCCAGCTGATCTTTGAGAGACGGCTTAGAGCTCTGGGTTGTTTCAGAGATTATTTCAATCTCAGGTTCTTGTTCAGGCTTCTTTGCAGCAGGCTCCTCAGTGATTTCCACTGTATTAGATCTCTTTCTCTTTGGAGCTGCTGAAGCGTCAGCTTTAGGAATAGGGATGGCACCAGAAAGCATCCCCTGCTTGGTTTTGAGCTCAGCACGCAAAGCTTGTTTCTCAGCACCCCGAGGTGTCCTTCTGATCTTTCCAAGCAAAGTATGAATCTCTGCAGCAAGAATTGTTTCAACATCATCTCTGCTGAGTCCTGGTTTGTGTATAGTTCGAGCTGGAGGAGGATTTTTGAAATCAGCAGATAATTGACCCCTCTTAAGTCTAATCTCAGCCAATAGATGTTGTCTGTCAAGCCCACTTGAGGATTCTGCTTTCTTCTGCAGCTCTTTTATCTCATAAATTAGATGCCTATCTCTGGCATCAGTTTTAGATAAGCTCCTCTGATCCTTTGACCCTTGCAATAATAACTTTGTTGAGAGCTTATCCTGCTTTTCAATGATTTGCTTTCTGATTTCAACTGCAGCATCATGAGAAGATGTTGATTGCAACTGCTTGTGAAGATCTGCAATCTCTCTTAAAAGTTCCTTATCTTGTTCTGTTGGAGCAGGAATGCCCATGGAAACAGGCCTTGCAGCCTCTGAAAGTTCAAAGCTTTTGGCAGTATAAATAGTGTTCAGCTTTTTCTTGGTTTCTTCATCTGTTTCTTCTCTTAACTGAGCTGCTAACTTATCCATCTCTTCAAGAATTATCTGATCATGCTCAAAATCTTCTTGAGACACTTTAGGCGGAGGAGTAGGTTCCCTGATTGTGAGTGTGCCACTTGGCACCACTACATCTTCAATGGATGGCTTTGGAGATTTCTTTGCTATCTTTTTGCTCTTCTTGACAGCCTCTTTTCCCAAAGAGGTGTGCTCAACTGCAGCTGAGGACCTTGTCCTTTTAGATGGAGCACCCTGAGAACTAGCTTTAGAAGCAGCTGCCTTCTTTCCAGCAGCTACTCTCTGCCTGTATGCCCTTTGCTGTGCCTTTCTTTTCTCTGCAGCCTCCTGTTTCTGCCTCAGCCTCTCTCTCTCTTGATCTGAATCTGAGATGACAAGATCTTTTGGAGAAACTTCTGGATCAGACCATTTCAGACCACTGTCAGCTTTCTCAGAATCTGAAGACATCTGTAGAAACAAGATAGATAAGAGAGAAGTAGGTAAGAGGGTGTTCATTTGATGCAGAGTAATAGCTGTGTTAGACATCTGTGTCAGGATAGACAGACACAGGTGAGGACTTAAGCATTACCGAGGTCTTAGCCTGTTGAATAAGCACACCTGTGTGACAGGTGAGACCCTAGCGGTGACACAGCTATGTACGGAGGCGGACAGCAAATTCATGGAATTTTGAGTTTGACAAAGATTTGCTGGCTGATTTAAGCTTGGATGAGTTCAAAAGATTGCACAAGAGAAAGACCAACCCTATTCAGGACCAATGCGCTACTGGATTAGGCTATCAGGACCTAGAACAAGAACTGAGCGCAAAGGAGGGTTTTGCAAACGCTTACTTTGAATGAGATTGAATTTTGCTGCGGTTGAATCGACGTTAAAGTTCCACGGAATGCTTTCCTTCAACTTGTTGAAGAAATTTCGGGGGCGAAACCGGCGAAAAAGATGAGAACTCGTAAAATTTGGCGCACGGCGGAAGTTTTGGGTATGGGAGTTCGAAGCGGTTTCTGTGTGGACGCAGCAACTCTTTATATAGGCCCAGAGGTTATAAGGTGGCTGTGTCACAGCTGACATAAGGACCTGTGACACAGGTGGAAGAGATGTATACTCTGGCCTATGGGATTTTCAAAGCATTCACCTGAGACACAGCTGGGAGACTCAGGTGACAAGTATTTCATCTAGTGAACACCAAGATGGATCGAATTAGATGAGAAAGAAAGCATTAGCGCTATCAGAGTGTCCTTAAGAGATCTTCTCAGTGTCAGCTCGCCAGAAAATCAATCAAGCAAAGCTCAAGCTGACATGAGTTAATCTAGATAAAGACTTGCACACAAAAGAGTGCATTTTACAGACTATAAGATATGATTTCAGCATGATGCAAAGCACACACCTGTGAGACAGGTGGGTAGCACAGGTACAAAGATGCAAATGATAAATATGAAATCACATCAGCTAGACACCAAGCCAACCTTTTATTGCAGGTTAGAGACATCAATGATATTCAATTCACTTCTCAGGGCACAGAACCTAGTCTCATCTAAAGGCTTGGTGAAGATATCAGCTAATTGTTTTTCAGTCCTTACATGGCACAGCTGTATATCTCCTTTTTCTACATGGTCTCTAAGAAAGTGGTGCCTCACTTCTATGTGCTTGGATCTTTGGTGATGTACTGGGTTGTTGGCTAACTTGATTGCACTTTCATTATCACAGAAGAGGGGTACTTGATTAAAAGATATGTTAAAATCTTTCAAGGTCTGCCTCATCCATAATAATTGAGCACAACAACTACCAGCAGCAATATATTCAGCTTCTGCAGTGGATAGGGCTACTGAATTTTGTTTCTTGGATGACCAGGACACTAATGAGTGCCCTAGGAATTGACAGGTACCTGAGGTGCTTTTGCGGTCAACCTTACACCCAGCATAGTCACTATCTGAATAGCCGACTAGCTCAAAGTTTGCACCTTTAGGATACCATAAGCCAAACCCTGGAGTGTGAATCAAATATCTCAGAATCCTGCGGACTGCCACTCTGTGACAATCCTTAGGGTTAGCTTGGAATCTAGCACACATGCAAACACTAAGCATGATATCAGGCCTAGATGCACACAAATACAGCAAAGAACCTATCATGGATCTAAATTCCTTTTGATCAGCAGACTTACCTTCAGTGTTTAGATCCAGATGGCCATTAGTTTGCATGGGAGTGTGTATACCTTTTGCATCCTTCATGCCAAACTTGGAGATGATGTCTTTGGTGAACTTTTCTTGTGAGATGAAAGTCCCTTCCTTCAGTTGATGGATCTGAAGTCCTAGGAAGTACTTGAGTTCTCCATCCAAAGACATCTCAAATCTCTTGGTCATCAGCTTGCTAAACTCTTCACTCATGGAACGGTTAGTACTCCCAAATATTATGTCATCGACATAAATTTGGCACACAAATAATTCTTTTTCCATTTCTTTTAGTGAATAGAGTTGTATCAACTAAGCCCATTTTAAATCCATTGCTTATTAGAAATTCTTTCAATGTGTCATACCATGCACTAGGTGCTTGTTTTAGGCCATATAAAGCTTTGTGCAATTTGTAAACATGGTATGGCTTTTTATCATTTTCAAATCCTGGTGGCTGCTCTACATATACAAGCTCAGAAAGCTTACCATTTAGAAATGCTGACTTGACATCCATTTGGTACAGCTTGATATTGTGATGAGCAGCATAGGCTAACAGGATTCTGATGGCTTCAAGTCTTGCCACTGGGGCAAAAGTTTCTCCAAAGTCCAGACCTTCTACTTGTGTGAATCCTTGTGCCACAAGTCTGGCTTTGTTTCTTACCACCAGTCCATTAGTGTCCTGCTTGTTCCTGAAAACCCATTTAGTTCCAATCACATTATGGCCTTCAGGTCTTTCCACCAGTGACCATACTTCATTTCTCTCGAACTGGTTGAGCTCTTCATGCATAGCATTGATCCAATCAGCATCCTTTAGAGCTTCACCTATGGTCCTGGGTTCAACACTTGACACAAAGGAGTAATGCTCACAAAAATTAGCAATTCGAGATCGAGTGGTCACTCCCCTGTTAATGGCACCGATGATGTTGTCCACAGGGTGATCCTTCTGCAGCCGGCTGATCACAAGGGGATCGGGGTCAACTGCCTGTGTCACAGCTGATGGAGTTGCCTGTGACACCGGTAGTTCTTCCTGTGACACAGCTGGGTGCATGAAGGCTTCTGCGTCAAGCTGATCATTGGCTGGGTTGCACTCGAACTCTATTTCATGATCTCCAGTGTCTTCAAGGATTGATGCAGAAGAGGATTCTTGATCACTTGGTGAGGCAGGCTCCTCCTTGGTGGTGGGTCTGATCTCACCGGTGGACTTCTTTAGAATATCCTCATTTCCTACATCAATAGCAACTTGCTCTCCTTGGGAGCCATAAGACTCATCAAAATCCACATCTATAGATTCTTCAACAACCTGAGAGGAAGTGTTAAGGACTCTATAGGCATGGGAGTTAGTGGAATAACCAAGGAATACACCAACATCAGATTTAGCTTCAAACTTAGTTAGGCGTTTGCCTTTCCTAAGAATGTAGCACTTACAACCAAATACTCTGAAGTATGATATGTTAGGCTTGCTGTTGGTGAGCAGTTCATAGGGAGTCTTCTTGAGTAGTGGATGAAGGTATATTCTGTTGACAGAGTGATAGGCAGTGTTGACAGCTTCAGCCCAAAATCTTGGTGAAGTCTTGTATTCATCTAGAAGAGTTCTTGCCATCTCTATCAGAGTTCTGTTCTTCCTTTCCACCACCCCATTTTGTTGTGGAGCATATGGACCTGAAAATTCATGCTTGATTCCATGCTTATCCAGAAATGTTTCCACCTTGGAGTTCTTGAACTCACTCCCATTGTCACTCCTGACCTTTACAAGATTCACCTTCCACTCATTTTGGACTCTGACAATGAGATGCTTGAACTTCTTGTACACCTGTGTCTTCTCCTTCAAAAAGAAAACCCAAGTATACCTAGAAAAAGTCATCTACAATGACAAAGCCATATTTGTTACCTCCTAGGCTCTCATATGTTGTGGGACCAAATAGGTCGATGTGAATGAGCTCGAAGGGAGTGGAGGTGGTCATGATGTTCTTCGGTCGATGTGCAGCTCCAACTTGTTTGCCGGCTTGACATGCACTGCAGGGTTTATCCTTTTCAAATTTCACCTTCTCCAAGCCTTTGACATAGTCATGTTTGCTTAGCTTGTTAAGGAGCTTCATCCCTGCATGTCCTAGCCGTCTGTGCCACAGCCATCCTAGGCTGGTCTTGGCCATTAGACACCATGGAGCTGCTGCAGGCTGTTCATAGAAGTTCACAATGTATAGCTTGCCAAACCTGCATCCTTCAAATACTTGTGAATCATCAGATAGTTTGGAAGCTATAACCTTTTCAGGATAGAAAGTAACTTTCATGCCTGTGTCACACAGCTGTGACACTGACATCAGACTATAGCCTATCTGATCAACAAGCATTACATTAGATAAGGAGTGATTCTCAGAAATGGTAACTTTACCAATGCCATTTACCTTCCCTTTTGAGTTGTCTGCATAGATCACATGTTTGCTTGGAAGATTTTCACTTGTGATCTCTACAAACTCCTCTCTGCCTCCAGTCATATGTTGTGTACATCCACTGTCCACAATCCAATCAGTTCTACTGGAGACAGTTTCCTGCAAGATTAGTGATGACACTTAGGGACCCAAACATGTTTGGTTCCCTTTGCAGATTTATCATAAGCAGAAGTAGCAGATGTATATATAGCATATTTGTGCTTAAGGTTAGCAGCATCAGCAATAGATGATATGACTTTGATCCTCTTTGGCTGGCAGTCACCTGCAACCTTAGACACATGGGTTAGTGGCCTGTTAGATCTGCCTGTGCCACAGGTGGATACACAGCTGTGTGAGCCACCGGTGACACCGGTAAGAGTAGACTTAGGCACCCAGATGGCAGGCAACCACTTCGTCAGGCGCCTGCGACCTACATACTTGGCCACTACCTTTCCCCTCATATCCTTCTGCAAAACATAACCTGGGTTAGAAGGAATGCTTGCTTTCATTCCTCTTTCTCTGCTCATGACCAACATTCTTGTTGTCATTAGTTCCTGCCTGTCTCACAAATTTTGCTGCAAGACAAGTGTTAGTGGCAGCAGGCAGTTTATCTCTAGCAGTAGAAGTAGAGTAACCCAAGCCTCTTCGGCCATCATTCTTTCTCAGCATTTCAGCTCTTATAAGCTGATAATTTTGCATGCCAATGTTGGCACTGCAGAGGCCTTTTCTCATGAGCCTTGTTGTGTGCTCAGCTGCATCCACAGAGTTAGTAACAATAGAGGTTGAGGCCTCCTTAGAGTTGTCTACCACTCCACCTGTAGATGTTAGAAAGATTGATTCTGCTGGCACAGTTTAAGCATGATTCAATAACAATAGGAGCAGGTAAAGGCATAGCTTCAGCAATATTATCAGAAATATCAGTGCATAAGGCATGCTTTGCCTTTAACTCTTCATGCTCCTTGAGAAGAAGCTCATGTGCTGATCTGAGCTTCTCATGAGCTATCTCCAGGTTCTCATGATTCAACCTGAGATCCTCCCTGTCATCTGTGATTCCATCACAGGTCTCTTTCAGCTCCCTCAACTTGTCCCTAAGGTATATGTTCTCCTTCCTCTCCCTGCAGAAACCCTTCTCTGTTCTCTCCAAGATATCCATTAGTTCAGCATAATCAGGGAAATCATCTTCAGTCAATACCTTGGAGTCCTTAGCCATGAGGCATAAGGGAGCAGGGGTAGATGAAGCTTGATCAGCTTTGGAGAACCGCTTGGAGCTGTCTGGCTTGGCTGTGACACAGCTGGGTGTGTCAGCCATGGAGATTGCTATCCCAGCGACCTGGACATCTTCTTCTTCTGATTCTCCATCTGAACCAGAGTCATCTGAAACCCAAGCTTACCCTACATAGGCTCTAGCAGTAGCCTTGTTCTTGGAATAGGAAGGATGCTTGTTGAAAGTCTTCTTCTTGTTGTGGAATTCCTTCTTCTTCCCTTTGTCCTTCCTTTTGCTGGGGCAATCAGCTGCGAAGTGGCCTTCCTTGCCACATTCAAAACACTTGTTGTCCTTGGAGGGCTTCTTGCCTCTGAATCTATCTGTTGATCCAAACTGCTTCTTCTTCCTATAGAATTTTCTGAAGTTTCTGGTAAGAAGGAGCAGCTCATTCTCTTCACCACTTGACATGTCATCAGATAGATCATCACTGCTATCACTGTCTGGTAGTGAAGCTTGAGCAGTGGTCTTCAGAGCAATATTCTTCTTGGGTCCTGAGGAGGTGCTGTGCTTGCCCTCTTGTTTGAGCTCCATCTCATGAGTGAGGATTCTTCCCAGCACTTCTGCAGGCTTCATCCTACTGAATCCCTCTTTCTCCTTGAGCATCAGGACTAGGGTTCTGTAAGGCTTGGGCAGCACAGATAAGAATTTCTTGATGACATCTTCATCCTCAACTCGGTTGGAACCCAATGCCTTCAGTTGATTGGTGATGAGAGTCAATCTTGAGTATAGAGAATTTATGTCTTCTCCATGTTCATGCTCAAATCTCTCTAGAGTTGACTCCAGCAGTCCTCTCTTGGACTTCTTCAGAGTGTCACTGCCCTCATATATCTGCTGAAGGGTATCCCAAATCTCCTTAACAGACTCCAGTGTGCTGACTCTGTTAAAGTCATGTTCTTGCAAGCCCATGAAGATGGCAGTGGCAGCTCTGGCATTATTTTGGATATTTCTTTTGTCGTTGATGGTGAGAGCATCAGCCTTCTCTACCCTGTATCCTGCATCAACAATATCCCACACATCTGGATCGATCGCGGTAAGATGCATCTGCATCTTCCTCTTCCAGAAAGCATAGTTAGATCCAGTGAAGACATGTATTTTACCCTTCGTAGCCCGACATCCTTTACTCTGGCGGTTAAGCCAATTCAAAGAGCAACCTCGCTCTGATACCAATTGAAAGTACCGAGATGCCGACTAGAGGGGGGGGTGAATAGTTGGCTTATAAAATTTCCCCTTTTAATCTTCTGTTTAAGTTATCAGATTAACTTCACAAGTTAATAATGGACAGCTGTGACACAGGTGAGTGACACAGATGAAAACTATGTGTAAATTAACACACAGCTGTCACACAGGTGAAAGGCACAGGTGAAGAGATAACCTGACACAGGTGCTCTACTTAGGCTAACTGTGACACTGGTGCTAGTACAGGTGAATACAAGTGAATGAAACAGCTGAGTAACAGATGATCACACACAGGTATAAAGGTGATCTAGCACAGGTGAAAAGGTAAGCTTAGCAGATCAAGTCTAAGAGACACAAGCAGGTAAGTATGAGCAAGTATGCATGCAATACAGGAAGTAAAGGAGACTCAGAGGATTTTCACCGAAGTTCCCAACTCTTTGCAGAGAAGGTACGTCTCCGTTGGAGAGACCACTCCTAAGAGTTGGCCAGCACTGAATCGTGCTTGTTCTCCGAGTACCTGATCTTTCAGGACTCTTCCTTTTGCTTGTGGAGATCCTTTTGCCTTGCAGCAGGTAGACCTCAGAGCACCTTCACAAACTACTGGTTCAGCCCACACAAGCTTGGGTGATACCAGCAACTCCTACACCCGTCTAGGAGCAGACAAACTCCAAGAGTAACAGATGATCCAGCAGCAATCTCTTGGAGGAACCTTTGCTCGTGCTCTAGCTCACAAACCCACTCGAACTAACCCTTAGGCGATTGGCTCTTGTGGAGTGGTTGGAGGCTTTACAACGGTCGTATGTGAATCACTGATTTGAGCAAGGTTGAGGACAGAGTCCTCCCCTGGTCCCCTATATATAGGGTCCACAGGCACCTGACCGTTACCCTGTTGCCACGTAGGATTAAGTGAGCCACCGGTGTCAACCACCGGTGACACAGCTACACCCTACGCCCAACTGTACCCGGCTCAGGCAGACCGACACCTGTGTCACCGGCGGCACACACAGGTGAACCCTCAGCTGATAGCAGCACTACTCAGCCCGGTCCTGGCACACTACATGCCCTCAGCATACTCTACCTAAGCTACCTGAAAAGGAGAGAACCTCCGACAGACCCCTGACACAGCAGACCCTATCGCAGAGCAGATCCCTTAGCTTTTACAAGCTCTCTCCCGGTACAGAGGTGTACCTGAGTCATAGAGCAGAAGACCACCTGTAACACAGCTGTGTCACACAGGTGCCTAAGGCTCTAGGGTTTTCACACAGCTACATACTTTTGTGCAAAGCTATTGACACAGGGCAATTGGCCTCAAAGCACCAACCCCCTTGACCAACACTCTGAGCAATGAGCAAGGTTCCCTTAGACAACTGCTGCTATTTCATCCCTCTTGATAGTACGGGTGGTTCCTATGGACTCAAAGAAACTAGCAAATCTAGGCTTCACCTGCCACCAACTGAAATCACGGCCCTTGACGCATCAAGCCACCATCACCTTGCTTGTATCTCCCTGCACAGCACCGGCTTCTTCTCAGCTGTGACACAGCTGCCTAGCACAGCCATCTCTTTGTCCTTGAACCCACCATGTACCTTTTTGATGGCCATCTTTCTCTGGATAGCCCTTCATCATGGAACCTGTAAGATCTGCTTACACTCAAATGTAAACATTAGATTCCAGTTTAGGTTGCCATTAACCATCAAAACCAAATTAGGGCCTAGATGCTCTTTCAATCTCCCCCTTTTTGGTGGTTAGTGGCAACCCAAGCTTCACACATTCAAGAAAATATATATAGAATTGAAGTATTGAAACATGTGAAAGTTGGTAGAATATACTCCCCTTGAATCTGTGCATGAAAGATTTGTTTGACAGGAGATGCGCAAAATGTACAAAGATATCGGAGCATATGAATTAAGCATTTGATATGTGTATCAGAGCATGATAAACATGTATATATCAGAGCATACACATATAAATGGTATCAGAGCCATAAAGTATGTATAACAAAGTGTATGGCAAAGCAAACTATGAAGCTGAACATTCACACATGTTTGTATCAGAGCAAGATGTGCATTAAAGCATACCAAACATGTGTGTCAGAGCATTCCAACATATAAAAAATGAGCATAAGAATGCATAAGACATGTATCAGATCAAAAGATTTGCATAAAAAGATACAATGTTATCAAGACATAAGATACCACAGAAGAACCAAGTCTTGATACATCATTTTGAAAATAATTTCCCAATAAGCTTTCCCTTGCACCACTCTACTCTCTCTCTCCCCCCTTACTCTATACTCTCTCCCCCTTTGACACTAAAACACCCAAAAAGGAAGACAGGAGGAAGAGATGCTTCAAGAAGACTTGCGCCAACCCCCTTTCCCTTGCAAAGCTATTGACACAGGGCAATTGGCCTCAAAGCACCAACCCCCTTGACCAACACTCTGAGCAATGAGCAAGGTTCCCTTAGACAACTGCTGCTATTTCATCCCTCTTGATAGTACGGGTGGTTCCTATGGACTCAAAGAAACTAGCAAATCTAGGCTTCACCTGCCACCAACTGAAGTTACGGCTCTTGACGCATCAAGCCACTATCACCTTGCTTGCATCTCCCTGCACAGCACCGGCTTCTTCTCAGCTGTGACACAGCTGCCTAGCACAGCCATCTCTTTGTCCTTGAACCCACCATGTACCTTTTTGGTGGCCATCCTTCTCTGGATAGCCCTTCATCATGGAACCTGTAAGATCTGCTTACACTCAAATGTAAACATTAGATTCCAGTTTAGGTTGCCATTAACCATCAAACCAAATTAGGGCCTAGATGCTCTTTCACTTGATATCTCTCCCTAATGCCGGGAAATGGTCCTCATTGAAGATGCAATCAGCGTAACGGGCGGTGAATAGATCCCCGGTGAGAGGTTCTAGGTACTTGATTATTGACGGTGATTTGTACCCCACATAGATCCCCAGTTTTCTATGTGGTCCCATGGATGTACGCTGAGGTGGTGAGATGGGCACATATGTGGCGCATCCGAATTTTCGCAGATGAGAAATGCTTGGAGTATTTCCACGTATTAGTTGCAGAGGGAAAGTACTGTGATAAGCAGTTGGGCGCAATTATATCAAGTCTGCAGCGTGTAAGACTGCATGACCCCAACAAGAAGTTGGTAAATTACAATTGTGTAGTAATGGTCTTGCAATAAGCTTAATCCTCTTGATGAGTGATTCGGCTAAACCATTTTGTGTATGGACGTATGGTACTGAATGCTGGACTTCTATCCCCAGCGCCATGCAATAATCATTGAAAGCTCTAGAGGAGAATTCCACAGCATTATCCATGCGAATTCATTGGATTCGGTGCTCGGGATAATGAACCTTTAATTTAATAATTTGACTCATAATCTTTGCGAAAGATGGTTTCGTGTGGATAGAAGGCACACATGTGACCATCGAGTTGATGCGTCAATTAAAACCATGAAGTACCGGAAAGGTCCAGATAATGGTTGTATGGGACCACATATGTCTCCTTGAATGCGTTCAAGGAAGTTAAGTGGTTCCACGTTAATTTTAAGGTGTGAAGGCCTTAATATTAATTTTCCAGTTGTACATGCGGTGCAAATGAAATCCGAATGTTGAAGAAGTTTAGCATTATTCAAGTTGTAACCAATGCAATTGCTGATAATTTTTCTCATCATTCCTATTCCGGGATGACCAAGGCGATCATGCCAAGTCTGAAATGCATCAATATTCTGAAAAATTACCTTGTACGCAACATGTACTACGGGTTTGATGTATGTGTAGTACAATCCAGACGTTAAAGAGGAAATTTTTTCAAGTACTTACTTGCCATATCCGTTGTTTTTGGTTAAGAGGAGATACTCCTCTTTGTTGTCGTCATGGTTTCGAGATGGAAACCATCTGACGGATATCTCTATAGCTGAGTAGGGTACGAGTTGAATCGGGGTACAGCAAAGCATCCTCGATTGTTACTTGAGTGCCCATAGGGAGAGTAATTATAGCCCGACCTGAGCCTACAATTACAGCATCGCGTCCGGCGATTGTTAAAATTTCTTCTTTTCTCTTAGTAAGATTCTGGAAATATTTTAATTCCCTAAGAATAGAGTTTGTGGTACCACTGTCCACAAGGCACATTTCCTCTTCCATCGGATTAACTCCCGTAGATTCTTTCTTCTCTCTGTTCTCGTTGTGGCCAGATTGCTCTAGCGGAAGAACAAAGTGTCTGATAACGTGTTAGATGTAGAAATTGAGACAATGTTTGAGACTGTGAATGATTCTCTCATTGATTCCTTGAATGATGTTACATATATATACACTTAAGAGACGGCAGTTTGCTTGAAGAGTCATTTAGCAACTGCTAATGATGGTTGTAATTGATCACTAATCGTCGTGTCTCTCCGAAGTGTCGCGTCGGTTCACAACAATAGCTTTTAACAGGGAAACTAACCACTGGTGCTACTTGTCAATGCCTACATGGATATGGGCAGCGAGATACGACACGGGTGAAATTGACATGGAAAGGAAAGATAGGTCCCACCTGTCTGCGTCCTCCCCTTCCTCTCTTCCTCTTGGCTTCCCTCGTAAGCCTGCCTGAGATCCAAGCCTCCGCGCCCGTCTACGATCTCCCCGGTGTGCGCCAGCAACGGCACGCACACGGCTGGAAAATGGAGGCCACGGCCAACGACTCCACCATCTCCGCCCATGGACCCGACTTCCTCAACTGTGTCCTGAGGTGGAGGCTGTTAGAATTAATGGGCCTAAAGCCCATGTTCCAATTAATTCCTGGAAAAATCTCAAAGGCCCATTTGGTTGAATGGCATGAGTGGAAGTTTAGTCTCATATTGCTAGTGGAGGTGGAGGGAGACCAACTTATAAGGTGTTGTGTTCCCCACCTCCTTGGAGCTTGAGAGAGGACTAGTTTCACGCGCACTCCTCCTCCGCCGCCCGCCTCGCCACGCCACGTCGCGCGTGCGTCGTGTTTCGTGATCGAGCCGAGCTAAATTTGTGTGTGAATTTTTTGCCACTCGGGACAGAAGTTTTTGCACGAGTTGTTAACGGACGCGTTACCCGTGCTTATCGGATTATGGGGCTGTTATCGACTTGAACGTGGAGTCGTGAAGTCCAACGTCCTAGGACAGAAGTTTTTGCACGAGTTGTTAACGGACGCGTTACCCGTGCTTATCAGATTATGGGGCTGTTAGGAGGAGCAGGGCAACCCTAGCCGTCACGCTAAGATTGCATCTGCTTCCTCGCGCTCACGTCTTCCGCCGCCTTCGTTCCTTTTCGTTGTGCTGCCTTCCGGCTTTCCCCATCCCGGCGACTGCGTACACGGCCGTACGGGAGAGCAGGCCTCCGGAACCCGTCTCTCGAGAACCTGTACCGGGTGAGGGCAATAAGGTTTTTGGGGAGCGTCTCGGCGCGACTGCTCACGATTGAACTGCTTCCTCGTCTTCATCGACTACCGCACGGCTGCCTCGACTGTTTCCTTGTCGTCGGATGACTACTTCGACTACAAGGACTTCATCGCTATGTTTTCTGACGCCAACGCTGGATCGTTCGCCGCGGCTATCCCAATGTACGTGCTTCTGGCTTTCTGTCTTGCTTTTCATGCAAATGAAATAGAGATGCTAGCCTGTTATTTAGCTTTCATTTGCATGTCTAGTTCGCCTGGGTTGGTTTATCCAATATGCGTATTTGTCATGATGATTTTCTGGATTAGATTAATTCAAAAATTGCTAATTATTTCAACAGAGGCTACGCTCCTTGAGGCTGGCGCGTGCAGCATCGGCGGTCGCAGCAACGAGGAGGCAGAAGTGGTCATCCTTGCCGACAAACACCACCACAGGCACTGCAGAAGGGAGTGGACCTCGAACGTGGACTGGAAGTCGATGTCGTGGGAGGGGACTTGTCCCAGTGGGAGACACAGATGGGCGGTGTCGTGGTCGGCGGCGTGGAGAGACGATGCGATCGGGTGAAGGAGGTCGTGCCTACATGCCCTTGCCGTGCGGTGTCTTTCCTAGTGGGTGCAAACATCGGCGAGAAGGTTGCACTCCCAGAGTGTGGAGAAGTGGATGAGCCCCTGGACACGGTAGCGCACCATGCCATCCAGGCACACCATGGCCGTAGTTGCCATCAAACATCGCTTCAGCATCGACCTCGCTAGGACGGTTGGCGACTGCAACATAAGATAATCAGGATGCCAGAACAGAGTATGCGTTGGCATAGTACAACGCCACCCCTAGATGGGCAAGCATAAGGCCAGGGAAGAGATATTCTAGAGGTAAAAGGATGCTCTGAATCCAACGGTGGCTTACATTCTGGGAATGGAGCACTATAGTGGTTGAATTTTGGAGATTCACGGTCTTGATTAAATCCTAGAACGGACGGGTTCTTACTGAAATTGAAAAGAACGAAGGGGAGAGATAAGCCAAATTAGTTTGGGGCTTTTGCAGAGGAAGTTGATGCGAACCTATACCAACTCATGGTTTATCAATGGTGTCCATGGAGCTGGGAATCACGACGAGCACGGCTGCATGGTGCACGGATCTTGGGCAAAGGTGCGTGGCTGCAGATGACTCTGTGGCGAGGTGATGCTACGGGAGTCGAGGGAGCGTGCCAGGGGAGAGAGGAGCACTAGGAGGACGCGGTGCAACTCTGGCCAACGAGCTCGAGGGAGGCCTCGGAGAGAGAGTCGAGGGTACAGGAGGAGGAAGAAGAGGAGAGGAAGGAGGAGATGAAGAGAAGGAGGCTGACGGGTGGGGCCGATGTACACTAAGCATCAGGTGTAAGGAAATCCACATAAGCGCTGGTAAGTGTGCCTCAGATATTAGTTTTCCTGTTAAGAGTGGTAAAGTGGCCGATTTAGGTGCAACATTACAAATTAGCTCACAAGTTATGGTTATGTGAATATTTTTTCACAAGACATGGTAAAATGTTACCGGTACCGTGAAGTTGTGATTTCGTGTAATTTATTCTGAAACTTTTGTAATCTTTTGATGCTGTTAAAGTGTACTATTTCTTTTTTAGTTTGATCTTCCGGTACATCAAAGCCAATTATTCTTATTTTTTAGGGCACAAGAAGGGTGTGACTTGAAAAATAGTTTCGTCGAAAGGGCACCATAAAATCGGCTAATTGTGCCTTCTGCTTCTGGATTCAAGTATTTCAGCTTCTTGGTTAGAAAGATTTGATAAAATATTTTGTTTTAGTTTGCCTTTTAATAAAATGTCTCGTCTTATGTCACCTAATAGGTGGGGTCTGAAATCACTTGTCAGTGACACATAATGAAGCATTTTATCAAAAGAACAAACTTATTTTTGAGAGTATCGATGGAAAAACTAAGGCAAGACATTTTATCAAATCAAAAGATAGGTTATGCGTCAGAGAATAGTTATGAATCTGTTGCCAAGTGCTGGTCGAGCAATAGGAAAATTTTCGTAACAATCTTGTATTTCAGAAACTATCCTAGAACTCTTATCAAGTGGATCTGGCGCAGAACACTATCACTGTCCGAAAAAAAAACATTGCTGATCAGAAGATGGCGGCCAATATACAAGGATATATCATGTAGCTGAAGATGGATCTGTGCATCACCGGAATGTCTGATATACAAATGAAGATTTTGATATGGTTGGAGGTAAGAGCAACTCCAAAAGAGGCGCTATCCGAGCCGCCATAGCCAAAATGGCGTTTGAAGCGTAAAAAAGAGCTCCAACAGCCGCGCTATCAGACACGCTATTTTGGCACGGCCTCCATCCTGGGCACTGTCGACGCCAAAATGGCGTGAGGAGGAGACGCGGCATCCACCAACAGCTCTCTCCCGGAGCCTTCCCTCCCGCGAACTCCGAGCGCGCCGCTGCTGCCCCTTGCAGCTCCCCTCCCTCGTCGGTGAGCACGATTTCTTCTCGGCCCTGCGCCGCTTCTCCTCTGCTTGGTTGCCCCGCCGGCACATGGCGCACCACCGGCCGCCGGCACATGGCGCACCGCCGGTCACACGTCGCCCGCCGCCCCCTGCCCGCAGCCCGCAGGCCGCCCAGCCCACATCCCTCCCAGATCTAGGAGCGGCGGCGCAGACCAAGCCGGTCCCAGATCTGGCAGGGGCGGCGCCGGGGAGAGAGGCCGGGCGCAATGGAAAGGAGCTCGGGGAAGGGGGGGCTTCCTGGTAGGGGCTGCGCCGGAGGAGGGAAGGGGGCCGGGGAGGGGCTGCGCTGGAGGAGGGCGCTCGGCGGGAGGGGCGGTGTCCGGGGAGGGGCTGCGCCCGGGGAGGGAGGGCGTCCAGGGAGTGGCTGCGCCGGAGGAGGGCGCTCGGCGGAGGGAGCACCGGGGAGGGAGTCGGGGGAGGGAGGGCGCTCGGGGGAGGGGCCGTCGGGGGGAGGGCGCTCGGTGGAGGGAGGTCGCGCCGGCGGAGGGAGCACGCCGGTGGGGAGGAGCCGGCGGAGGGATGGCGTCGGGTGGGGAGGGGAGGCGCCGGCGGAGGGATGGCGTCGGGGTAGGGAGGGGAGGAGCCGGCGGAGGGATGGCGTCGGGGTGGGGAGGGAGCTGCCGGCAGATGGATGAATGGATGAATGGATAGAAAAATTGGGTGAGGGATTAAGCAGAGAGATTAGAGAATGGGGTGAGGGATTAAGCAGATATGGGAAATCAAAATTGGATTGAATAGAGCCTAGGCTTGCTCATGTTATTGAGCAAATCAAAATTCATCAGTGGATTTTTGTGAACACAAGCAGAAAAATTATGTCGTGTCTTTAGGTTAAAAGAGATGGCTGATTTGGGGACATATTATTTTGCAATGTAGATTAGTAGGACATATTGACAATGTGAATTTATTAGTATTTTTAAAAGTACTAATATGTTTCTTTGTGCTTTTCAAATGTGATAGATTGAGCTAATTGCAATATACATCATTCGAACTAGTGGATTTTGGAGAAGAAATTAAGGTGAGTTTCAACAGTACTATGTATATGTTATAATATGCTGATATATATGATGAAAAAATTGCATTATGTTCGTAGTATTACGATTGCTAGCATATTAGTATTTTTAAGAACAAATGCAGCACTATATTCATAACATTTAATTATGTGTTATATTACTACAATGCAATCTAAATTAGTAGTACCATGCTCATATTGTTTTTTGTTAGGGTAGTGATGGACAAGGATCCGCGAAAAATTAGTGACAATGTTGTTATGAAGCGCGTTGCGTACCGCAAGGAACGTCTTGCTTCTCCGATTGCATTGTGGTGGCAATTCTTCCCAGACAAACGCCGTAATCGGAATAGTATGTCGGAGTTTATGGAAGTACGTAGGGAGAGGTTGGAATTGGGGTACAACATCGATGGAGAGGTTGACTTTGCTATGTCATGGATTGAAGATTACACATCTCGAGAGCGCACACTCGTCAGCGCTTTTAACACGTTAGAGTTAACTCGAGAACATCGTGATGCAATGCACCACCGTCTTCCGAGGGGAAGTAGATTTTAAGAGAATGCTTTTTTCTGTACAAGTAGTAGCTATATTCTGTAGTACTTTCTTTATGTCTGTAATGTAGAACCATTAGTGTTGTACTGTCGAAGCTAAATGTAATGTCGTATGTAGTATGGACTTTATATTAGATTGTATCGTGATATGTATGCATATTAAGTTACTCATGTTTAAGCAGGGTGGTTCAATGGACGATGGTTTTTATTCTAACTTGTTGAGTGGTGGATTGGATGGCACTAGTTGGGAAGAAAGCCAAAATTTTAGCCCAACTAGAGATCAACCTTCACAAAGTGCTGAACCTGGCATCTTCATTAGACCCAACAACAAGAGATCCAAGAATTTCACCGAGCAAGAAGACGGTTTGCTGGTGCAAGCATGGCTTAGTACTAGCTTGGATGCAGCAACTGGCAATGAACAATCTCGGGATTCTTACTGGTCAAGGATTCATCAGTACTTCCATGAGAACAGGCAATTCGAGTCCGTTCGCAACCAGAACTCTCTCGCGAACCGTTGGGGAACTATTCAGGAACAAGTTAACAGGTTTTGTGGCTGTTATGACCGGATTCAGAATAGAAGGCAAAGCGGTATGACAGCTCAAGACAGGGTACACAACTTTCTCTCTACTTTGTTTGTAGCTTCGTATACGTTGTGGGTAATATAGTAACTCATATCCACTTGCAGATCATTCAGGCATGTACTTTGTTCCAGTCCGAAGATAACAGAGGGAGATCATTTGGATTGCTGCATTGCTGGAGAGTCCTAGAGCACCATCCAAAGTGGACTTCACGGTTATCTCAGAAAAACTTAAGACGGCTTCGAACTCAAGTCCGGGTTCTTCTCCGGGTGGAACCTCCAATGATGATGAAGTTGAGGCTTCTACTCCTGAGCATGATCCCTTGCATAGACCAACTGGTAAGAAGGCCGAGAAAGAACGAATCCGACGAGGTAAAGGTCCTTCCACTACAAATAGTAGTACCGTCATGCTAGCATTAGACAAAGTTTGGTCGAAGAAGGCAGAGAGGGAAGCCAAGAAAGATGCAGTGAAGAAGCTCGATATGAGCGAGCAATGGCAATAGAGGAGAAGATGCTTGTACTAGAAGAAAGAAAGCAGGAAAATGAAGCAAGAAAGATGGCTATAGAAGAGAAGAGGTTACATCGACAAGAAAGGGCGGAGGAAGAGAGGATTATGAGCATGGATATTAGCGGTATGACTGGACCACAACAACAATACTACATGAGCTTACAGGGTGAGATCATTGCTCGACGGTACAACAATTCGACATGAGTTTCTATGTGTGCGAACTTTTCGTTGTATGACCTCGTATTTGTGCGAACTTTTCGTAGTATGACCTCGTATTTGTGTGAACTTTTCTTCTATGACCTACTGGTTGACATGGTTTTCTTGTATGACTTACTATTTGCGAGAGCTTTTTGTGTCACGATAGAGGTCGTGGGAAGGTATCGAAAGTTTTTGTAGATCATACGTACAACACAACACAAGGAAATGCATACATTAATTATTCAAGAACTGCGTACATCAACAACATACGGAATTTAGACACTACTTGATTGCTACAACTACATTATTACAACTGCTTACATTATTAGAACTACGACTCTGCATACAAGTGCCAGATGTGCTCGACTAAATCATTTTGAAGCTGAGAGTGAGCAGCTCTGTTTCTTATATCATGGTTACTTTGAAGAAAGTCCATGAACTGAGAAATCTCAGGGGTGGGCTCATGAGAAACTGTTACCCTTTCTCCCATATGATCGTAATTGTAGTCTTCTGGTCCGTCGCGCTCATCCTCAATTATCATGTTATGCATGATGACACACGCTGTCATGATTTGTCCGAGTATCTCTTGATCCCAAAACCTAGCAGGACCACGGACAATGGCAAACGAGCTTGTAAAACACCAAATGCTCGTTCAACATCTTTCCTAGCAGATTCTTGGGCTCGGTGAGAAAAGTTTTTCTTATTTCCTTGCGGAGATGGTATTGTCTTCACGAATGTTGCCCATGGTGGGATATATGTCATCTGCAAGGTAATAGCCCATAGTGTAGTTGTGATCGTTGATGGTGAAATCCACTTCCAGAGCTTGTCCTTCAGCAAGCTTTGCAATAGAGGGACCGGTGAAGTACATTAATATCATTGTGTGAACCCGGTAACCAAAGAATGCGTGCCAAATCCAAAGATCCTGTGAAGCAACAGCTTCAAGAATAATTGTGGGCTCGTGCACATGGCCCGTATACATCCCTTGCCAAGCTGCAGGGCAATTTTTTCACTTCCAATGCATGCAATCTATGCTTCCTAACATTCCAGGAAAACCTCTTGCTTCTCCTGTTGCAAGTAGTCTAGCAGTATCAACATTATTTGGGGATCTCAAATACTCCATCTCCAAATACTTCCACAATAGCTACCACGAACCTTCTAAGACTCTCTAGGACAGTACTTTCTCCAATCCTAATAAATTCATCAGTAGCATCCGCTGGTACTCCATAGGTTAGCATTCTAAATGCAGCGGTAATCTTCTGCAAAGGAGATAACCCTAAAACCCCTGCACAATTTCTTTTTTGAACAAAATAGCTATCATACTCCACTACAGCTTGCACTATACGAAAATACAAGAACGAGCCATTCTAAACCTGCCAAAATATAAAGACAAAAAATAAGACCAGAGAATCAACATGATTGGCAAACTAAAACATATTCAATAATATCAAACCTGCGCCGAAAGATAGTTGGGCCGTAGGTAGGAACCTCTGAAAAATAGTCTTCGTATAGTCTAGCATGTCCGGCTTCTCTATTGCGGTTAATTACCCGATGGCCTTGTACGGAACCGCCATGGCGTGGAGCATTGACTGTTCATCTTCTTCGTGCACTCCAAATGCTGTAGCAACTATGAGTTCGTCATCGTCCGAGGACGATGACGAATCCATGAGCATTTGCTTGACGAGCTTGTGACGCCTCATTGTACTCTAGGAGAGGAGACAAATATGTGTGGGAGGAGACTGAAATATGGGAGAGCACACATTGGCAGGAATGGCAAATGGCCTGCATATATAGAGTTGGAATAGTAGCCGTTATAAATATAGCCGTTGAGAAGTAGCCGTTGTAATATATCTGTTGGAAAAGTAGCCGTTAACAAATTACTGTACAAATCACCGTTAACAAATTACTGTACAAATATAGCCGTTAACAAATTACTGTATAAATATAGCCGTTAACAAATTACTGTACAAATCACCGTTAACAAATTACCGTTTCAACTCAAACCGTTACAGATATAACAAATAGATAAAGATTGGTAGTTATAGAATATTATTAAAATATAGGAAAGAGAATATGGAGGTTGAGATATGGATGTTCTTGTTGGAGTGGTGAGGTAATATGGAGGTAAAGAAATATGGATGGCTAGCTATAATGAGATATGAAGGGTCAAAAATGGCTAGTCTTTTGGAGTTGCTCTAAGGTTCTCCGGATACATGACCGAACATCTGTTGCCGGACGAGCAGTGTTTCAGTTGATTTTGTGGTGCAATATCTGGAATGTTTTTGTTTCAAAACTTTCCGCTGGAGGCTGTGGTTGCTACGTTGTGAACACCCTCCAAGTCAAAATTTTGGGATTGGGGGTACTACTTTGGTGGCCTTTTTGTCAAAAAAGAAATATAGTGAGTGTTCTCCTTGTATGCATTTGGAGACCTATTAGCCATTGTTATCTTTCAATATTGTTGCTGATATCTGGCATTATTTCATAATTCCAACAAAATCCTTCATGTTAAGCTAAGAAGGCATGTGACATGTTAATGTACTCATTTTCTGTGGTCTTCCCAGGTGGATTCCAATGTCATCAGGAGCAGCACACTCCTTTTTATTTCAGCACGCTGTGTCGCTTGGGTTCAAGTTGGACAGACTGCTTGGCAATTCAGGTAACTGCTGTGGGTAACAAACTAATATTTGATCAGTATATATCCTTGGCAGACACCTACAGTTTCAGAATTACAGCATTTTTCCGAAACCTTGCCTGCCCGTGAGCAAACACAACAGATCGACCCTACCCCGGTCCACTAAATAAACAAATGTTTGGCCAACCAGATCTAAGCCATCCATTCCGCAATCGAGCGGCTTGCAGAACGCAACACCCCCGAAGAGTTGCCTCCACATAAAGCATCACATGGAAGGCGCAGCATTGTCTGGCATTGGCATTGGCATTGGCAGATGATGACTCCATCCTCTGCGTTACCAAACGTACCGCGGCATTGGCAGCCGAGAATGCCCCATGGAAGCTTTCCTGGTATGACAGCTCCTGCAAATCTCCGACCATCTTCAGCAAAATCTCTCCCAGATCAGACTGTTTCGCCGTCAGGGACTCGTGGTACGACCTTGCGGCGGTGTTTGCTTATGTCCACGTTGGCTGGCTCGGGGCAGTACTCATCGTCGAGCCACTTGCACGGTGTTTCCCTCAGCCATTTGGATTCCTGGTAAGAAGTAGAAAAATGGAGGCGACCTCGTCAATGAGCGTAATGATTCGTAAACAGGCGCAGGGGGAAGATCATCTAATTATGTGTAGTAGTGCTGCGCAGCAAGTGAGCTTTCGAGTCACACAATAGGATTTTCAGTTCAGGAGAAAAGATGTCATTTGTGTATATGCTAATCTACCTTTACAAGTCCTTCTAAAAGTATTAGAATGTTGCATGCAAACAAAAGAATATTTACTTGTGTGCCTACTGCAACATTTGTACTTGAGTTTAGTTTCTCTGTGCTATGAACAAGCTCGCTGGCTCCCTGTTAAGTGTTAATTTCTTCTTCGGAAACCCGACCATGGGACACCTTCTACTCTTTCTCTCTCTCTCTCTCTCTGAGGGAAGTAGTATAGAATCAGATTAACCGTTGATTTCTAGGGGTAATTTAGACTTTGTCGTTAGTTTTTTTGTACTTCATAGGATTGAATCGGTATCATACGAAACATCTGAGTAGGAGAGCCAACGGAATCTGTTAGAAACATCTGAATTCCATGAGAATGTTACGAGAATGAACTACCACACGCTCCAGATTTTACACAGATGTTGACTGAAGTAAGAAGATTAATAGATACATACAAGAACGAACACTGGAGAATCCCAAGCACGCATCCGGCCCGTCCCAAGCACGCGTCCGCCGCCGTCCCGGCATGCGTCGGCCGCGCGCCGTCCCCGCACGCGTCGGACGCGCAAGCCCGACGTCGCCGCCCCTATCCGACCTCGCTGCCATCGGTCGGCTGCGTGAGCCGCCGCCGCCGCCCCTATCCTGCGTCGTCTCCGCACGCGTCGGCCATGCAAGCCGGATGCCGCCGCTCCTGTCCGACCTCGCTAACATCGGTCAGCCGCGCGAGCCACCGCCATCGCCGCTGTCCGGCCCCGCTGCCGTCAGCCTCGCGCGGTCCGCCCCCGAAAACCGCCCCTGTCGCCGCCGTCGGCCACCGCCTTTGGTCGTCCCTAGCGTCGCTCGCCCTCTGCCTTCGCTCGTCCGTAGCGCAGCTCGTTAGCCTCTGGCTGCACTCGTCCCTAGCGCAACTCGTTAGTAATCCATTGACTACAAATTGAATCATATATACTATTCATAACTACCACGTACTATTTAAATTGAATCAATATAACTACTCATAAAATTAGCAGTATAGATTGATCTCAACGTCTCTTAACATGGATGGCTCGTATTTCTCGGTATGCACCGTTAAAAGACCTCTTAATGTAAGAAGCATATACTACCATTCTACAAAAAGATGCAGCTAATCTGACACACTGCACCATGGCTACAAACTCTTGTCTGAAACGCATCAATTTTGCTCATTAGATAAGTCTGCTCAACCCAATATTGGTGCCCAAGAACTGGAGCAAAAACCACACAATCAATCACCAGGAAGTTGCTGCTAAAGGACTACAGGAACGGGAGGGAGATCACAGAGGTGGAATCTCGGGACCGAACCTGCGCTGCTCCTGCAGGAGTTAGCCAAGAACCGGGCACCCTCAGCTCTTGCACGCGGTTGTCCTGCTCCCCTCCCCGGCCCGCCGCGCGAAGAGCAAGGGGGAGGGGCGGCCGTGGTGGTGGAGGGCGAGAATGGGGAGGAGGGGTTGGTGGGGGAAGCGAAGAAATCTTGCGCCTTTGAGGGGGAAGAGGTAGCGAAGCCATGGAGGAGGAGAGGAGCAGACGATGAGGTAGAAGATGAACATTTTCCTTTCCTTTTCTTTTTATTTTTCTTCTTTTTGAGAGGTTTGTGTTCTTCCGAGGAGGATTTCTCAGCTTTACAACTGGAAAATTCTTTAGATCACCCGACCGATCCTTCCGACGAATCGGCCGTCTCCAATGTGACAGAGAATGCAATTGGACGTAAGCAGTTTTTTCTTTTCCACTTATCTTTCTCTCCCTTTCTCTTTCTAGACAGTCTCCTCTTTGCTTCACCTCCCGCTCCTCCATAGGGCGGATAAATGGCATATTTGGCACGCCGACTCCGGTCAATGCCGGATCTAGCCGGGCTGTTCTCGCAATGACAAAAATAACAGGGCGACACGCGGGATGAACGACACGTGGCTAGCATCGGATTTGCTCGGAGCGACGCACCAGTGTCGGACCCAGCGAATCTGACACGCGGGCGTCGGACCGCCCGAGTCTGACACATGAGCGTCGGAGCACCCGAGTCCGACACACGGGCGCGTCGGACTGCCCGAGTCCGACTCAGGAGCGCGTCGCATCGCCCGAGTCGACACTCCGGCAGGCGCGCGTCGGATCCACCGAGTCCGACGGGCGACCCGATGCGACACGCGGCGACTGTTTCAATTTTTCTTTTACTGTTTCAACTTTATTCTTTTACTGTTTCAATTTTTCTTTTACTGTTTCAATTTGTCTCAACTTTTTCCTGGCTTTTGTCAGACAAATTGATCACGGGAGCACTGAATTTATTCGCTTCCCGAGCGTCACTGAACCCCGCAGCTCATTTCTCTCACTCTGGCGTCGGTGCTTCTTCCCAGCTCTTGATTTCTTATGTTCTTGTCCAGAGGCAAAAGAAAGAGAAGTAGAACACTTGAATTTATTTCCTTCCCAAGAGTACCTGAAGCCCCGCAGCTCATTTCTCTCAATCTCGCGTCGGTGCTTCTTTCCGGCTCCTGATTTCTTATGAGAAAGAGAAGTATAAAGAAGAGAAGAGGATTGGTAAGTAAAATTTAATTTAGCTTTCTATTTAGCATATTGTTATCTCTCTCATCATTCCTGCCCCTCTGAAATCTCACTCTCTTCTCTCTTCACTTCACTTCAATTCTCCAGTAGCTTGTTGTACTCTTCTCCATTCATTTGCTGCTAGAAGTGGTCTAGAGAAAGAACAGAAAGGAGAAAAGGATAGAAGAAAAAATGAGGTAAGCAAACTTAAAATTAGCATTTCATTTAGTAGAATATATTGTAGATCAGTGACAAGCTTAAAGTGGAGGTAATTTTTTCAATAATGATAATGATAAGTTGTTATGTTAGTCAAAAAATTAGGTAAATAACAATGCTAGACTTTGACGCACTGTTATTTCGTGTCATATAATTACTATGGAGAAGTATAGTTAATATTGCTATTTTTATTCATACTGTAATATATTAGGACAAGAAGATAGCAAGAAGAGAAGAGGAAATGGCGTTATCATAGTTCAAATCAACGGTTCTATTGCTACAAAAATTGTTGATGAAGTGAGAAGCGTATCAGTGGTTCTATTGGTACAAAAATTGTTGATGAAGTGAGAAGCGTATCAGTGGTTTTATTGGTACAAAAATTGTTAATAAAGTGAGAAGCTTCAAGTGGAGGTAATTTTTATTTGCATGATAATAATGATTAGATTTTTGGTAGTCAAAAATTAGCTACATATCATGTTAGACATGGTAGTGATATTTTATATGTGCAAATAATAGAAGTAAAAAATTTAAATGAAAATAGAAGAAATACTATATATGAATATTTTATATATGCCAATACATCAGAGAACATGTTAAGAATATTCAATATTTACATGTTAAAGTAGCAAATGGTCGTTATTTAAAATCTGTTGCGTGTGTATATAGGTACGATGAATCAGTTGTTAGTTTTCTATGGTGCAAACGTAGTGCGGGATGGGCCTTGTGGGCTAGATCTATCGCAATGTCAATACAAGGTTGCACAAATTGAAGGGTTGGAGGAGATAAGCCTACTGGACCTGAGGAGGTGCATACGCCGTGAGTTCGATCGAGAGACAGCACGCAAGAAGCTTGTGATAGAGGCAGTAACGTGTAGGAGTTCGGATGATGGGTTTTCCTGACCCCTTCTGGGAGCTACACAAGGTGACGGGCAATGCATCATGGGGTGGGTACATGCGGCTTGTCAGCACTCCTGGAGCCGCGATGTACGGCCCGACCGATGGTGTACGTTAATTTTGTTGAGAGGCCTCTACTGTTGACTGGTGAAGAAGGCTGCAGTGCAATTGGAGAGGGACAACTTGTTGCCATAGATCAAGTAACTGAAGCAGTGGCGGCGGCAGATGCCAATCCCATGGTGGTTGACGATCAGTTCGTCATGAATGAAAATGCTGGTATGTTTTGGTCAAGTCGTATCGACTGCTACGAAATCATACCAAACATGGTGAATGAGTTGGATGAAGATGAAGATACTACGAAGAATCTGATGACAACGAAGACGAAGGGGGTGGTGGTCCTTCTCAAATAGCGGTAGCGGCCGAAATGGATGAACTGAGTATACAACGCCTAGCCATCTCGCAGGAGGACAACTCGCACTGGGGCTTTGATGACTGCACGCTCATGGTCGGACAGCAATTCCCTAGCAAGCATGCCGTGCAGACGGCCATCACTAGGCATGCCGTTGCCATCAGTCGAGAGTATAAAAATAACAAGGTCAAACCCAAGAAGTTTGCTGGCTATATGCACACGTCCAGGTTGTCAGCAGAGTCCGTGCAACGCAAGGAGTCGGGATTATGAAGAATTTTGAGATAACTGTGCTTCTAGATCACACATGTGAGCTATCAGAGCCGTTGACACAACACTGCAATGTCACTGCTGCATATGTGGCGGAGAAAGTGTACCACTTAGTATCTGAGAACATAACAGTCGGCCCAAAGGCACTGATGTCTGACGTGGCTGATGCAGTTGGGTTTCCAGTCAGCTACAGCAAGGTCAGAAGAGCTAAACAGAAGGTGATAGAGAGAATGTTTGGGACATATGAAGATGGGTATAACTATGTCCCAAGAATGCTCCATCAGATAGTAGAAGCAAACCCTGGGACTTACATAACAAGCTTGATAGGCCACATCCTGATGGAATACCTGGTCGTTTAATACTCGATCGTGTATTCTGGGCATTCAGCCAAACTATAGAGGCATTCAAGTTCTGCCGACCGGTGCTCTGCATGGATGGTACATTCCTTACGGAAAGTACAAGCAGACGCTACTAGTAGCTGTCGCAGCGGATGCAAACGATCAAGTCCTTCCAGTTGCTTACGCAATCGTGGAGAATGAGATACAGATAGCTGGCTTTGGTTCCTTGTGAATCTGAAGACGTCTGTTGTGCAAGATAGGCCTAACGTGTGCATCATAAGTGACCGTATGCGGGCCTACTAAATGCAATCAATACGCTGAAGAACACTGCTCCAGCTCCTTATAGGTGGAGTGATCTTGAAAGCAGGTGGTGCATGAGGCATCTAAGCTGCCAATTTCTTTACTCGGTTCAAAAGTAAAGATCTGATGAAGACTTTTAAGAAGATGTGCATGCAGAATCAGCTCAGAAAGTTTCAGGCCATTTGGGCAGCACTAGAGACCGCAATAGCATCCTACATGGTCAGGTGCAGGGGGAAGAACAACAGACAGTGCATCATAGTGCGGGATCGAGTACGAGTGTTAAGACTCTTTCTGAGTGGGTCGCCCGTCACGCTCCGAAGGTGGAGAAATGGTCGCTGGCTCACGATACGGATGGCAAAGGTATGGCATAATGACAACCAACATGTCAGAAGCCTACAATGGCGTGCTTAAAGGTGTTCGTTGCCTCCCAATAACTGCCATCGTTGATGAAACCTGGACCCGGACCATCGGGTACTTCTATAACAGATCAAGGGCTGCTAAGGAAAATATGGACAAAGGAAAACAGTGGTCCGAAGTCATGCAGAGGTACATGGACAGGAAAATTAAGAAATCTTAGAGCCATGACATCAGAGTTATTGATGGGTTGAGGAGGAAGTACGAGATTCGCCTAAGGCAGAAGCATGTGCATAGTCACGTGAGAGGTGATAGAAAGCATGAATGCAAGCTTGACGCATCTGTCTGCACCTGCACGTGCAACAAGCCAATGCTGCTTCACTATCCTTGCTCGCACGTGTATAAGGCGTGCGCGTACATGAAACATGCCTCGTAGCAGTACGTGTCTCCATACTTTGACATCCACCATCTCCTGGGGACATGGAGTAGTGAGTTCAGCTCGTATGGCTTAGACATGAGTTACAAGGATGTCTGGCTCGGTCTTGTGGAATGGGTCCCCAATGCAGCTCTTAAGAATCACAAGAAGGGACGCCGACAATCAGCGCGTTTCAGGAATGATATGGACGCAAGTCAACAGGGGAGAACGACGCAAGTGT
>JAGXJF010000199.1:0-50159 GCA_019208055.1 Stipa capillata
TCCCCCCGTCACTTATCATCGTTTGGTATAACTACCAGGTGATATCTTTCTCCACTCGGCAAATGTGTTCAAACCACCATCACCTTGACTCTTTCACCAATTGAACCCTACGTCCCTCGACATAAGGCAATCCCCGCCTATCTTTTCCTTGTCAGACTTCTTGCGTGTCCATACCCGCGCACCTACAATTTCCCAGATGCATATACCTATGTATGTATGTGTATATGCCCATCCAACATCCGGACACCTCCATGTATATGCGTACATCGCCCTAAGTGTGCATGTATGGATATATATATATATGTATATATCCCCATAGGCACCCTAACACCTTTTCTCTTTCCTAAAGTATATAACCCTCTGATGCTTTTGGAAATATCCCCTCCTAGATTTGTAAAGTCAGTTGAGCTTGAACACTTGCATCCCGGCCCTCACTTTATCTTTGTTTTTTGAGAAACCCGAATTCTCGGCACCTTTATTCTTGTCAGGTCTATTTAATCCTGCATATATTTTCCAAATCAAAATGTTTAAAAAATATTTCTTTAAAGATGAGATATGAGTTTTCACCTAATCTTGGCTATGCAGAACCTTTCAAAATAACACGTGTTCCATTTTGGCTTTATAACTGGATTAACTTTCCTTTGCATCTTAATGGTCTTGCCATTTGAAACAAACTCCCTTATGTAGTAGCAAGAATCAACAAAAGCACATACGTATATGTTCATGAGCATATATGCAGTATTAATTCACTCCATATCCCCATACGTGATCACTTCCTAGCCTAACTGGAAAATATATATGCACTGATGCAATCTACCTGTGCAGGTGCGTGTGCATAAAAAGTAAATCCTAGTTCTCCTCCTGGAGCCATCATGTGTCACCTCCCATCACCTGCATACACAACACCAAGCCCAAGATGAATTAAACTCTAGCAGTACAAGCTCACTATTCTACCAAGCACTACAATATTTTCTTTCTTTGCCGATGCACCATCAGTGCCCAAATTTTCTTGTACTCTTTTGCTTGGCTGTGCCACGCCATCTCCTCTGTGCTGGAATGCAGTGCCTAACTTCCCTATTTCCCCCTGCTACCCTCCATAGCAATAGTCGATGACAAACAAGTCCTATGCACCCCACAGCACTGACCAATCAACCTCCTTCACTCTGTCCTTATCACCTTCCTCCTCTAACCTTTAAATCAGTTGTGCCCTTTGGTCCTCCCTACTTCCTTCGCCGTTCATCCTACAATTCCGAGCTCACTCATGCCCTTCAATCTTTTACCGTATCATAAGCTCTCTTCCCTGCTCTCCTACCTCTTCTCCTCTTGGTTCGATGTGTGGCCAGGCTACCCCAAATCCTTCTCAAGCATCACCTTCTTCCTCTCTGTCCATTCTGTTCAAACTGCTGAGCCACTCCTTCCACCATTCTTCTTTGCTCTCTAAGCTTCACCCGAGCTGCTCCAGCTCCTTTACTGGAGCATGCTAACCTCTATTCTCCTGCTCTGCTCTCTAGTGCAATTGCCCGCTCCTTGATTCCCCATTTGCTCCACCTCTTTTTTTAGGAGCTCTCGTCAGGTGCTCCGCCACAGGCTTGCTTCCCCCTCTGCTTCGGCCGTGGACTCCAATGCCACTGCCACTCTTCTGAATTGCAGCCAACGGTGGCGGGCTCTTGGAGCTTGTCCCACGCCACCGTCTCCGAGCGTCTACTGCGCCTTGCCGCTGCTGGATAGGCCCCTTGCCACTGACATCGCACAAGTGGAGTCGCCTCACCTGGGGCGACCACGCCGCTGCCGCCGCTTGGCTCTAGTCACCGCGCTCGAGGAGCATAGTCGTCGCCTACTCCCAGGTAGACTCCTCTTACTCTGCTGCCACGTCTATTCTCCGTTGCTCGCCACCAGTGGATCATTTCCAAGGTGAGCCATCGACCACCACCAGTTGAAGCTGACCCCCTATCCTCCCTTCAACTTTTTGCCTCCCCGGTACCGCCGTGGGGCTCGGCACTAGCAAGCTCCACCATTTCCCATCGCTCGTCAAGTCACCGCCCCGGACGTCGCTGATGGCGCTGGTCTCGCCACCACGACACTCACATCAGTGAGAGCTACATCTTCTTGCTGCCGCCCTGGTCGCCTCCAGCACTCGCCTCTTCTACCAGCCATACCAACCACCTACACCAACACCGTGTTGGTCCTTGCCGCCGACTCCTAAGCCGGTGGTCTTCCCAGCCTGCTCCCCGCAAATCCCTCTCTCCTCCTTGTTTATGACCTAATCGTCGATTTGCCATGCTTAATTATGCTTCAACCAGGGACAGCCACTGACTTTCATGTCCCATCTACCAGTATTTGGGGTAGCACACTGTCGAACCCCAGAATTCATAACAGAGAGTCTTAAGTCAAACCACCCGCTAAGTCGAAACGTCAACCCCGACCTCAACTCCTGGGTATCAATCCCAAGAGGAGTGGAGTGATATGGCTCCGAATAGCTCGAGACGTCAACCCCGAACTTTCTCCGGCAAACTAATGCACAGATCGAATAGGGTGATATAGTCTCCTCACTCTTTTACTACCGAGCCGGAACATCAACCCCGAACTCATCCCGGCAAATTAATGCTCGGCTGGAGTAGGGTGATATAGTCCCCAACCTCTCAGTAGCAGAGTCGCTTCACAGGGGTGATTAAACCTAATAACTCTATGATAGGAACTCTGAAATCCTACCCACAACATGTGCTTCATCAACATACACACATGGCACATGAGCAGGCGAAAACAACTAGATTTCACAGCAGTAACTCTACGACCGAAACTGTAATATTATAAGTTTGAAACTTAACAAACATATATTCACACAAGGATCCGAAGATCCAAATACACAGTGGAAGAGTATTAGCGGCTACGAAGCCAAAACGGTGAGGCCAAAAGTGGCAGCGAAACAAACCAAGCTGCCAACCCCGGGGCAGGATCACTGCCTGGGATTCCCAGCGACTAGGCGTCGTCGGTGTCGATCTCTATATAGAAACCACCCTCAGGAGGGGCAGTTTCCTCTGCAACAAAAATATCAACAATAGCAGGGTGAGTATAAAATTGTACTCAGCAAGACTTACAGTGCGGAAATTAGTAATAGACGTGCCAAGTATCAATAAAAGGGGTAATTGTGGACTAATTTGCAGAAAGCAAGTTTTACCTTTGTCAATAGAAGCTAGGTAGATGAAAAACCGACTACCAGAGTACTTTTAAAGGGGACGAGTCGAACATTTCCGATCAGTCCTTACTGCAGATCACCACACCTTAGAGAACCCCGACTCTTCCTCGACCACCCTGGGAGGAAGCTGTCGCTACACCACACCTTAACGTTGGCAAGTTTTAGAGTTTGTTATAGTTGTCTAATTCGATGCAAAATCTTACCAAGCTGTCCATAACCACAGACACGGCTGTTCAAACAGTTCAAACCCTGCAGGGGTGTACATCTTTACCTACACGCATTGATCGTCTCTTAGTGCTAGGCCAATCACACACTTCACGAGGTGTGCTAGCAGAGGGTGATCAATCACGACCGTTACAATGCTTTCGACCTAGGTATGAGCCACCCGTATGGGCTAGTCCATGTGCATCAGTCCGGCCGTGACTACGACACGGTCTCATACGTTGTGAATCGAGGTACATCCCCGGTCTCCCAGACCGTGTGTCCACCCCACCCTTATATGAGACATCACACCACATTCCTTTTTTACTCACACGGCAAATGGAAATGGCGAACTAATGCAGCTCATACACTAAGTCTAGGCAAATTATTTAGTCGTGGGTGGCCCCATAATCCACCCGTGTAGAAGTACGCGAATCTTGGTTCGAAGGGACACTGGTAACCGGTCCTTGTGGGAAGACGAGACAACCCACCATGCTCCCAGCCATGGCCTCTCGTCTAAACCCAGATATGATTAAGCAAGTTCATTAGTTATCCCGGTGAACACCCACCTACCACGTAACCCATCCAACAGTGTGAAGTTGCCTGCCATCCAAGAAATTATGACTGCTACAAGTCTAAGCATGTCTAAGCATTAGTATATAGCAAGCATTAACACAGAATACACTATTCTACTCTAGATAGGTTGGGATGGTGGTGGAGTTGTTTAAGCGACAAGGCGAGTTTTACACACCGGACTAGGGTTCTGCTTAACGGAAAAGTAGAATTTGAACGCATGTGATAACGAATTTAAAAACAACTAATACTTTGCAAATAGTAGGAGTTTTGCAATGTGACCAAAGGGGCTGCTTGCCTGGTTGCTCTGCAACTGAACCCTGCTCGTGATCGAGACTATCGCCCTGTGGATCTTTCGGCTCTATCGAGGAAGAACGAAAACACCGGAAACGAAGGGCATAATCGTAAATATTAAAATGCTAAACATCGGCATGAGATGCAATGCATGCCATGGCATAGAGGGTGCAAAATAAAGACTAATGCAAGTGGAATCAATTTAATCGGAGTCCGGACGCATAAAATATCGCGATCCGAAAATCCTCCGGCTAATCGGAAACCCTAATTTGAGTTTTTAGCCAATTCTGTTTTTCCTACCATGCAAACATGGATGAAAATGACATTTTTGAATAGATCTCATTTTTCTGAACATTTTGATATATTATTTGCCCTTTTTCTGATTAAAGATGAATTTTCTATGAATTTTACAAGATTTAATCAATTTTTAGCCCTTTGTTGTATTTTTCCCAGTAAAAATAATGTTTTAAAGTAATTTAATTAGCACCAGAGGCTGACATGTGGGCCCTACTGGTCAAAGTTGACCAAAATTGACTAGGTCAATGAAAGGTGGGGCCCACTGTCATTGATTTCCCCTTTTTATTAATCTTTATTTTTAGCTTCTTACCTGTGGGGGCCACTGGTCATAGAGACATCTTAAATGAGCTCAATCATTACACTGCTACGTCATTCATTGTGTCATTAATATGTCTAAACAGTGTTTATGCTCATTTATTACACCGTTAGTTAATGATTAGGGTTATTAATTGGTCGGTTAACCATTAATGACTTAATTAACTGTGCTTAGCCCTAAATGAGGTCATTAAAGGCCTCTTTAGGCTGTCGGGATGCCTCGGCCGACCGGAGCCCGATCGCTCGGCTCGGTCCGGCCGGTGGTTCCCGGTGCGGCGCGACCGGCGGCGAGCAAAGCGGCGAGCGACGGCGGCTTACCGAACGGTGGCGACGCGGGGAGGTTGAACGGCGGAGGACTACGGGGAAGTGGAGGTGGAGCACTGAAAGGACTGAGATGCCGACTAGAGGGGGGGTGAATAGTTGGCTTATAAAATTTCTTTTTTTAAAACTTTTATTTGAGTTGTCAGATTAACTTCACAAGTTAATAGTGGACAGCTGTGACACAGGTAAGTGACACAGGTAGAAATTATATGTAAATTAACACACAGCTGTCACACAGGTGAATGACACAGGTGAAGAGTTAACCTAACACAGGTGCTCTACTTAGACTGACTGTGACACAGGTGCTGATACAGGTGAATACAAGTGAATGATGCAGCTGTGCAACAGATGATCACACACAGGTATAAAGGAGATCTAGCACAGGTGAAAAGGTAAACTTAGCAGATCAAGTCTAAGAGACACAAGCAAGCAAGTATAAGCAGATATGCATGCAATACAGGAAAGTAAAGGAGACTCAGGGGTTTTTCACCGAAGTTCCCAACTCTTTGCAGAGAAGGTACGTCTCCGTTGGAGAGACCACTCCTAAGAGCTGGCTAGCACCAAAACGTGCTTCTTCTCCGAGTACCTGATCCTTCGGGACTCTTTCTCTTGCTTGTGGAGATCCTTTTGCCTTGCAGCAGGTAGACCTCAGAACACCTTCACAAACTACTGGTTCAGCCCACACAAGCTTGGGTGATACCAACAACTCCTACACCCGTCTAGGAGCAGACAAACTCCAAGAGTAACAGATGATGCAGCAGCAATCTCTTGGAGGAACCTTTGCTCGTGCTACACAGCTACACCCTACGCCCAACTGTACCCGGCTCAGGCAGACCGACACCTGTGTCACCGGCGGCGCACACAGGTGAACCCTTAGCTGATAGCCGCACTACTCAGCCCGGTCCTGGCACATGACATGCCCTCAGCATACTTCAACTCTAATACCTATAAGGAGAGAACCTCCGACAGACTTCTGACTCATCAGACCGCCTATCGCAGTGCAGGTACCTTAGCATTTACAAGCTCTCCCCTGGTACAGAGATGTACCTGAGTCATAGAGCGGAAGACCACCTGTGACACAGCTGTGTCACACAGGTGCCTAAAGCTCTAGGATTTTCACACAGCTACATACTTTTGTGCAAAGCTATTGACACAGGGCAATTGGCCTCAAAGCACCAATCCCCTTGACCAACACTCTGAGCAATGAGCAAGGTTCCCTTAGACAACTGCTACTGTTTCATCCCTCTTGATAGTACGGGTGGTTCCTATGGACTCAAAGAAACTAGCAAATCTAGGCTTTTACCTGCCACCAACTGAAGTCACGGCCCTTGACGCATCAAGCCACCATCACCCTGCTTGCAGCTCCCTGCACAGCACCGGCTTCTTCTCAGCTGTGGCACAGCTGCCTAGCACAGCCATCTCTTTGTCCTTGAAACCATCTTGTACCCTTTTTGGTGGCCATCCTTCTTTGGATAACCCTTCTTCTTGGAACCTGTAAGTTTTGCTTGCACTCAATGTAAATATTAGATTCCAGTTTAGGTTGCCATTAACCATCAAAACCAAATTGGGGCCTAGATGATCTTTCAATCTCCCCCTTTTTGGTGGTTAGTGGCAACCCAAGCTTCACACATTCAAATATATAGAATTGAAACATTGAAACATGTGAATGTTGGTAGAATATACTCCTCCTGAATCTGTGCATAAAAGATTAGTTTGACAAGAGATGCACAGTTTACATGATTTAAGCATGGGAAGTATTTTCTGATGACTTGCATTCTTATCAGTTTAAGTATGTTGATGAATGATCAGAGCATTATATTCCTTATCAGAGCATACATATAAATCAGAGCAAGTCATATCAAACATATGTATATCAAAGCACAAAGTGCACAAAATATGCAAGACATGCATCAGAGCATTTGATAATGATATCAAAACATGACAGACATGCATATATTAGATCATACATATGTATAACAGAACAAACTATGAATCTGAGCACATGTGTATATAACAGAGCATTCCAACAAATAAAAATGAGCATGAGAATGCATAAGACATGTATCAGATCAAAAGATTTTGCATAAAAGATACAATGTTATCAAGACATAAGATACAACAGAAGAACCAAGTCTTGATACATCATTTTGAAAATAATTTCCCAATATGCTCTCCCCCTTTTTCTTTTCTCTCCCTTGCCCCTTGCACCACTCTACTCACTCAACACTCTCTCCCCCTTTGACACTAAAACACCAAAAAAGGAAGACAGGAGGAAGAGATGCTTCAAGAAGACTTGCTCGGCAGCCGCTAAAGGACCCCTGAGAGCTGGTTGGACATAGCTGAGAGCTGGTTGGACATATCTGAGAGCTGAGATTGCACTTGACCCATGTTGGCTTTCAGATGAGAGACTTCTTCTCGAAGCTGGCGATTTTCTTTGCGCAGAGCAGTAAGTTGAGCAGGCATGACCTTGTTCACATAAGCTATGGCAGGGTCGCAGGAGGTGTCATCATCATCAGCATCAGCTAGTTCTGACATAGGTGCAGCAGCTGTGGCACTGGTGGGAGGTTGGCATGACACAGGTGATGACCTAGGAGGAGCAGTGTGAGCAGCTGTGTGACTGGGAGATGACACAGCTGGTCCAGGTGAGTCTCCAAATAAAGCAGGGACTGCAACCTCATCTGGATTATCATCTGCCTGAGGTCTAAGCTGGGTTTGATAGTCTTCACAGAGAGATCAAGAGTAGAATCCAGAAGACCTGTTCTTTGAAGGATCATGTACATGATGTACGATCCATACCTCAGCTTAGCCTTTTTGTCCTTGGTGACAGCATCTATTTCATGAAAGATGTATCTTGCTACATCAAAGTGCTGATTCTTAGCTATGTGCACCAAAATCTGCCAGGTTGCATTATAGACAGCATCTGTGTTTCCCCCTTTGGGTTGAAGAGTGACATTAAGAATCTTGATCAGATGCTTGGCAGTTATGGTTATACCCTTGAAATAGACATGATCTGAAGGAGCTTTGGCAGGGAATCTGAAGTTCCTTGGATAGAATTTTCTTCTTAATCCATTAGGAACTGGTGCAAGCTTGAATAGATTAGGCATGCCTGGTTCCAAAGGGGCATGCATTAGGCTATTGAACTCTAGAGCTGTGATTGAAAGAAGTTGACCTCTTGTCATCCAGAGCATAACATCTTGATTCTCCTGTTCTAGCCAAACTGTGGCATAGAACTCCTTGATGATCTCAGGATCATAATCTTGCTGGAGATTGCATAAGAATTTAAGACCTGAGGCTTGGATCAGAGAAGGAATTGCTCTCAGTCTTGAATCTGTCATAGCTGACCAATTAATTGTCTTGCAATCTACAAAACCTTTGGAGGCAAGAATCTCATGGTATACACCCCTTTGATGATCATTGTGAAATCTAGGGTCTGAGCAAGATGGAGCTATAAACTCCTGATCTTCAGAGAAGTATGGGTTTGTTGACCTCATCTTGATAAATGAACTAGGTCTCATTGAGGCAACTTTGCTCTTGGATCTCTTGGGATCACTCTTTGGCAGTTTCTTGGCAGCAGCTCTTGAAATAAATTGCATCTGATTGGCCTCAGTCCTCAGAGCATGAGAGAAGATGTAATGATATTTGTCTTCCATGTCTTCTTCTCTAACTGAATGACTGGGAGAGTTGTCCTCATGTTCTGCCACTTCTTCCTCTTGTTCTTCTTCTTCAGCTTCTTTTGCTGATTTGTCACTAGGAGATGGGCTCTCTCCCTGATAATCTTCATCAGAATCAGCTCTGGCTGCTCTTGGCCTTGGAGGAGTCACAGACACACCTCTTCCATCATCAGATGAGCTCTCGGAGCTTTCTTCTCTGTCTTCTTGCTCAGCTGACTTACTGACCTGTGCCACAGGTGATGGCACAGGTGCTTGAACTGACTGAGCTGGGTCAGCTGGCAGTGGCACAGGTGATGGAGACCGGTGAGAGACTTGGGTCTGAGCTTCTTCTCCTGCCTGAGACACAGCTGGTTGAGACAGCTGTGGACTTGATGCTTTTGCAGCCACTAGAGACTCTACTGAAGCTGATCTTGAAGAGGAAGGCATTTGAGCCTTTGGTGCAGCATGTTCTTCAGCTTCAGAGACTAGAAACTAAGAAGGAGACAATGGTTTCTGAACATCCAGGGTTGAAATAGAGTCAATGCTGGTTGAACTCTGAGATTTTCTCCCTTTCCTCTGGTATGACTTGCCTGAGCTAGCCACCAGTAACACAGGTGGTAGCTTCTCCTTCTTGATTTCTTGAAGATCTTGCTTCTGTTGATCCAACTGATCTTTGAGAGATGGCTTAGAGCTCTGGGTTGTTTCAGAGATTATTTCAATCTCAGATTCTTGTTCAGTCTTCTTTGCAGCAGGCTCCTCAGTGATCTCCACTGTATTAGATCTCTTTCTCTTTGGAGCTGCTGGAGCTGGAAGTGCAGCTTGAGCTGGAAGAACAGCTGGGGGAGCATTAGTTTTAGGAATAGGAATGGCACCAGAAAGCATCCCCTGCTTGGTTTTGAGCTCAGCACGCAGAGCTTGTTTCTCAGCACCAGAAGGTGTACGTCTTAACTTTCCAAGCAGCTCATTGATCTGCTGACCAAGAATTGTTTCAACATCATCCCTGCTAAGGCCTGGCTTGAGGATAGTTCGAGCTGGAGGAGGTTTTCTGAAATCTTTAGATAGCTGACCTCTTTTGAGTTTGATTTCAGCCAATAGACATTGTTTATCAAGACCTCTGGGCAGAGAATTTGCTTTCTTCTGCAGCTCTTCTATCTGTTGAAGTAGATGACTATCTCTGGCATCAGTTTTAGATAAGCCCCTCTGATCCTTAGACCCTGGCAACAAGTATTTTGTTGAGAGCTTATCCTGCTTTTCAAGGATTTGCTTTCTGATTTCAACTTCAGCATCATGAGAAGACATTGATTGCAACTGCTTGTGCAAATCTGTAATTTCTCTTAAGAGTTCCTTATCTTATTCTGTTGGAACAGGAATGCCCATTGAAACAGGCATTGCAGCCTCTAAAAGCTCAAAGCTTTTGGCAGTATAGATAGTGGTCAGCTTTTTCTTGGTTTCTTCATCTGTTTCTTCTCTTATTTAAGCTGCTAACTTATCCATCTCTTCAAGGATTATCTGATCATGCTCAAGATCTTCTTGAGACACTTTAGGCGGTGGAGTAGGTTCTCTGATTGTGAGTGTGCCTCTTGGCAGTACTACATCTTCAATGGATGACTTTGGAGATTTCTTTACTATCTTCTTGCCCTTCTTGGCAGCCTCTTTTCCCAAAGAAGTGTGCTCAACTGCAGCTGAGGACCTTGTCCTTTTGGTTGGAGCACGCTGAGAACCGATTTTAGAGGCAGCTGCCTTCTTCCCAGCAGCTACTCTCTGCCTGTGAGCCTTTTGCTTTGCCTTTCTTTTCTCTGCAGCCTCCTGTTTCAGCCTCAGCCTCTCTTTCTCCTGATCTGAATCTGATAGAATTAATTCCTTAGGAAATTCCTCTGGATCAGACCATTTCAGACCACTGTCAGCTCTCTCAGAATCTGAAGACATCTGTAGAAACAAGATAGATAAGATAGAGGTAGGTAAGCGGTGTTCATTTGATGCAGAGAGATAGCTGTGTTAGACACCTGTGTTAGGATGGGAAGACACAGGTGAGGACTTAAAGCTCAACCGAGGTCTTAGCCTGTTGAATAGGCACACCTGTGTGACAGGTGAGACCCTAGCGGTGACACAGCTATGTACGGGGGCGGACAGCAAATTCATGGAATTTTGAGTTTGGCAACGATTTGTTGGTTGATTTTAGATTGGATGAGATCAAAGATTGCACAAGAGAAAGACCAACCCTAATATGGACCAATGCGCTACTGGATTAGACTATCAAGACCTAGAACATGCACTAAGCGCAAAGGAGGGTTTTGCAGAGGCTTACTTTGATCGAGATTAAACTTTTCTGCGGAAGAATCGACGTTGGAGAGACCACTCCTAAGAGCTGGCCAGCACCAAAACGTGCTTCTTCTCCGAGTACCTGATCCTTCAGGACTCTTTCTCTTGCTTGTGGAGATCCTTTTGCCTTGCAGCAGGTAGACCTCAGAACACCTTCACAAACTACTGGTTCAGCCCACACAAGCTTGGGTGATACCAGCAACTCCTACACCCATCTAGGAGCAGACAAACTCCAAGAGTAACAGATGATGCGGCAGCAATCTCTTGGAGGAACCTTTTCTCGTGCTCAAGCTCACAAACCCACTCGAACTAACCCTTAGGCTCTCGGCTCTTGTGGAGTGGTTGAAGGCTTTGCAACGGTCGTATGTGAATCACTGATTTGAGCAAGGTTGAGGACAGAGTCCTCCCCTGGTCCCCTATATATAGGGTCCACAGGCACCTGACCGTTACCCTGTTGCCACGTAGGATTAAGTGAGCCACTGGTGTCAACCACCGGTGACACAGCTACACCCTACGCCCAACTGTACCCGGCTCAGGCAGACCGACACCTGTGTCACCGGCGGCGCACACAGGTGAACCCTTAGCTGATAGCCGCACTACTCAGCCCGGTCCTGGCACATGACATGCCCTCAGCATACTTCAACTCTAATACCTATAAGGAGAGAACCTCCGACAGACTTCTGACTCATCAGACCGCCTATCGCAGTGCAGGTACCTTAGCATTTACAAGCTCTCCCCTAGTACAGAGATGTACCTGAGTCATAGAGCGGAAGACCACCTATGACACAGCTGTGTCACACAGGTGCCTAAAGCTCTAGGATTTTCACACAGCTACATACTTTTGTGCAAAGCTATTGACACAGGGCAATTGGCCTCAAAGCACCAATCCCCTTGACCAACACTTTGAGCAATGAGCAAGGTTCCCTTAGACAACTGCTACTGTTTCATCCCTCTTGATAGTACGGGTGGTTCCTATGGACTCAAAGAAACTAGCAAATCTAGGCTTTTACCTACCACCAACTGAAGTCACGGCCCTTGACGCATCAAGCCACCATCACCCTGCTTGCAGCTCCCTGCACAGCACCGGCTTCTTCTCAGCTGTGGCACAGCTGCCTAGGACAGCCATCTCTTTGTCCTTGAAACCACCTTGTACCCTTTTTGGTGGCCATCCTTCTTTGGATAACCCTTCTTCTTGGAACCTGTAAGTTCTGCTTACACTCAATGTAAACATTAGATTCCAGTTTAGGTTGCCATTAACCATCAAAACAAAATTGGGGCCTAGATGATCCTTCAAGCGCCTCGGGTGGCCGGGCGACGAGGCAGGAAGGCGGGAGGGGCGGCGAAGTCAGCGAGGTAGGGAGCTTGGCCCGGGGCTCCGGTGGCTGAGGCCGGCAACGGCGAGCGGAGCCGGAGTACGGCGCGGCGAGGGAGAAGGCAATGGGGAGGAGCGCGAGCACGGCAACGCCACGGACGCGAGCGGCGCTAGGGCAGCGAGCGACGGAGGAGAAAACCGAGCGGGGGGGGGAGCTCCGGCGAGAGGGGCGGCAAAGGAAGCCGGCGGCGGGGCTTGAGATCCGAGCGGCGCGGTGAGGAAGCGCGGCAAGGGAGCAAGGCAACCGGCGGCTCGGACGCTTCGGCTCGGGATGCTTCGGGTGGAGGAGAGGGAAGAGGCCGGCGGCGGGGGCTGCTCAAGAGCTCGCCACGTGGCTCGGGTTAGGGCGGCGTGGCGGGTGGATGAGGATGAGCAGGTGGCGGCGGGGATAGAAGAGATAAGGGAGTAGCCGAGTGGGAGACTTAGGGGAGAAGAAAGAAAGGGGGAGGGCGGTGGCGGGCTGGGCCGGAGAAGGGAAGAATGGGCCGGGGCAGGGCCCATTCGGCAGGGGGAAGAAAGGGGTTTAGAAATTAGGGTTTGTCCTTTTTGCTTTTCTGTTTTTGAATTTGATTTCTTCCTTTCCAACAGCATTCAACAAAAATTTCAAAAGAAAATCTAAACACTTCTTTCCTATGTTCGCTTTCAGATTCAAAAGAAGCACTTGAATTAAGCCCCGAGTACGAGGTTCAAGGTTAGTTTGAATTGGAATTTCGAAATTCACTTAATCCCTTATGCAAACATTGGAGTTTAATCGAGTATCTCAAAAATTCAAAAACTTACTCATTTTTAGGTTCGTGAGTTTATGCCATGAGATGCATATGATGCGCATTACAATGTTAGTAAGATTAGGGATGTTACACACACTCTGGCGATACGTTTTCCATTTCTGAATATGCATTCCATCTCTGTTTCCTTATTGAGAAAGCGTAACCTTTTCGAGTACTCTACGTTTCCTTATCGAGAAAGCGTAACCTTTCCGAGTACTCTACGCCTTCCTAGACTGCGCTTTTGACATCATCTCGGCTACTAGACCTGAAACTCTTTTTCCCTTTCTTTATTTCCCTCTCGGCATTCCTTCGGAAGCTCATATCTCTTCTGATATAAGTCCAACTAGGATGATTCTTTCTCCTACGAACTTCTAAAACCAAAACCTAACGACTTGTACTAGTTTCATAATTTTTGAAGTTGGTGTGAAATTCAAATTTGAATAGATTTCAAATTTAGGTATATTATGTGTATCTTCGTCAATATGATTCCAAATGAAATAAGTCTTTTTCCTAAGAGACAATTGCTTATTTGCCATTGACAAGCACGGCAATTGCTCATTTGCCATCGAACAAACCAATGTTGCTCTTATACCGCTTACAAGTTCGTTCCGTTGCCAATTTGCCATCAGCTGTTTAAGTAGGTGTTAACTTCTTCTAGCAAAAGACGATTTTGCCCTCAATGGCAAATAAGCAACACTTTGCACAATACCATACGTTATTTCATTCACAAATAAATTGGACATCTCGCTTGTAATTTCAGCATGTAACAGTTTTCAGCATGGCAATTATTTCACGAGAAAATTGCCATTGAGGGCAAAATCGTCTTTTGCTAGAAGAAGTTAACGCCTACTTAACGGCTGATGGCAAATTGGCAACGGAACGAACTTGTAAGCGGTATAAGAGCAACATTGGTTTGTTCGATGGCAAATGAGCAATTGCCGTGCTTGTCAATGGCAAATAAGCAATTTTTTCTTTTCCTAATGTTGTCTAAAATCTTATGTCACAACCTTGTTCCAGAATACCCTTGGATCCAAATGCTTTCATACTAAACAAGAATAGGGGGACCCTTATCGTCTCAATACCCTTCTAAAATAAGTGCACGTAGCTAAGATCATTCAAATCCTTGGAATAAAAGTTTCTAAAAACTTTGTAATTATTCCACCACCCCTATTTTCAAATGGGAAGCCTAAAAATGATAATTTCATGTACCCAGGGGTAGGGGAACCATATTTTCCTGACAACCTAATGCCTCCCACAATACTAATCCAAACCCTTTCCAGAAAACCTTGTTAAACTTTCTAAAACAATAGACTACCTATCGTCTTGTCTCTTTTGCCTTATTTGGATGTTATTGGTTTCTATCTTGTACTGTTGATTTATTCAACATCCTTTCAACGTGTAGTTATCGACGTTACAAAGTCTCGTGAGGAGGATTTCTGACAATTGTCGTACCAAGTTCAAAGCTCGAGGATCAGTCGTGACTGCCAGGCAAGCATCCCCGCTTTGATCATGTTGAATCCCATATATGTCAAAAACTTAAATACTTTGTTTGCAACTCTACATGCTATGTGAATATCATCGATATTTTATGTTAGACCTAGATAGATCCTATAGTTGCATATGAATTAGGTCCATCAAGAATTTCCTTGTAACCCTATTATTATTTGCTGCTCATCGTACGTCTAGCAATGTACTTAAGAATATAGGCGACAGCCATGCTTAGACCTGCTATAGAGAAAAACCTAATTTTTGCCGAATTCACATGAAACCCTTTGATTATGGGATTAAAACCCTCGGGAAGGCGTGTACCTTCCAAGGTGAACGTTTGAAAGTATTGTTTGCCAAAACCCCAAATAAAATGGAGGATGATTTTGATTCGGGTGAGAATGGTAAGGGGAGATCGGAGGAATGGTTATAGCGTGTAGGAACATGGCTAAAAGGGTGATGATGTGCAGTCTTGCACGAAACAGTTAAGGACCGAGCCTAAGTGCCACTCGACCAAGTTCACTTCGTACGTCCACATGGCCTTTGTGGGAAGGACTTGGCTAATTACCCCGTTGAGTGCTAGTGTCTGGACCCGTGGGCAGTAGGAAGTGCTAGGTGGATTGATATACCTAGAGGACCTCCGCGTGGCTACGTAGAAAGTTGGTCGACACAAAGGTGAACATGGGGCAGTGTACACGTAGCAGATCTAGATGGGTGCACCCGGGACACAGAGTTTAGGCAGGTTCAGGCCCTCGGGAAGAGGTAATACCCTACGTCCTGTGTTTGGGGGATTGTATTGCTTGTGTACCGTATGCAGCAAGACCTCGAGAAGAGCTCTCTAGGTTACTAGGGTGTATATGTGTAACGCCTTACCAATTAGGGGATCCCTACCCTGACTTATATAGGCAGCAGGAGCAGAGTTACATGAGCCCAGATCGGTTTACAAGTATATCTCTTAATCGGTTACAACTAGAAACCGAGAAATCAAATAGGTACATGTTTATGTCTTGTACTCCAAGTTGATGATTCGCCCCCGTGTATAAGTCGGACTCCGAGCAATCGGCCCGGCCCACCCTATGTCCAGAGGACCGGCTTTGTCCTGCTTGACGATACCCGGGTGCTATGTCATCGTCAGTAGCCCCCGAGTCCTTCACGGTCTGGCTACAGTTTGTCTTGGCAACACCTTCATCCAAACCAAGTACTTTTTGCCTTCTCCCCTACGCAAGTTTCCTGAGTGGCATTCGCCTGAGCACGCCTCCTTGTTGCTTGCAGGGAGATTGTGAGGGACGTATAGAACTCCTATGGAATAAAAAATAATAAGCCGAGTAATATTCACCCGTAGGGCAGGAATATCATGGCAGGTGAGCTAATAACAGGTAAGTCCAGGTGGTATCCAGTCATTTCCAACAGATGGAGACCGGCTAGTGACCCAGTGGGGGGCATAACATAAATCCCAACCAAATTCCCAAGTGGTACCAGGTTTCCCGAGTGGCTCAGGTCCAGCTGGTGTTCCGTATGAGGAAATACCCTCCGAATTCATGTCAGAACCAGAACACAGACTGTAGTGCTTCGGTCCTGAGTTGTTCAGTGTCCGACTAGTGGCCTGCTGGAGGCGCACTTCAGCTGCCCTTCACTTGGGTGTATTCAAGTGGTTTTGGAACCCTGAAGGTCTACCACCAAAACCCTTCGAACTGTAACGCCTCGGTGCCGAATTATTCGGTAACCGACTAGCGGCCCGTTAGAGGAAGTTACAATTGCCCTTTAATTTGGGGTGCATTCAAATGGCTATTAACCCCTGGGGGCCGACCGTTGAAACCCTAGGTCAAACGGGCGCCGAAAGCGGAAACGTTGCGCCGCCAGGCTGTCTTCCCTTATAAGGCAGAGGGGCATAGTGAATACCGCTTCATCCCAAGTCATTTGCCTCTTCGCCTTCTAGCGCACTAGCAGTCTCTTCGCCTTCTCTAGCAAACTAGCCATCTCCTCGCCTTCTCAGCGTCCCCTCGCACCAAGCCCGCACCGCCATCGCGCCCATCACGCCGCCTCATAGTGCCCATCTCTTCACTGTGTAGTACTCCACAGATCCACTTCCTCATCCTAGCTGGCAGTATCTAGATCGAGAATCCAAAACCCTAGATCTGGACTGCCACCGCCGGATGCCCACCATCATCGAGGAGGCAGATCTATTTGGAGAGGAGGAGAACGCGGCGCCGTGGTCCACGCTCGGTGAGGAGAGTTTCCCGGCTGACCCGATGGCGCCCTGGGTGAAGTCCACAATGTCTGAGGCAAGGCTGTAGGCTATGGTGGAGGCAGGGGTGCGGCCTCCGAAGGAGCTGATCGAGTGGCGAGCTACCGATGGAGAGGACTTCCCCACCCCTAACACGGGTGAGATCGTTGTCCACGCTCTCTTTTTCTACCGTGGGTTCTTGATTCCAGCACATCCCTTCTTGCGTGGATTGTTATACATCTATGGACTAGAGCTACAGAATATCAACCCCAACGGCATGCTGCATGTTGCTTGCTTTATTACTCTGTGTGAATGCTTCCTAGGGATAGAACCACACTTTGCCCTCTAGAAACATTTGTTTGTAGTCAAGCCACGGCCCAGCAAGAATAAGCTAGCTGTAGTGGGGGGCGTCGGGTTCCAGTTGAGAGCCGGCGCTGTCAAAAATTATTTAGAGATCCCATTCCAGTCGTCCAACAAAGCGTGGCACTCGGAGCGGTTCTACTGCTCCAACCTCGAGCCCTCACCCCCGAGGTTCAAGGGCCAGCCTCTCGAGAGCAAGTTAAATTGGGTCGAGCTTCCAAAAGATTGGGAGCGCCCCGGGGTTGAAGTCCTTCGTGGGCACCTTGCCCGAGTGCTCTAGGCGGGAGTCGCTGGAGTCGGAGTCATCTCGACGTTCATCAGCCGTCAGATCCAGCCTGCCAAGCTGAGGGTCCATCCAATGTGCAAGTACATCAACCATCAGGATGTGACCCGGGAATCAGCCGGCGTGCTTATGGAGTAGGAGGTGCGGAGCCGAATCGGGAGGCTGATGACTCAGGACACAAATCTGGATACCTTTGGGCATCCGGTGCCCTTCAACCTAGCCCACCCTCCAAGCAAGGCAAGCAATCGATCTTCTAAAGCTGGTACTTGCAGTTAGTGTTGTAGCTGAGTCATGTTCTGAATCTGTTTATGCAATCTATCTTTGCAGGATCTTTTTGGGTTCAGCTCCAAGGCTCCTCTCCCAGAGGACGAGCCTTGGAACCGTCCACCGTACACTGGCGGCCCAAGCAGTGGGCAGCCATTGTAGATGAGGGCCAGGACCTCCACCGTCACCACCGAGTCATCAAAGGGGAAGGCAGTAGCGGTTGAGGAGCCCAGTGCCCCACCACTGACTACGGCAATGCCTGATGAAAGTCTTCAGGAAGATAAAGATGAGGTCCCCCTCATTCGGAGGACGGGGAAACAAGCGGCCGACGCCGCTTCGGGGGGACAGGGTAGTTCTTCTACCCGTCCTGCCCTAGCGGTACCAGCCACCGTCGCCCGAGGAAGATCCCCAGGTGGACGAAGATGAAGTCCCCCTCATTCGGAGGAGGGGAAAACGAATAGCCGATGCTGCCTTTGGGAGACAGGGCAGCTCCTCTGCCCATCCTCCCCCAACAGCATCTGCCGCCACCGAGGAGCAAGGAGGTTCCTCGATGCCAGCGGCTCCGGTGACCGCCACAACAGACCAGCGGGCCCCGGAGCCTAAGAAGCGAATCGTCTTGCCCAAATCCACCAAGTATGTTACTGAGTGAGCACCCTCCGCCCTTCATCGTAGCGGAGAAGTAGCAATGATCCTGGTCGCCTTTGTAGGACGAAGAACACGGGGAATATTCCAAGGGGCAAGCCGAGTGCCCAGGGATCCGGCCAAGGCACGGCGGGGTTAGACCCCCGGCCGTCGTTTCCCCCGAGAGCTACCGACGTCTCTTCATCGCAGCTTTCTGCCCGACAGGGCAGTGTACCCCGAGCCCGCCGCCTGCCCATCAGTCGAGAGAGTCCAGCACTGGAGCGCCAGCTCCCACTGCAACCGAGAAGGGGGGCACCAGTCGGGGGATGGCACGGATCATCCCATCATGTCCCGAGGGGACCTTGGCGCTGCCGGTGGAGGAGATCAACATTGGCCGTGTGCCGTTGCCTGCTCCGGGCTTCCACGTGGACTTTCAGCTGCTTCGGGTCTGCCAGATGAACCCCTCGAAGTGAGATGAAATCCTCTGGGAGATTGACGATGTCCGGGAGTTGGAGGAGTGGGAGGAGGCGATAGGCACCGCCACTCAACTCGGAGACCAACTCCCAGAGTTGTTGAAGACCTTGAAGAAAGGTCTTGAGACTGTGAAGGAGAGCGCCAATCTGGTGAACGGGAAGCTTCAGCCATTGATGAAGGTATGTTCTTTGTCCTTATATTTTCTTCTCTTCTTTTATGCCGTGAGTGCCCAGATGAAGCATCCACTGGGGAGTAGCCCCCGAACCTCCGGCCGACTGGAGCAGTCGAGTAGAGGTTCTTTGTTAGCCTGTAGATTTTACACTGGGGGCACGATCAATCCACCCAGTGGGTGTAGGCCCTGAGCCTCCACTCGGTTCAAGGAACCGAGCGAAGGGTCTTGATAAGTTTTCCCGAGTAGCTAATTTTCCTTTGTCGTTTTTGCAGAATTTAACCAAGCGTTCGAGGGATAAGACCGAGTTCCTTCAAGGCCAACTTCCTGCCTTCGACTGACTCGGCTAGCGCAAGGCCGAGCGGAATAACCTGAAGGGCGCCCTCCGCGCATCACAGGAGCAAGTGATCACGCGGGAGGCCGAGGTTGAGTCCTTGAGGCGGGACGTCGGCAACGAGGCTACCCGAGTGCAAGGTAATGAGTTCGAACTACTTTGGTCACCTCTGCTTTTGCTGTACTGACTGTTTGTAACATCTTTTGTAGCTGCTGAAGACGAGGCCTCCAAACTTAAGAAAGAGCTTGAGGTCATCGCCAAACTTAAGGAGGAGCTCGAGGCGATGAGGGTTCGTGCTCGACAGCTTGAGGAGGAGAAGGCTGCCACCGAGTCCTCACTGAAGAAGGCTCAGGATGCCGCTGCCGGTAAGCCTCCGACTCATATCTGTTCAGTCAGAGCCTGCCAAATATCTTGCTGACGTAGTTTTGTTTGCCTTCGAAGTGTTTCAAACATGCCTAGAGGAGGCGCATCGAACGGCCGGGTCCTTGAAGGCGGCTGCTCGGGTGGCCTACGACACCCTCTGGGAGGCCGACCCAACTTCGAACCGCGCGGAGGCGGTCATAGTGCGCCTTCAGTGAGTGCCTGACCAGGCGAAAGCTTCACTGAAGGAGTCTACATGGGCCGGAGCCCAATTGGCGCTCGAGGTGGCGAAGTCTCACTACCCATCACTCAACATGGGAGCGATCGGGGAAGGACTTGCCGCCGACACCGCCGATGAGGAGGTCCCCGTACTGATGGAGGAGGTCCAGCCTGCGGCGAACACCATCGCTGATAGCGTCATCCTGTAGAAATAGGAACAAAAACTAGTGAACTAGTCCATATGCATTTTGAAGTACTTGGGAAGGCCGAGTGTAATTCGCTTTTGCATATTTTGGTTGACTTGTTCTATTGCTTATTAATCTCTTCTTTCATAAAATTTGTTCGTGTGTAAGTTAGCCCGTTGTGTGTGCTCTTGCCGATCCTTCGTAGCCCCCATTGTGTAGAGATTAGCCGTGGGCTGTGTCCCGTGTAGCGCAAGGTTGTGGCGTAGACCGGCGATCGAAGACAAAGAGTTAACGCTGAGCTTTTTACACAGTACTAAAATATTTGTTTGAAGAAGAAAAGCTCGAGTGTCTGCTATGTGTGGCCGTGAGCGTACATAGCAGGCCAGTCAGAAATCCCAAGAGTTGCTCAGCCAGAGCAAAGAAATATGTATTCATTTATCCATACTTAAAATATGGGAGTACAAAGTTCAAGCATAGAAACGACGTAGCTACTCAATGTTCTAAGCGTTGGTGATGAGGTTGCCGTCCTTATCCTTTAGCCGGTAAGTGTGATACCCAGATTCGACGATTAGGGTTTCGCTCTGCATTCATGCATACATGTCATCATCTTGTGCATAGACACACGCACACGCACACCACCTTATTTAAAACTAAAATACAATAATAGAAAACTTTATAGAAGATGTACATATCTCATCCTCGGTGGATAGTTTAGCAAACACCAGTCAATTTATTTGAAATGTTAGATAACGTTTATAACCCTAGTAGGTGGAAGGACCCGTGGTTTCCCTCCGATGGGTCACCCCTTCTAACCTTCCCTTTCTCCTTTCCCCGGATGCCTCACCTGAACACCCCTGGGTTCACTAACTTAATTTAGGACTTGAAAGAAACCGGATTGCAGAAGAGGACTAAGATTGGAGCCAAGCAAATGATGTGAGGTCCCTACGGACGAAACCTTCCCAAGCTTCGCATCTAACGTATAGGTACAAACCCTAAGAATGCCGAGAGATAGGGTTAGGAGATAGGGCAATTTCTAGTAAGTGAAAAGTCCCCAAGTTCCATAAATAGCCTCAAAGATGGAAACCCTAACCCCTGGCCAAGTTTCAACAGTTTTGGAGAAGTTCAAAGCCTAGTTGCCGTTCAAACTCAAAATTAGGTCAAAGTCGGATTTGAACTGGAACCTAGCTCAAAACATTCTCAAATGACTCCAAACTTCTACAGTAGGTCCGTCAAAATGTTTCAAACCTCCCCTCAAAATTTCAGAATTTTTGGACAATTTTTAGTACATAAAATGATGAAGAATGTGGCGCTGGTCAAAGAAAATAGAAAAACAAAAACCCCTAACCCTAATCGGGCCGAAACCCCGCTCGGCCCGCTAACCCTGCCAACCCCGCGCCCAAAACCCGCCTCCTACTCCCGCTTCCCGTTTCCTCTGCTGGAAAGCGCCCCGCGCCCGACTGCCTTCCCCGATTCCCGCTTCCCGTTTCAGAAGGCGCCTCCGCGCGAAACCCGCGTTCGCCCGCTCCCTTCTGTGCGCGCGGTCCCACGCGCCAGGCTCCTTCGCCCATGTCTTCGCCTCCGGTTCGCCGGGGTGGGCGGCCACCGCCCCGACAGCGCCACTCCGACAGCTCCCCTCCCGACCGCGCCGCACTATAAATGCCGCCCCCTTTCAGACAGCCACTCCCCTCTCCACCCGAGGAACCCTAGCCCGCGCCGAGCTGCTCGCGCCACCCTTCTTCCCCGACGCCGGCGAGCGCTCCGGCGACGAATTCCCGTGGCTCCAATCCTTGCCTCGGAAGCCCTGTCGCCGGTCACCGGGGTGCGCCGCCGCTGGACATCGTCGCCAGCCCGCTCCAGGCCTCCTCCGGTCTTCCCGAGGGCCAAAAAGCGCCAGGAACCTGAAGCAGGAGACCACCCGGCTCACGCTCCAACTCAAGATCAGGAATCCTACGACTAAGGCAAGCAGAGCTTGTTGCATCCTTGCATCGTTATTTATATACTTTATTGGATTATATGTTGATGTATGGATTGTTGCTTGGAATGTGTGGTTCAGTTCGGTAAAACTAGCATGTTAGGATGTGTTGCTAGTGGTGTCCAGCGATGGCTGGGAGTTAATCTGGTTCCTCTAATAACTTGAACCTGCTGAAGTGAGATGTGAGAGCCGAGGGTGTGTTCGACGGATATGGTTGGTAGGTTCTACCATCCTGAGGTGATTCCGCTCGACGGATACGGTTGGTTCCGCCATCCTGAGGTGATTCCGTTCGACGGATACGGTTGGTAGGGTCTACCATCCTGAGGTGATTCCGGTCGTAGCATTTCCCTTATCACCGCGTGGACGTTAGCGGAAATCTCTGCCATGGACGTTTCGCATGATGAGCCTCGGTCACTTGGAGATTAGCTACCTCCGAGTGAAGAGCACTGGTTATTTCCATGGGGATGTATTTGCCGGTAACGATCCGAGAGATTATGTGAATGTGTGTCAATGTGGTGAGGTGTGATATCCCAAGTGAGTGGGAAAAGGCAAGTGAGTGCCTGCTTATTCATTAAGGTGTATAGTGGGCAAGTGAGTGCCCCTATACCCATGTATTAAGATACGGCAAGTGAGTGCCACCATGTCCCTTCGTGGATACGTGTGAATTATGATCTGTGAGTTGTTTCCCATGGGGAACCTTGTTCTGTCAATGAAGTTCTTGAATGTTGTACCTTTCCGCTCGAATTATGCCATGTTTAATTACTGTTATACTAGTATGTGTAGGACATTTAATCAAGCACGAATAAGTCTTGCGAGTACCTTCGTACTCACCTAGGATATTCCTAGATCATTGCAGGTGAGCCGGTGGTCGAGGAATACTTCAATACCGCTTAGCTTCCGGTTTCCTTGGTTAGCTATTCGATTCATGGGATAGATGTGGTCTTAGGTCAGCGGTCACTGTGCCGCTATGGGTCTCATTTATTTTGCTTCCGCTGTTGTTAACTTCTCCGTACTCGGATATGTTTTCGGATTTAACCGACTGATGTAATGTGTTGTCCCATCGTGGACAGTTATTAGTAATATCATATTGTAGAGCTTTGTGATGATATCCAAGTTGTTAATCCAGGCTGCCCCTGCACAATGCGTGAATGATATGAAGTGTATGGGTATGCCGTGAAGGACCGAGGCCGTACCATTTTCTACTAAGTCGAGCAGGTGTTGGTTGAGTGACCCGCTGGCTGAGATGCAGTGCCGGCCAGGCAGGGTGTGGGCGTTCTACCGGGCTTTCGAGCGACCCACTAGCTTTTCCGAGCTAGGTTAGGGTGTGGGTAGAATCGTCGGGCTCCTCCGACCTTGTTTGTCGTGGTAGGATTCGGGAACGACTCTGAGTCTTCACCGGTATCTGGGATCTGTATGTGGTTTGGGGAAGATTGGTCGCTTCCGACCGGCTCGCTCGTGGCGGGTGTCGGATCGCTTCACCTTGGTGCGTACGGCGCAGGTACCGTGCCACCGGTCTAGCGAGTCCTTCGGTCCTTGGCGACTTCGCGTTCCCTTAATCATATGCGGATTCTGGGTCCGTGACAGTAAGCCCCCGAGCACAGTACGTCAGCGACCACGTATGGGCCTTCCCACGGTGACGAGAGCTTGTGCTTTGCCTTGTTGGACTGGACTCAGCGCAGGACCAAGTCGACAACGTTAAACACGTGCCCGCGTATGTGCTGGCTATGATAGCGCCATAAGCCTTACTGGTATTTGGCCAATCTAAGAAAAGCAACTTCGCGTGCTTCTTCAAGCTGGTCAACAGCGTCTTGTTGTGCTTCCTCCGACTGATCCGCAACGTAAGCACGGATGCGCGGGGATCTGTGGTCCAGATCAGTCGACAGCATGGCCTCGGCTCCATATAACATGAAGAAAGGGGTGTAACCTGTTGACCGGTTGGCTGTGGTTCGCAAGCTCCAGAGCACTGAGGGCAACTCTACTGCCCATTTGCCCGTGAACTTCTTACACGCTAGAAAATCCAAGGTTTGATGCCTTGCATAATGTAATACCCAGATTCGATAATTAGGGTTTTGCTCTGCATTCATGCATACATGGCATCATCATTACCCACACCTTACTTAAACTAAGTTGTATATCAACTTTACTTTATAGAATATGTACATATCTCATCCTCGGTGGATAGGTTAACCAACACCAATCAACTTATTCGAAGCATCGAACTCCGACAATAACATTAGCAAGTGGTGGGGCTAGTGAACCTGTCGATGAATTCCCTACTAACCTTCTCTCCTTTCTTCCCAAGATTGCCCCAAAAACCACATGAAATGATAGCTCGAATAGACTCTCCGAGTGCAAACCCTAAAGTGTCGAAGAACTAGGGTTAAGGGAAAGGGGAAACAAATGTGGATGAAAACTTGTCAAACTTTGGGGATAGACTAGAATATGGAAAGATCAGCTCCATGCCAAATTTCAAAAACTTTGGAGCAACCCAAGACCTAGTTGCAGTTCAAATCGTCGAATTAGGTCAAACCCTAGATTTGAACTAGACCCCCATTCAAATCGACTCCAAATTGATTCAAACTTCTACAGTAGCTCACAAATAATGTTTAGAACCTCCTGTGAAAATTTTAGAATTTTTGGATAAAGATTTGCACATAAAATGACATGAGGAATTGATCTGGAATAAAGAAAAAGAAAAAGGAATCAAAACCCTAAGGGGATCTGGGCCGAGGCCTGCTCGGCCGGCCCACTCGGCCAGCCTGCCCGCCCGCGCGCGCCCTTCTCCCCCTGTTCTCTCGCTGACACCCAGGCCCCGGCTGTCGGCCTCACTTCCCACCTCCTCTCTCCTCTCCCGTCGCCCGGGCCCCGCTTGTCAGGCCCTCCCCGCCACGTCCCGGCCGCGGGTACGCTGGCGTGGGCGGTGCCCGTCCCGACCAGCCTCGCTCCGACCGGCCACCCTATTTAAGGCACGGTCCGGACAGCCAAGCTCCCCGCGCCCTCCAAACCCTAGCCTCTCCCGAACCACTCCCATGCCGAGCTCTCTCCCTCGCCGCTTCTTCCCCAGCACCGGCGGCTGCTCCGACGAGCGATTGCCGCGGCTCTGGTGCTCCTCCGCCCTAATTGCTTCCCTCCCGAGCTTCTTCTTGCACTCCCTAACCTCCCCCTCCTCATCTTTTCACAGATCCGACCACCGGAGCCCCTCCCCGACGTAGCTCCCGCCGCCGCCGCCTCGGTGCTCGTCGCCGGCCTCCCTCAGACCTCCATTGTCTCCCCAAGTCGGTCCATCCTCTCCACGGTGAGCCCACACCGCTTCCCGACGTTTCCCCGAGCCCGGAGCCCCTTCCTTGCCGCCCGGAGCATCCCCGGTGATGCTCCGGTGAGGCCGCCGGCCATCTCCACCGCGCGAGAGAGAGAGAGAGCGAGAGAGAGGGTGAGGGGTGAGGTGGCCGTTTTTGATTGGTTCCCAAGCCCACCGCAACCACGGGTGGGACCCCCTTGTCAGTAGAGCGCGTTTATGGGTTGAGGTTCTCGGGTGGAGTCTCGGGTACGCGTAGGACGTTAGGGTTGGGTCTGGGTAGCTCTCGGGTGGGTTTAGCAAATTAGTTGTCGTAGCTAGGGTTAGGGTTTTGAGCATTTTTCCGATGAACTTCGATAGGCCATAACTCTTGAACCGTAAGTCCAAAAATTGTAAACTTTATATTGTTGGAAAGCTTACGAATTCTCTACAACTTGGCTGGAACCAAATTCTAACACCTATACTCAGATTTGAACATTATAAAGAGATAGCTATTTAACCCCTCTCGCGTATGTGAATCTTCGGAAATTCATATTATGTGATTCATAGTCTCGATGCATATGATTCCAAATGTCCTAGGCTTAGACTTCAGAACCCTTCGATATCCTTGATGACCTCAGGGTTTAACCATTCATTCCAGCTAATAAATGACTAACCCTAATTCTACATAAGGGCTAATATTACATGCATGCATGCGCAAGACAATAGGGTAACACCAACCATTTTAATTATATATGCCTTGTCACAGCAGAACCCTAGCCATCCTAGCATCTTCATGACATGCACATTCCACATAAATATCATGCATACATGTTGGACCTTATGGATTCTTTTACCGTTTCTTTTCCGGTATTCGCGTTGTCCTAACAGAGGCCGAAGAAGGAGACCACCCGGCTTACGACTCCACGCAAGACCAGGAACAACTAGAGCAAGGCAAGCAGAGCTTGTTGCATTTTATTACAAGTTTACTGTTATTCCATGTGTTGCGTATTCATGTTGTGATCGAATGCGCCAACTAGCATGCTAGGGTTGCGTTGTATTGTACACCGTTATAGTCGAAGATTGAACTTGAACATCCTATCTACTAAAATCTGAGATAAGTGAGATGCGAGAGCCGAGGGTGGAGTAAAGATGAATAAAGTTGGTATTAATTGGTGCTAACGGAGCGACCCCCGATGAAAGAAGTTGTGTTGTCGCTATACCAACCGGAGGCGACTTCATCGTATTACTCCCCCTGTCACGCGTGAACGTTATCAGGATCTCTGCCATGAGTTTATCGAATTGGTGAGTCCCGGTCACCGGGAGGCTAGCTACCTCCGGTGGAGGGCACATTGGTATACTCATGGGGATGTATTGCCGATAACGGTTCGAGAGAGAAGTTGAATATGTTAATTGATGGAGGTGTGGTCTATTGAGAATGTGTGGTCATTAAGGAAATTGGAATGCCATGTTTAATGCCGTATGTCGTATTTGAGTTGTGTATCACTTGGGACATTGGCTGCTCATTATGTTTCTATCATATCAGGTGGACTACCCGTCCTACCTTCATTTGTTTATGCTATGTTCTTAATTCTGTATATCGTTACTCTGAGAAGCATCATGTTTACTCCTGTTGTAGTAAATCCATGTGTAGGACATCTAATCAAGCACGAATAAGTCTTGTGAGTACTTTTGTACTCACCTAGGTGAGCCGGTGGTCGAAGACTATTTCGATGACGCTTAAACTTGTGGTTTTCTTGGTTAGCTATTCGACTCATGGGATAGGTGGTGACTTTTGGTCAGCGGTCAATGCGCCGCTGTGGGACTTTTTTACTTGTTTCCGTTGTTGTTTAATTATCCCGTACTCAGATATGCTTCCGGCTATGCCCGACTGATGTAATCTTATTGTAATGCCCGGCTTGTTATAAAACATAGCCAGGGGCACTAGGCAACGGTGACCTCCCATTTTTTTCCCCTTGCTCCTGCGCTCTCTCTCTTCCCCAACCTTTCTCCTTGCTCCTGCTGCCATAGATCCAAGATAGAAGAAGAAGGGAAGGGAAGAAGGAGGAGAAGAGAGGAAGAAGAAGGGGGGGGGGAACCTTAGGTGAGTTGCTCCTCCCTAAATCCTCTCCATCTATTGATTAGTGAAGCTCTAATCACGAGTTTAGAGGTAGATCTTTGGGCGTTTGGGTCGAAACCGTTGCTGTGTTCGTTTTGGAAGCGGTCTGTGCAGGTAGTGCTCGGTATTCTTGTGCTTTGGATACCTTAATTACCTAATTAAATGTTTTGGTCTTCAGGAAAGTTGTAGAGAACTTCATTATCTTTCTTTTGGTTCAAGAATGAGATTCTAGGGCCAAATGGTTTAGGAGTTACGAATTTTCAAAGTGGACTGTCGTGTTCTGTTGAAGTTCAGAACAGTTCTGGATCTAACCTATTTTTGGATACCTTAGGTACCGAATCAGTTCTTGGAGATATTTAGAAAGTTGTAGACAATTTCTCAAGCTTTCCATTTTGCTAAGAACGAAAATTTATATTGGTTAAAACTCCAGTTATGATATTTTCAAGATGCTTCTGTTTTTGCTGACAGAATGTGCTGATAATGCGCTGACTGATGTTTAGAGCCTGATTAGACCTGTTAATGACCTCTTATACAAATGAAATCTATATAAAATTTGTACCTTCTGATGTGAGGAACATGCTTACAAAGATTCAGAATTTCTGGATCAGTATATTCTGCTCAGAGAAAATGTGAAGCACTCTGTCAAGGTTTTGGTGGCAGATTCAGAGTTCAGTTTAGGAGCGTTTATTCGTTGCTTTAATTTGTACCGAATGTTGTGCTGAGATTGTGGTAATGTTTAGGTGGTGGTGCTTCGAGTCACGGTTGAAGCTCGCTCTTCTAGTCGTTGGAGGCAAGTAATCGTAGCGGTGGTTTGCTACAGTTTTAACTTGCCATTTTATCACCTATACCTTAATGTTGAATGTGTCATTTTAATGTTATGGTTGAGGTATTCCTAGCCTTAATACTTGCTTAATCAACATTTCATGTCTATCATTCTGTTGTTTCCATTATGGCATGAAGTGTATTGTTGCTTACTAATACTTGAGAATGGATTGGAAGTGGATATTTGTGGTATACTTTGGTATGCATACGGCATGTCATGAGCATTTGCATCTTTGGCATTTGCATTGGAAGTTATGTCATAATCTTATGGTTATGACTGTACCGGTACAGCATCATGGGATGCAGCTCCATACCCTGTTGGGTATGCAGGCAGGAGATCTATCATTGCACTCATATGCATTCATGGGAGTTATTCAATATTCCTTGTTGTTGATATGGATGTGGAGTTGCAACTTGCAATTGTGGTCGTTCGAAACTCTTATTCATTGTCATAGCTTTGTTCTTCCATGCTTTACCAGTACCATTTTTAATCTTGTTTTTATTAACCAACTTGTGGTTTAAATAGCTTGTTAAAAACTAGTTGCTTGCTGAGATGTTTCCATCTCACCCCTCGTTACTCTTTTCAGGTGCTGGTTGCATGCCTTGATGGGTCGGGAAGTAGTGCACGTTTGAGCTACATGTATTCACTGTCTAGCATCTATTGTATATATAACTAGCGCTCATACCCTTAAGCAAAGTGATGTGGTGCTTTGGTCTCAACCCTGGTTAAGGGCTAGGATGACTATAAATACTAGCGTGTTTTACTTCTGCCATATTTGTATTGTTGTTGCTTCCGCTGATCTCCTCTTCTGGGGAGATGCTGCCTTTTTTTTGGCATGCGGTGAGAAGTGATCTCGTGGCATCTCAGGGTGCTTCGGGTGCCTGGGGTGCTACAGTTGGTATCAGAGCCTAGGCTTTAGATTCTAGGTAAAATAAGGCTTAAAATGACACACTTGCACATGCAGGAAGGGTGTGGGTCTGCATATCTTTGCATTTGTCTGTCTGTTAAGTGTTGGTAGTGCTTGATGTGTGTGGCCTTTTTCTTTTGTCGGTGGCCGCAGATATGCCACCAAAGAAGCGAGGTCGGGCCCGTGCAGAGGGCAATGCCCAGGCCGAGGGCACTAGTCAAGTGGAGCTGCTAGCCGCTATGCAGGCTATGCAGGAAGAGCTAAGGGCGCTGAGGCAAGCTGCATCAGCAGGTGGTGCGCCTGCTGGTGGTGTACCCGCTAGTGGTACTCCGATCAGTGGGGCTGCTCAGGCTAACGTCGTCATACATGGTCCTGAGAGCGGAGTGTCTCTGAGAGAGTGGGTTGGCATGAAGTTAGACTGCTTTGATGGTAGCGGTACCCCAATTCAGGCGGCAGATTGGCTGTCCTATGTGGAGGATAAAATGGAGGCGTTTGGTGTGCTGGTGGATGATCGTGTTCGCTATGGGTCACAGCTTCTGAAGGGTGAGGCTCAGATCTGGTGGAAGGGTGTGCAGTCAGCCCGTACCGCTGCACACGCTCCTTTGACTTGGGAGGATTTTATCGCTCAGTTCGAGAGAAGGTTTTACCCAGTCACTTTTCCGGATAAGATGAAGATAGACTTGCACAATTATGTGCAAGATAAGAAGTCTGTGGCAGAGTATGAAGTGGGCTTCAATCAAATTGTCCGGTTTGTTCCTCTTGTTGCCCGTGATGATGTAGAGAAGGCGAGGCAGTTTCGCCAAGGCCTCAAGCCTTCGATCCGACATGTGTTGGGTGCTTTCCCAGTTGTGGACTTCCGTTCTATGGTGGAGCAGGCTCTAGGTGTGGAGATACAGCAGGTGCATACTTCAGATTTACAGAAGTCTTCCGGAGCAGAGCAGTTCGTAGCCAGGGCGACAAGAAGGGCCACTCTAGAGGTCCTGTTCAGAAGAGGGAAAGTTCCAGCGTCATCAGCCGTACCGTGGCAAGTCATCTCAGTCTCATGCTACAGGAGGGAGCACACCTCAGTACCGGGCTATCCCTAAGCCTGGCATGGGTCTTGTGTGCTTCCGGTGTGGTGATGCGCACCGCAGGGTGGACTGTCAGTGGACTGGTCGGTGTTCCATTTGCAGCCAGGACCACAGGGATGTGGTTTGTAGGAGGAATCCCAATGCGAAGCTGCATTGGGAGCTGATGTCTTCCTCTTCAGCTTTGGCTCCAGTGGTGCTTTCCAGATGATGGCGGCGACCACCCCTACCTAGCAGTACCTCTCTGCATCACCTTTTCAGCCATTCTTGCCAGCGTCTTCCACTCAGCAGTTTCTGCCAGTCCCGCTCTACCCTCAGTATCGGACGGCACCCCCAGCTATACCGACTACTTCTTCGTCTTCTCAGTTTGGAGCTGTTTGTTCGGCATCTCCAGCTCCTCTTGTGTTGGACCCTTCTTCCTCGATGGGTGTTCCGGGGGCATATGCTATGCCCTCAACTGATGATCGGGACCGTGGAGATGTGGTGACAGGTACCATCTCAGTTGATTCTTTTGATGCACATGCTCTTTTCGACTCTGGCGCTAGTTTCTCTTTTGTCTCGGAGGGGTTTGTGGTTCGGGCTAGTCTTTTGGTGCAGAAAATTAGTCAGGCTTGTGGTGGTTAGTTCTGCTAGGGGCCTTATATCCAGCACTTCTATTTGTCCTGGATGTGCGATTGTCTTGCCGATGAGGCCTTCGTTGCTAATCTGGTCGTGTTTCCTTTGGAGCCTTTTGATGTTATCCTCGGAATGGATTGGCTATCTCAGTACCAACATCTCTTGTTTTTGGGAAGACAGTCTCGTTACAGGCACCTTCTGGTAGGGAAGTGATCTTTCAGGGGAGTGCTTTGAAGTACTCTCTATCTTTGTTATGCCAGTTGTTCCCAGATCGTTGGATGAGGAAGTCCGGTATTCTTTTGGCTATGGTGGATGGTCGCGAGGTTGCCTTGCGAGTGGAGGATATTCCAGTGGTATGCCACTATCCGGATGTGTTTCCTGATGAGTTGCCAGGTGTACCCCCTAAGCGGGATACAGTTTTTGAGATCAAGTTGGTTCCTGGAACGCAACCTATCTTTAAAACCCCATATAGGATGGCTCCGGTGGAGCAAGTGGAGTTAAAGAAGCAGTTTGATGATCTTCTTGCTAAGGGTTTCATTAGACCTAGCAAGTCACCTTGGGCTTTTCCGGTGTTATTTGTGGAGAAGAAGGATGGTACTAAAAGGTTATGTGTGGACTATCGTGCTCTTAATCACGTGACCATTAAGAATAAATACCCTTTACCCCGTATTGATGCCCTTTTTGATCAGTTGAGAGGTGCTAAGGTGTTCTCCAAGATTGATTTCAACTCTGGGTACCATCAGATTAGAATAAAGGAGGAGGGACATTGAAAAGACTGCTTTTAATACAAGGTATGGGCACTTTGAGTATATAGTTATGTCTTTTGGACTAACGAATGCCCCAGCTGTCTTTATGGAAGTGATGAACAGGATGTTGCATGAGTATTTGGATGTCTTTGTGGTGGTGTTCATCGATGATATTTGGTTTACTCCAAGTCTAAGGAAGAGCATGAGCGGCATCTCAATCTTGTTCTGGAGACTCTTAGGAAGAATCAATTCTATGCTAACTAAAGAAGTGTGCCTTCTGGCTTTTTTGAAGTAAACTTTCTTGGACATGTGATTAATCAGTATGGTATCACGGTAGATCCGAAAAATATTGCCTCTGTGGTTGAGTGGCAGAAACCTACTAGCGTGACAGAGGTTCGGAGCTTTCTTGGGTTGGCTGGTTATTATCGGCGATTTGTGCAGGATTTCTCTATTATTGCCAAGCCGATGACTAGGCTTACTGAGAAGGGGGTTCCCTTCATTTGGACGGATGATTGTGAGACAAGCTTCCAGACTCTGAAGGATAAATTGGTGAATGCACCTATTCTTGTTCTGCCTGAGAGTGGCAAACGCTTCACAGTGTATACGGATGCTTCTCGTGTCGGTCTTGGATGTGTCTTGATGCAGAATGGCAAGGTGATTGCTTATGCCTCTAGACAGTTGAAGGAACATGAGAGGAACTATCCTACCCATGACTTAGAGTTGGCTGCAGTGGTATTTGCTTTGAAGTCTTGGAGCATTATCTCTATGGTGAATCTGTGATATCTTCACGGATCATAAAAGCCTCAAGTATATCTATACTCAAAAGGAGCTAAATTTGAGGCAGCGCAGATGGCTCGAGTTGATCCAAGATTACGATCTGACGATTCAGTATCATCCGGGGAAAGCTAATGTGGTAGCCGATGCCTTGAGCAGAACTGGTGTTCCTAGGACTATGATGCCTTTGATCGCAGATTTGGATCGCATGGCTATATCTTTTTGCTATATGGGCACCGCACGTAAGGAGACCCAGCTGATCATCTGGTCACCTATACTTGAGCAAGTGCGTGAGGCACAACAGCAGGACCGGTTAGTTCAGGAAGTTCGCAAAAGAATTGCGGATGGCAGAACCCGAGAGTTCAATATTGATGAGCATGACGTGGTCCGTTTTAGAGGACGTCTTTGTGTGCCCCAGAAATCTGATGTGAAGATGGATATCCTGAGAGAAGCTCATCGGACTCCGTATACAATCCATCCTGGTGAGACCAAGATGTACAGGGATCTGAAACAAAGTTTTTGGTGGAAAAGGATGAAAGTGGATATTGCCAAATATGTAGCAGCTTGTGGTGTCTGTCAACGGGTGAAGGCCGAGCATAAGAGGCCTGCTGGGTTGTTGCAGCCTTTGGAATCCCAGAGTGGAAGTGGAGCATATCACTATGGATTTTGTGGTTGGCTTACCTCGGTCCCCTCGAGGAGATGCGATATGGGTGGTGGTTGACAGACTTACCAAGTCGGCACATTTCATTCCGATGAAGACGACAGATCAGCTCAGAATTGGTTCCTTGTATATGAAAGAGGTGATAAGGCTTCACGGTGTGCCTAAATCCATCGTTTCAGATCGAGACTCCAAATTTGTGTCCAGATTTTGGCAGAGTTTGCAGAATGCCTTGGGTACTCAACTCTCTCTCAGTACAGCTTTCCACCCACAGTCGGATGGCCAGTCAGAGAGAAACTATCCAGACTTAGAGGATATGCTTCGTGCTTGTGTCCTCTCTTGGAAGGGCAGTTGGGAAGACCATCTAGCTTTGGCTGAGTTCGCTTACAACAATAGTTACCAAGCCAGTATTAAGATGGCACCATTTGAGGCCTTGTATGGTAGAAGGTGTGTTGTGCACCATTGTGTTGGGAGACTTTGGTTGAGAGGTCCTTGGTTGGCCCGGATTGGATTCAGCAGACCATCGAGAAGGTACAGGAGGTACGACAAAATCTGTTGGCGGCTCAGAGCCGACAGAAAGCTATGCAGATGTGAGGAGGCGAGACCTCGAGTTTGCAGTGGGTGATCAGGTTCTTCTTAGAGTATCCCCTACTAAAGGCATTGTGCGGTTTGGCACTACCGGGAAGCTTAGCCCGAGGTACATGGCCCTTTTGTTATTGTTGCCGAGTGGCAGTCTGGCTTACCGCTTGCAGTTACCGGAGTCTATGAGTGGAATACATAACGTCTTCCATGTATCTATGTTGAGGAAGTATTTGAGGGACCCCCGAGCATAAGATTGACCTAGAGCCAATCGCGGTGCAACAAGACTTGACAGTGGAGTGTCACCCAGTTCGTGTCTTGGATTATTTTGAGAGAGTAATGAGGAGAAGGACGGTCAAATATGTGAAGGTTTTATGGACTAATCAGTCTGAGCGTGAGGCTACTTGGGAACTTGAAGAGCAATGCGCAAGAAGTACCCCGAGCTCTCGAAGCTGGTGAGTCCTAAGTGGTTTATGTCGATGTTTCCTTTGGTCGCTTCGTAGAACGGGTTGAATTCGGGGACGAATTCTTTTAGGGGGGGAGAATGTAATGCCTGGCTTGTTATAAACATAGCCAGGGGCACTAGGCAACGGTGACCTCCCATTTTTTTCCCCTTGCTCCTGCGCTCTCTCTCTTCCCCAACCTTTCTCCTTGCTCCTGCTGCCATAGATCCAAGATAGAAGAAGAAGGGAAGGGAAGAAGGAGGAGAAGAGAGGAAGAAGAAGGGGGGGGGAACCTTAGGTGAGTTGCTCCTCCCTAAATCCTCTCCATCTATTGATTAGTGAAGCTCTAATCACGAGTTTAGAGGTAGATCTTGGGCGTTTGGGTCGAAACCGTTGCTGTGTTCGTTTTGGAAGCGGTCTGTGCAGGTAGTGCTCGGTATTCTTGTGCTTTGGATACCTTAATTACCTAATTAAATGTTTTGGTCTTCAGGAAAGTTGTAGAGAACTTCATTATCTTTCTTTTGGTTCAAGAATGAGATTCTAGGGCCAAATGATTTAGGAGTTACGAATTTTCAAAGTGGACTGTCGTGTTCTGTTGAAGTTCAGAACAGTTCTGGATCTAACCTATTTTTGGATACCTTAGGTACCGAATCAGTTCTTGGAGATATTTAGAAAGTTGTAGACAATTTCTCAAGCTTTCCATTTTGCTAAAGAACGAAAATTTATATTGGTTAAAACTCCAGTTATGATATTTTCAAGATGCTTCTGTTTTTGCTGACAGAATGTGCTGATAATGCGCTGACTGATGTTTAGAGCCTGATTAGACCCTGTTAATGACCTCTTATACAAATGAAATCTATATAAAATTTGTACCTTCTGATGTGAGGAACATGCTTACAAAGATTCAGAATTTCTGGATCAGTATATTCTGCTCAGAGAAAATGTGAAGCACTCTGTCAAGGTTTTGGTGGCAGATTCAGAGTTCAGTTTAGGAGCGTTTATTCGTTGCTTTAATTTGTACCGAATGTTGTGCTGAGATTGTGGTAATGTTTAGGTGGTGGTGCTTCGAGTCACGGTTGAAGCTCGCTCTTCTCGTCGTTGGAGGCAAGTAATCGTAGCGGTGGTTTGCTACAGTTTTAACTTGCCATTTTTATCACCTATACCTTAATGTTGAATGTGTCATTTTAATGTTATGGTTGAGGTATTCCTAGCCTTAATACTTGCTTAATCAACATTTCATGTCTATCATTCTGTTGTTTCCATTATGGCATGAAGTGTATTGTTGCTTACTAATACTTGAGAATGGATTGGAAGTGGATATTTTGTGGTATACTTTGGTATGCATACGGCATGTCATGAGCATTTGCATCTTTGGCATTTGCATTGGAAGTTATGTCATAATCTTATGGTTATGACTGTACCGGTACAGCATCATGGGATGCAACTCCATACCCTGTTGGGTATGCAGGCAGGAGATCTATCATTGCACTCATATGCATTCATGGGAGTTATTCAATATTCCTTATTGTTGATATGGATGTGGAGTTGCAACTTGCAATTGTGGTCGTTCGAAACTCTTATTCATTGTCATAGCTTTGTTCTTCCATGCTTTACCAGTACCATTTTTAATCTTGTTTTTATTAACCAACTTGTGGTTTAAATAGCTTGTTAAAAACTAGTTTGCTTGCTGAGATGTTTCCATCTCACCCCTCGTTTACTCTTTTCAGGTGCTGGTTGCATGCCTTGATGGGTCGGGAAGTAGTGCACGTTTGAGCTACATGTATTCACTGTCTAGCATCTATTGTATATATAACTAGCGCTCATACCCTTAAGCAAAGTGATGTGGTGCTTTGGTCTCAACCCTGGTTAAGGGCTAGGATGACTATAAATACTAGCGTGTTTTACTTCTGCCATATTTGTATTGTTGTTTGCTTCCGCTGATCTCCTCTTCTGGGAGATGCTGCCTTTTTTTTTGGCATGCGGTGAGAAGTGATCTCGTGGCATCTCAGGGTGCTTCGGGTGCCTGGGGTGCTACAGTTGGTATCAGAGCCTAGGCTTTAGATTCTAGGTAAAATAAGGCTTAAAATGACACACTTGCACATGCAGGAAGGGTGTGGGTCTGCATATCTTTGCATTTGTCTGTCTGTTAAGTGTTGGTAGTGCTTGATGTGTGTGGCCTTTTTCTTTTGTCGGTGGCCGCAGATATGCCACCAAAGAAGCGAGGTCGGGCCCGTGCAGAGGGCAATGCCCAGGCCGAGGGCACTAGTCAAGTGGAGCTGCTAGCCGCTATGCAGGCTATGCAGGAAGAGCTAAGGGCGCTGAGGCAAGCTGCATCAGCAGGTGGTGCGCCTGCTGGTGGTGTACCCGCTAGTGGTACTCCGATCAGTGGGGCTGCTCAGGCTAACGTCGTCATACATGGTCCTGAGAGCGGAGTGTCTCTGAGAGAGTGGGTTGGCATGAAGTTAGACTGCTTTGATGGTAGCGGTACCCCAATTCAGGCGGCAGATTGGCTGTCCTATGTGGAGGATAAAATGGAGGCGTTTGGTGTGCTGGTGGATGATCGTGTTCGCTATGGGTCACAGCTTCTGAAGGGTGAGGCTCAGATCTGGTGGAAGGGTGTGCAGTCAGCCCGTACCGCTGCACACGCTCCTTTGACTTGGGAGGATTTTATCGCTCAGTTCGAGAGAAGGTTTTACCCAGTCACTTTTCCGGATAAGATGAAGATAGACTTGCACAATTATGTGCAAGATAAGAAGTCTGTGGCAGAGTATGAAGTGGGCTTCAATCAAATTGTCCGGTTTGTTCCTCTTGTTGCCCGTGATGATGTAGAGAAGGCGAGGCAGTTTCGCCAAGGCCTCAAGCCTTCGATCCGACATGTGTTGGGTGCTTTCCCAGTTGTGGACTTCCGTTCTATGGTGGAGCAGGCTCTAGGTGTGGAGATACAGCAGGTGCATACTTCAGATTTACAGAAGTCTTCCGGAGCAGAGCAGTTTCGTAGCCAGGGCGACAAGAAGGGCCACTCTAGAGGTCCTGTTCAGAAGAGGGAAAGTTCCAGCGTCATCAGCCGTACCGTGGCAAGTCATCTCAGTCTCATGCTACAGGAGGGAGCACACCTCAGTACCGGGCTATCCCTAAGCCTGGCATGGGTCTTGTGTGCTTCCGGTGTGGTGATGCGCACCGCAGGGTGGACTGTCAGTGGACTGGTCGGTGTTCCATTTGCAGCCAGGACCACAGGGATGTGGTTTGTAGGAGGAATCCCAATGCGAAGCTGCATTGGGAGCTGATGTCTTCCTCTTCAGCTTTGGCTCCCAGTGGTGCTTTCCAGATGATGGCGGCGACCACCCCTACCTAGCAGTACCTCTCTGCATCACCTTTTCAGCCATTCTTGCCAGCGTCTTCCACTCAGCAGTTTCTGCCAGTCCCGCTCTACCCTCAGTATCGGACGGCACCCCCAGCTATACCGACTACTTCTTCGTCTTCTCAGTTTGGAGCTGTTTGTTCGGCATCTCCAGCTCCTCTTGTGTTGGACCCTTCTTCCTCGATGGGTGTTCCGGGGGCATATGCTATGCCCTCAACTGATGATCGGGACCGTGGAGATGTGGTGACAGGTACCATCTCAGTTGATTCTTTTGATGCACATGCTCTTTTCGACTCTGGCGCTAGTTTCTCTTTTGTCTCGGAGGGGTTTGTGGTTCGGGCTAGTCTTTTGGTGCAGAAAATTAGTCAGGCTGTGGTGGTTAGTTCTGCTAGGGGCCTTATATCCAGCACTTCTATTTGTCCTGGATGTGCGATTTGTCTTGCCGATGAGGCCTTCGTTGCTAATCTGGTCGTGTTTCCTTTGGAGCCTTTTGATGTTATCCTCGGAATGGATTGGCTATCTCAGTACCAACATCTCTTGTTTTTGGAAGACAGTCTCGTTACAGGCACCTTCTGGTAGGGAAGTGATCTTTCAGGGGAGTGCTTTGAAGTACTCTCTATCTTTGTTATGCCAGTTGTTCCCAGATCGTTGGATGAGGAAGTCCGGTATTCTTTTGGCTATGGTGGATGGTCGCGAGGTTGCCTTGCGAGTGGAGGATATTCCAGTGGTATGCCACTATCCGGATGTGTTTCCTGATGAGTTGCCAGGTGTACCCCCTAAGCGGGATACAGTTTTTGAGATCAAGTTGGTTCCTGGAACGCAACCTATCTTTAAAACCCCATATAGGATGGCTCCGGTGGAGCAAGTGGAGTTAAAGAAGCAGTTTGATGATCTTCTTGCTAAGGGTTTCATTAGACCTAGCAAGTCACCTTGGGCTTTTCCGGTGTTATTTGTGGAGAAGAAGGATGGTACTAAAAGGTTATGTGTGGACTATCGTGCTCTTAATCACGTGACCATTAAGAATAAATACCCTTTACCCCGTATTGATGCCCTTTTTGATCAGTTGAGAGGTGCTAAGGTGTTCTCCAAGATTGATTTCAACTCTGGGTACCATCAGATTAGAATAAAGGAGGAGGACATTGAAAAGACTGCTTTTAATACAAGGTATGGGCACTTTGAGTATATAGTTATGTCTTTTGGACTAACGAATGCCCCAGCTGTCTTTATGGAAGTGATGAACAGGATGTTGCATGAGTATTTGGATGTCTTTGTGGTGGTGTTCATCGATGATATTTTGGTTTACTCCAAGTCTAAGGAAGAGCATGAGCGGCATCTCAATCTTGTTCTGGAGACTCTTAGGAAGAATCAATTCTATGCTAAACTAAAGAAGTGTGCCTTCTGGCTTTTTGAAGTAAACTTTCTTGGACATGTGATTAATCAGTATGGTATCACGGTAGATCCGAAAAATATTGCCTCTGTGGTTGAGTGGCAGAAACCTACTAGCGTGACAGAGGTTCGGAGCTTTCTTGGGTTGGCTGGTTATTATCGGCGATTTGTGCAGGATTTCTCTATTATTGCCAAGCCGATGACTAGGCTTACTGAGAAGGGGGTTCCCTTCATTTGGACGGATGATTGTGAGACAAGCTTCCAGACTCTGAAGGATAAATTGGTGAATGCACCTATTCTTGTTCTGCCTGAGAGTGGCAAACGCTTCACAGTGTATACGGATGCTTCTCGTGTCGGTCTTGGATGTGTCTTGATGCAGAATGGCAAGGTGATTGCTTATGCCTCTAGACAGTTGAAGGAACATGAGAGGAACTATCCTACCCATGACTTAGAGTTGGCTGCAGTGGTATTTGCTTTGAAGTCTTGGAGGCATTATCTCTATGGTGAATCTTGTGATATCTTCACGGATCATAAAAGCCTCAAGTATATCTATACTCAAAAGGAGCTAAATTTGAGGCAGCGCAGATGGCTCGAGTTGATCCAAGATTACGATCTGACGATTCAGTATCATCCGGGGAAAGCTAATGTGGTAGCCGATGCCTTGAGCAGAACTGGTGTTCCTAGGACTATGATGCCTTTGATCGCAGATTTGGATCGCATGGCTATATCTTTTTGCTATATGGGCACCGCACGTAAGGAGACCCAGCTGATCATCTGGTCACCTATACTTGAGCAAGTGCGTGAGGCACAACAGCAGGACCGGTTAGTTCAGGAAGTTCGCAAAAGAATTGCGGATGGCAGAACCCGAGAGTTCAATATTGATGAGCATGACGTGGTCCGTTTTAGAGGACGTCTTTGTGTGCCCCAGAAATCTGATGTGAAGATGGATATCCTGAGAGAAGCTCATCGGACTCCGTATACAATCCATCCTGGTGAGACCAAGATGTACAGGGATCTGAAACAAAGTTTTTGGTGGAAAAGGATGAAAGTGGATATTGCCAAATATGTAGCAGCTTGTGGTGTCTGTCAACGGGTGAAGGCCGAGCATAAGAGGCCTGCTGGGTTGTTGCAGCCTTTGGAAATCCCAGAGTGGAAGTGGGAGCATATCACTATGGATTTTGTGGTTGGCTTACCTCGGTCCCCTCGAGGGGGAGATGCGATATGGGTGGTGGTTGACAGACTTACCAAGTCGGCACATTTCATTCCGATGAAGACGACAGATTCAGCTCAGAAGTTGGTTCCTTTGTATATGAAAGAGGTGATAAGGCTTCACGGTGTGCCTAAATCCATCGTTTCAGATCGAGACTCCAAATTTGTGTCCAGATTTTGGCAGAGTTTGCAGACTGCCTTGGGTACTCAACTCTCTCTCAGTACAGCTTTCCACCCACAGTCGGATGGCCAGTCAGAGAGAACTATCCAGACTTTAGAGGATATGCTTCGTGCTTGTGTCCTCTCTTGGAAGGGCAGTTGGGAAGACCATCTAGCTTTGGCTGAGTTCGCTTACAACAATAGTTACCAAGCCAGTATTAAGATGGCACCATTTGAGGCCTTGTATGGTAGAAGGTGTGTGTCACCATTGTGTTGGGAGACTTTGGTTGAGAGGTCCTTGGTTGGCCCGGATTGGATTCAGCAGACCATCGAGAAGGTACAGGAGGTACGACAAAATCTGTTGGCGGCTCAGAGCCGACAGAAAAGCTATGCAGATGTGAGGAGGCGAGACCTCGAGTTTGCAGTGGGTGATCAGGTTCTTCTTAGAGTATCCCCTACTAAAGGCATTGTGCGGTTTGGCACTACCGGGAAGCTTAGCCCGAGGTACATTGGCCCTTTTGTTATTGTTGCCCGAGTTGGCAGTCTGGCTTACCGCTTGCAGTTACCGGAGTCTATGAGTGGAATACATAACGTCTTCCATGTATCTATGTTGAGGAAGTATTTGAGGGACCCCGAGCATAAGATTGACCTAGAGCCAATCGCGGTGCAACAAGACTTGACAGTGGAGTGTCACCCCAGTTCGTGTCTTGGATTATTTTGAGAGAGTAATGAGGAGAAGGACGGTCAAATATGTGAAGGTTTTATGGACTAATCAGTCTGAGCGTGAGGCTACTTGGGAACTTGAAGAGCAAATGCGCAAGAAGTACCCCGAGCTCTTCGAAGCTGGTGAGTCCTAAGTGGTTTATGTCGATGTTTCCTTTGGTCGCTTCGTAGAACGGTTGAATTCGGGGACGAATTCTTTTAGGGGGGAGAATGTAATGCCTGGCTTGTTATAAACATAGCCAGGGGCACTAGGCAACGGTGACCTCCCATTTTTTTCCCCTTGCTCCTGCGCTCTCTCTCTTCCCCAACCTTTCTCCTTGCTCCTGCTGCCATAGATCCAAGATAGAAGAAGAAGGGAAGGGAAGAAGGAGGAGAAGAGAGGAAGAAGAAGGGGGGGGGAACCTTAGGTGAGTTGCTCCTCCCTAAATCCTCTCCATCTATTGATTAGTGAAGCTCTAATCACGAGTTTAGAGGTAGATCTTTGGGCGTTTGGGTCGAAACCGTTGCTGTGTTCGTTTTGGAAGCGGTCTGTGCAGGTAGTGCTCGGTATTCTTGTGCTTTGGATACCTTAATTACCTAATTAAATGTTTTGGTCTTCAGGAAAGTTGTAGAGAACTTCATTATCTTTCTTTTGGTTCAAGAATGAGATTCTAGGGCCAAATGATTTAGGAGTTACGAATTTTCAAAGTGGACTGTCGTGTTCTGTTGAAGTTCAGAACAGTTCTGGATCTAACCTATTTTTGGATACCTTAGGTACCGAATCAGTTCTTGGAGATATTTAGAAAGTTGTAGACAATTTCTCAAGCTTTCCATTTTGCTAAAGAACGAAAATTTATATTGGTTAAAACTCCAGTTATGATATTTTCAAGATGCTTCTGTTTTTGCTGACAGAATGTGCTGATAATGCGCTGACTGATGTTTAGAGCCTGATTAGACCCTGTTAATGACCTCTTATACAAATGAAATCTATATAAAATTTGTACCTTCTGATGTGAGGAACATGCTTACAAAGATTCAGAATTTCTGGATCAGTATATTCTGCTCAGAGAAAATGTGAAGCACTCTGTCAAGGTTTTGGTGGCAGATTCAGAGTTCAGTTTAGGAGCGTTTATTCGTTGCTTTAATTTGTACCGAATGTTGTGCTGAGATTGTGGTAATGTTTAGGTGGTGGTGCTTCGAGTCACGGTTGAAGCTCGCTCTTCTCGTCGTTGGAGGCAAGTAATCGTAGCGGTGGTTTGCTACAGTTTTAACTTGCCATTTTTATCACCTATACCTTAATGTTGAATGTGTCATTTTAATGTTATGGTTGAGGTATTCCTAGCCTTAATACTTGCTTAATCAACATTTCATGTCTATCATTCTGTTGTTTCCATTATGGCATGAAGTGTATTGTTGCTTACTAATACTTGAGAATGGATTGGAAGTGGATATTTTGTGGTATACTTTGGTATGCATACGGCATGTCATGAGCATTTGCATCTTTGGCATTTGCATTGGAAGTTATGTCATAATCTTATGGTTATGACTGTACCGGTACAGCATCATGGGATGCAACTCCATACCCTGTTGGGTATGCAGGCAGGAGATCTATCATTGCACTCATATGCATTCATGGGAGTTATTCAATATTCCTTATTGTTGATATGGATGTGGAGTTGCAACTTGCAATTGTGGTCGTTCGAAACTCTTATTCATTGTCATAGCTTTGTTCTTCCATGCTTTACCAGTACCATTTTTAATCTTGTTTTTATTAACCAACTTGTGGTTTAAATAGCTTGTTAAAAACTAGTTTGCTTGCTGAGATGTTTCCATCTCACCCCTCGTTTACTCTTTTCAGGTGCTGGTTGCATGCCTTGATGGGTCGGGAAGTAGTGCACGTTTGAGCTACATGTATTCACTGTCTAGCATCTATTGTATATATAACTAGCGCTCATACCCTTAAGCAAAGTGATGTGGTGCTTTGGTCTCAACCCTGGTTAAGGGCTAGGATGACTATAAATACTAGCGTGTTTTACTTCTGCCATATTTGTATTGTTGTTGCTTCCGCTGATCTCCTCTTCTGGGGAGATGCTGCCTTTTTTTTTGGCATGCGGTGAGAAGTGATCTCGTGGCATCTCAGGGTGCTTCGGGTGCCTGGGGTGCTACAGTTGGTATCAGAGCCTAGGCTTTAGATTCTAGGTAAAATAAGGCTTAAAATGACACACTTGCACATGCAGGAAGGGTGTGGGTCTGCATATCTTTGCATTTGTCTGTCTGTTAAGTGTTGGTAGTGCTTGATGTGTGTGGCCTTTTTCTTTTGTCGGTGGCCGCAGATATGCCACCAAAGAAGCGAGGTCGGGCCCGTGCAGAGGGCAATGCCCAGGCCGAGGGCACTAGTCAAGTGGAGCTGCTAGCCGCTATGCAGGCTATGCAGGAAGAGCTAAGGGCGCTGAGGCAAGCTGCATCAGCAGGTGGTGCGCCTGCTGGTGGTGTACCCGCTAGTGGTACTCCGATCAGTGGGGCTGCTCAGGCTAACGTCGTCATACATGGTCCTGAGAGCGGAGTGTCTCTGAGAGAGTGGGTTGGCATGAAGTTAGACTGCTTTGATGGTAGCGGTACCCCAATTCAGGCGGCAGATTGGCTGTCCTATGTGGAGGATAAAATGGAGGCGTTTGGTGTGCTGGTGGATGATCGTGTTCGCTATGGGTCACAGCTTCTGAAGGGTGAGGCTCAGATCTGGTGGAAGGGTGTGCAGTCAGCCCGTACCGCTGCACACGCTCCTTTGACTTGGGAGGATTTTATCGCTCAGTTCGAGAGAAGGTTTTACCCAGTCACTTTTCTGGATAAGATGAAGATAGACTTGCACAATTATGTGCAAGATAAGAAGTCTGTGGCAGAGTATGAAGTGGGCTTCAATCAAATTGTCCGGTTTGTTCCTCTTGTTGCCCGTGATGATGTAGAGAAGGCGAGGCAGTTTCGCCAAGGCCTCAAGCCTTCGATCCGACATGTGTTGGGTGCTTTCCCAGTTGTGGACTTCCGTTCTATGGTGGAGCAGGCTCTAGGTGTGGAGATACAGCAGGTGCATACTTCAGATTTACAGAAGTCTTCCGGAGCAGAGCAGTTTCGTAGCCAGGGCGACAAGAAGGGCCACTCTAGAGGTCCTGTTCAGAAGAGGGAAAGTTCCAGCGTCATCAGCCGTACCGTGGCAAGTCATCTCAGTCTCATGCTACAGGAGGGAGCACACCTCAGTACCGGGCTATCCCTAAGCCTGGCATGGGTCTTGTGTGCTTCCGGTGTGGTGATGCGCACCGCAGGGTGGACTGTCAGTGGACTGGTCGGTGTTCCATTTGCAGCCAGGACCACAGGGATGTGGTTTGTAGGAGGAATCCCAATGCGAAGCTGCATTGGGAGCTGATGTCTTCCTCTTCAGCTTTGGCTCCCAGTGGTGCTTTCCAGATGATGGCGGCGACCACCCCTACCTAGCAGTACCTCTCTGCATCACCTTTTCAGCCATTCTTGCCAGCGTCTTCCACTCAGCAGTTTCTGCCAGTCCCGCTCTACCCTCAGTATCGGACGGCACCCCCAGCTATACCGACTACTTCTTCGTCTTCTCAGTTTGGAGCTGTTTGTTCGGCATCTCCAGCTCCTCTTGTGTTGGACCCTTCTTCCTCGATGGGTGTTCCGGGGGCATATGCTATGCCCTCAACTGATGATCGGGACCGTGGAGATGTGGTGACAGGTACCATCTCAGTTGATTCTTTTGATGCACATGCTCTTTTCGACTCTGGCGCTAGTTTCTCTTTTGTCTCGGAGGGGTTTGTGGTTCGGGCTAGTCTTTTGGTGCAGAAAATTAGTCAGGCTGTGGTGGTTAGTTCTGCTAGGGGCCTTATATCCAGCACTTCTATTTGTCCTGGATGTGCGATTTGTCTTGCCGATGAGGCCTTCGTTGCTAATCTGGTCGTGTTTCCTTTGGAGCCTTTTGATGTTATCCTCGGAATGGATTGGCTATCTCAGTACCAACATCTCTTGTTTTTGGAAGACAGTCTCGTTACAGGCACCTTCTGGTAGGGAAGTGATCTTTCAGGGGAGTGCTTTGAAGTACTCTCTATCTTTGTTATGCCAGTTGTTCCCAGATCGTTGGATGAGGAAGTCCGGTATTCTTTTGGCTATGGTGGATGGTCGCGAGGTTGCCTTGCGAGTGGAGGATATTCCAGTGGTATGCCACTATCCGGATGTGTTTCCTGATGAGTTGCCAGGTGTACCCCCTAAGCGGGATACAGTTTTTGAGATCAAGTTGGTTCCTGGAACGCAACCTATCTTTAAAACCCCATATAGGATGGCTCCGGTGGAGCAAGTGGAGTTAAAGAAGCAGTTTGATGATCTTCTTGCTAAGGGTTTCATTAGACCTAGCAAGTCACCTTGGGCTTTTCCGGTGTTATTTGTGGAGAAGAAGGATGGTACTAAAAGGTTATGTGTGGACTATCGTGCTCTTAATCACGTGACCATTAAGAATAAATACCCTTTACCCCGTATTGATGCCCTTTTTGATCAGTTGAGAGGTGCTAAGGTGTTCTCCAAGATTGATTTCAACTCTGGGTACCATCAGATTAGAATAAAGGAGGAGGACATTGAAAAGACTGCTTTTAATACAAGGTATGGGCACTTTGAGTATATAGTTATGTCTTTTGGACTAACGATGCCCCAGCTGTCTTTATGGAAGTGATGAACAGGATGTTGCATGAGTATTTGGATGTCTTTGTGGTGGTGTTCATCGATGATATTTTGGTTTACTCCAAGTCTAAGGAAGAGCATGAGCGGCATCTCAATCTTGTTCTGGAGACTCTTAGGAAGAATCAATTCTATGCTAAACTAAAGAAGTGTGCCTTCTGGCTTTTTGAAGTAAACTTTCTTGGACATGTGATTAATCAGTATGGTATCACGGTAGATCCGAAAAATATTGCCTCTGTGGTTGAGTGGCAGAAACCTACTAGCGTGACAGAGGTTCGGAGCTTTCTTGGGTTGGCTGGTTATTATCGGCGATTTGTGCAGGATTTCTCTATTATTGCCAAGCCGATGACTAGGCTTACTGAGAAGGGGGTTTCCCTTCATTTGGACGGATGATTGTGAGACAAGCTTCCAGACTCTGAAGGATAAATTGGTGAATGCACCTATTCTTGTTCTGCCTGAGAGTGGCAAACGCTTCACAGTGTATACGGATGCTTCTCGTGTCGGTCTTGGATGTGTCTTGATGCAGAATGGCAAGGTGATTGCTTATGCCTCTAGACAGTTGAAGGAACATGAGAGGAACTATCCTACCCATGACTTAGAGTTGGCTGCAGTGGTATTTGCTTTGAAGTCTTGGAGGCATTATCTCTATGGTGAATCTTGTGATATCTTCACGGATCATAAAAGCCTCAAGTATATCTATACTCAAAAGGAGCTAAATTTGAGGCAGCGCAGATGGCTCGAGTTGATCCAAGATTACGATCTGACGATTCAGTATCATCCAGGGAAAGCTAATGTGGTAGCCGATGCCTTGAGCAGAACTGGTGTTCCTAGGACTATGATGCCTTTGATCGCAGATTTGGATCGCATGGCTATATCTTTTTGCTATATGGGCACCGCACGTAAGGAGACCCAGCTGATCATCTGGTCACCTATACTTGAGCAAGTGCGTGAGGCACAACAGCAGGACCGGTTAGTTCAGGAAGTTCGCAAAAGAATTGCGGATGGCAGAACCCGAGAGTTCAATATTGATGAGCATGACGTGGTCCGTTTTAGAGGACGTCTTTGTGTGCCCCAGAAATCTGATGTGAAGATGGATATCCTGAGAGAAGCTCATCGGACTCCGTATACAATCCATCCTGGTGAGACCAAGATGTACAGGGATCTGAAACAAAGTTTTTGGTGGAAAAGGATGAAAGTGGATATTGCCAAATATGTAGCAGCTTGTGGTGTCTGTCAACGGGTGAAGGCCGAGCATAAGAGGCCTGCTGGGTTGTTGCAGCCTTTGGAAATCCCAGAGTGGAAGTGGGAGCATATCACTATGGATTTTGTGGTTGGCTTACCTCGGTCCCCTCGAGGGGGAGATGCGATATGGGTGGTGGTTGACAGACTTACCAAGTCGGCACATTTCATTCCGATGAAGACGACAGATTCAGCTCAGAAGTTGGTTCCTTTGTATATGAAAGAGGTGATAAGGCTTCACGGTGTGCCTAAATCCATCGTTTCAGATCGAGACTCCAAATTTGTGTCCAGATTTTGGCAGAGTTTGCAGACTGCCTTGGGTACTCAACTCTCTCTCAGTACAGCTTTCCACCCACAGTCGGATGGCCAGTCAGAGAGAACTATCCAGACTTTAGAGGATATGCTTCGTGCTTGTGTCCTCTCTTGGAAGGGCAGTTGGGAAGACCATCTAGCTTTGGCTGAGTTCGCTTACAACAACAGTTACCAAGCCAGTATTAAGATGGCACCATTTGAGGCCTTGTATGGTAGAAGGTGTGTGTCACCATTGTGTTGGGAGACTTTGGTTGAGAGGTCCTTGGTTGGCCCGGATTGGATTCAGCAGACCATCGAGAAGGTACAGGAGGTACGACAAAATCTGTTGGCGGCTCAGAGCCGACAGAAAAGCTATGCAGATGTGAGGAGGCGAGACCTCGAGTTTGCAGTGGGTGATCAGGTTCTTCTTAGAGTATCCCCTACTAAAGGCATTGTGCGGTTTGGCACTACCGGGAAGCTTAGCCCGAGGTACATTGGCCCTTTTGTTATTGTTGCCCGAGTTGGCAGTCTGGCTTACCGCTTGCAGTTACCGGAGTCTATGAGTGGAATACATAACGTCTTCCATGTATCTATGTTGAGGAAGTATTTGAGGGACCCCGAGCATAAGATTGACCTAGAGCCAATCGCGGTGCAACAAGACTTGACAGTGGAGTGTCACCCAGTTCGTGTCTTGGATTATTTTGAGAGAGTAATGAGGAGAAGGACGGTCAAATATGTGAAGGTTTTATGGACTAATCAGTCTGAGCGTGAGGCTACTTGGGAACTTGAAGAGCAAATGCGCAAGAAGTACCCCGAGCTCTTCGAAGCTGGTGAGTCCTAAGTGGTTTATGTCGATGTTTCCTTTGGTCGCTTCGTAGAACGGTTGAATTCGGGGACGAATTCTTTTAGGGGGGGAGAATGTAATGCCTGGCTTGTTATAAACATAGCCAGGGGCACTAGGCAACGGTGACCTCCCATTTTTTTCCCCTTGCTCCTGCGCTCTCTCTCTTCCCCAACCTTTCTCCTTGCTCCTGCTGCCATAGATCCAAGATAGAAGAAGAAGGGAAGGGAAGAAGGAGGAGAAGAGAGGAAGAAGAAGGGGGGGGGGAACCTTAGGTGAGTTGCTCCTCCCTAAATCCTCTCCATCTATTGATTAGTGAAGCTCTAATCACGAGTTTAGAGGTAGATCTTTGGGCGTTTGGGTCGAAACCGTTGCTGTGTTCGTTTTGGAAGCGGTCTGTGCAGGTAGTGCTCGGTATTCTTGTGCTTTGGATACCTTAATTACCTAATTAAATGTTTTGGTCTTCAGGAAAGTTGTAGAGAACTTCATTATCTTTCTTTTGGTTCAAGAATGAGATTCTAGGGCCAAATGGTTTAGGAGTTACGAATTTTCAAAGTGGACTGTCGTGTTCTGTTGAAGTTCAGAACAGTTCTGGATCTAACCTAGTTTTGGATACCTTAGGTACCGAATCAGTTCTTGGAGATATTTAGAAAGTTGTAGACAATTTCTCAAGCTTTCCATTTTGCTAAAGAACGAAAATTTATATTGGTTAAAACTCCAGTTATGATATTTTCAAGATGCTTCTGTTTTTGCTGACAGAATGTGCTGATAATGCGCTGACTGATGTTTAGAGTCTGATTAGACCCTGTTAATGACCTCTTATACAAATGAAATCTATATAAAAGTTGTACCTTCTGATGTGAGGAACATGCTTACAAAGATTCAGAATTTCTGGATCAGTATATTCTGCTCAGAGAAAATGTGAAGCACTCTGTCAAGGTTTTGGTGGCAGATTCAGAGTTCAGTTTAGGAGCGTTTATTCGTTGCTTTAATTTGTACCGAATGTTGTGCTGAGATTGTGGTAATGTTTAGGTGGTGGTGCTTCGAGTCACGGTTGAAGCTCGCTCTTCTCGTCGTTGGAGGCAAGTAATCGTAGCGGTGGTTTGCTACAGTTTTAACTTGCCATTTTTATCACCTATACCTTAATGTTGAATGTGTCATTTTAATGTTATGGTTGAGGTATTCCTAGCCTTAATACTTGCTTAATCAACATTTCATGTCTATCATTCTGTTGTTTCCATTATGGCATGAAGTGTATTGTTGCTTACTAATACTTGAGAATGGATTGGAAGTGGATATTTTGTGGTATACTTTGGTATGCATACGGCATGTCATGAGCATTTGCATCTTTGGCATTTGCATTGGAAGTTATGTCATAATCTTATGGTTATGACTGTACCGGTACAGCATCATGGGATGCAGCTCCATACCCTGTTGGGTATGCAGGCAGGAGATCTATCATTGCACTCATATGCATTCATGGGAGTTATTCAATATTCCTTATTGTTGATATGGATGTGGAGTTGCAACTTGCAATTGTGGTCGTTTGAAACTCTTATTCATTGTCATAGCTTTGTTCTTCCATGCTTTACCAGTACCATTTTTAATCTTGTTTTTATTAACTAACTTGTGGTTTAAATAGCTTGTTAAAAACTAGTTTGCTTGCTGAGATGTTTCCATCTCACCCCTCGTTTACTCTTTTCAGGTGCTGGTTGCATGCCTTGATGGGTCGGGAAGTAGTGCACGTTTGAGCTACATGTATTCACTGTCTAGCATCTATTGTATATATAACTAGCGCTCATACCCTTAAGCAAAGTGATGTGGTGCTTTTGTCTCAACCCTGGTTAAGGGCTAGGATGACTATAAATACTAGCGTGTTTTACTTCTGCCATATTTGTATTGTTGTTGCTTCCGCTGATCTCCTCTTCTGGGGAGATGCTGCCTTTTTTTTTGGCATGCGGTGAGAAGTGATCTCATGGCATCTCAGGG